>OX456526.1:32515125-32932625 GCA_949748255.1 Eustalomyia histrio | reverse complement strand
TCTCAAATTCAACTATATTTTCCGCAAACAAGTTTAAAATAATTTTAAGTTGTTATTTAAAAGATGTATTTACAAGCTTTTGTTAGCATAAACTTAATATTACATGACTTTTTTTTGGTTATTGTTGTTGATATGAATATATCTTAAATTTTTTGTTGTTGTTGTTTGTTTAACATGTCGTTGTGTGTCATACATATTGCACTAAATTGACCCATATTTTTCTTCAGTAGTATTTGTTTTTTCGCCGACTTTTAGAATTTTTTTTCACCTAAATAAGCAGTGATATCAACTTAAAGATATACGCACTAAATAACATTTCGAGTTTTTGATTTTTTGTAAGCGTTTTTTTTTTATAAAACCGCTAGGTCGACGCTTTTTTGCTTTTTTTAACATTCTTAGCTACTTTTCGAGAAAACGTTTATTTTATTGTAATATTTTTTTTTAAATAATTTTAATTTTTTAAACAAAAAATAACATTTTTATTTTTAATAAATTTCCTACAATTTTAAATTAAAACTCCTTAGAAATTTTCACATTAACAATTTAATAAGAATCCGTTAACAATCTAACCACCAGGACCACCTCCAGACGGGGTTCATGAATTTATTCACAAATGTGTAAGTATTTTACAATTAGCTATTCCAATGAAAATTTCCTAAATTTTTTAAAAATATTGAATCGTCTTAACTTAAAAACGAATAGACGGATTTTGTGCATTTTCTCTCCGACAAAAGAAAATCGATCAATCCTCCAATTTAAGAAAAATCAGGAAAATTTTTTTTTGGATTTAATAATCACTCTTTATTATGAAAAATATAGCATCCCGGTAGGCTAGTTGGTAGTGTGCTAGCGGAGGTCTTGGGTTCGATTCCCATCAGAGGCTCTAGTTTGTTTACGCTACAAGGAGCCAATTGCTCGGTTAGGGTATTATGATATAATTTGTAATTATATGATTAACCCTAGAGTACTAATAATATTTTACATACACAACAAAAAAGAGAGCGGTGCCCGTCGAATCGACGAACATTCGTACTCTAGGGTTAATTAAAAATAAATAGTTTTTGAGATTTTCTCTTTACTCAAATTGCCTCATATCGACTATAGTAGGCAACGAAATAAAACGTAAATATTGCATTTATTGTTTCTTTTTAGTACCGTACACATGATATAAGTTACATTGCACAAAGGCTTGGCCGATTTTAAGGTTAAGCGCTTTTATAAAAGTTGTCATCACTGCATAAATATACGTTCGTTCTTCAAAAATATTTTCTCTGGGCGGGTAAAATGTATACGTGTCTACTAGTTTTGCAAAAGAATTTATATTTATTTTTCCTCTTAGCTACGCATGTCTTAGAACAAATATAAATGTATTTTATTTTTTTTTTTTGGGGAAAGTAATAAATCTTAAAATTATATACATTAGGGTGACAGCAAATGACATAGGAAAACAATTTTAGTGCCGGCTGGAATTTGGTCAAAATATCTTTGCAGAAAATTTGGACCAAATCGGACAACGTTAACCCGCGACGAACGCAAATCGAAAATTCGAATTTTTTAAACAATTAAAAAAAATAACCAAAAAATGCTCCAGACTGTCTCTTTTGGGTTTCTTGAAGTCACGGATCTATGTGAACAAATCACGTACTCTGAAAGCTCTCAAAGAGAAGATCTGACCCCAAGTGATCTACAGAACGATGTTAAAAGCCGTAAAAAGATCCCAAATTATTATCAACATTGGCGGCGCTGACTTGTTAAATACAGTCTACAAAAATTAATGGAAGATAATACTCAAAGGTCCAAAAAAACATTAAAAATAATTAAATTATGTCATTTTATTTTAAAGACATAGTAAAGCATCATCGCATGAATGTTTTTGGGTCACTCTGTACAATTACTTACTTTCCGACTAGTTTATCAGAGTCCTCATTGTCATTTTCAATGTTTTTATGACAAAAAACAATGAAAAACTTAAATGTTGATATTAAAAATCCTAAAATCATATTTTATTATCCATATTCATAAAAAAAATTTATTGTTTCTTGCAACAGTGTGAAAAATAAAATTTGTTGTTTTAAATGTTAATTTGATTTATGTTATGGCGTGCGTTGTCACCAATGATTAATTTAATTTGAAATTGTCACCCTCTGAACAGGTATCCGTGATTTTTGTATGAAATTGTCACGCTCGGAACTAGTTCCAAAAAACCATCATGGACCTTTTAGCTCTTATTTGTCTGAAATATTTGTTTTATTAAAATTTGAATACAGATTTGTTAGTAAATAGGATTTAAATATTGCAAAAAAGTCGAAAGGGTAACCCTGAACGAAGTAACCTTCAACCCGTAAATAGAAACGAAACATATATGGAGGAGTTAGTCATTTATTTTGTATTTTGTTGCCCATCCTTCCTACCTTTCGTTAACGTTAATTTTCCTAAATAATTCTCGTGTTGTTTTACATATTTATTTAAGGTGGAAAAAATATTTAAAATGTTTCAAGGTTTTTAAATAGCTCCATGGATATGTTTGGAACTAGTATCGGATTTTAGTAACCGATGGAGAAGTCATGTATAACTAGTTCCCAAAACACACACTCAAACAAAAGATATGAACTAAAAATTAATCCAAAATAGTTTAAAATTTTTTCCTCAATTTAAGTCAAATTTTACTAAAACTTAGAAAAGTTTCTTAAAAATAATAAAAATTTCAATGTTTAGGTATCTTTCCCACGTAATATTTCTTGATTTTAGGAAAAAAAAACAAGTATAATAAATAAAAATGTATCAAATATTAAGGAAACATAATAGTTTTAAGAAATTTGCATACTAAAAAAAATAAAACTAAGTTAAAAAAAATTAGTACATAATTTACTCCCATTTAGTTCAAAAAATATGTCTAAATTATAATGAGAGAGTACTTGAACTTAATGTGTGTTCATTTTTTTCATGAGTAGTAAAATTAACAAAATTTAAGAAAGCCATTTCTAAATTCAGTTTTTAAGTTAACCACTTTCTAATTTTTAAGAATTGTTTTCTAAAAATTACTTTAGGCAATTAAAAATAAAAAGTAATAAATTTTTGCCTACGTAATAATGAAACTTTATTTAGTTTTAGAAACTGATGAACTATTTCTAGGAAAAATTTTCATGCAACTTAGTTCAGATAAATTTTAAAAATTTTAATAAAATATTATTTTTTTTTTCAAGTGAAAGTTTTCTATTTTTTGGGAAATAAAAAAACTTGGGTTAAGGACTTTTTTCCTAAAAATTTCTTCATATAAATTAAAAAACAAATAAAGTAAATTTTTCTTAAATCGAGGAAAAATTTAGTTTTTGTGGGAAAACGTTTATTTTCAATATTTAAAAAAAAAAACGATAAATTAAAAAGAAACTAGTTTTTTTTCCTAATTTTAAAGAAAAAAAAATATTATTTCTGGAAACATTAAAGTCATAAAAAAAGTAAACATATTTATTTTTAAGCTAAAAATGTCATAAAATGAACTTATGACATTTTTCAATTATAACAAGAAATGTAACTGGAATATTTTATATTTTTGCAAAAATGTCCTTAAATTATTTAATTTAAAAAGACAAAGGTCCCCCAGTGTTCCTTAGCCTCAAACGCCTTGAGGCTAAGGGCGTTCATTTTTGTAGTTCTCTCGAGGGGAACCATTAATTGACTACGAAAAGGATATGACTTTGTCACAATTTATTACGTTTCTGCAGTACATTTTTTTAAATTTGGTTACCTTTTTGCTTATGGAATTTAATTTATATAATTCAATACAATTTAGAGATAAAAATGCATTACAAAAAGCTTGTAAAAAGCAGTGTCCTCACAAAGCGAAAGACCCCCGAAGGTATAACTTAAAAATATATGGTAAAATATATTACCTTTACCATGGAAAACGTTTCATATTTATTAGAAAATTTTTTTCAAATTTAAGGATAATTTTCACTTGAAAGAAGTGCTATTTAACTTGATGTTAGAAAATATTTTCTTATTATTAGGGAGTTAAGTCCTTATTTTCAGTAAAAAAATTTATCTTATGAACTTAAATAAAATAAAATTTTTCATAAAACCAAGGAAACATTACCTAACTATGAGTAAAGTTAAAGATGATATATGAACTAATTAAGAGGAAATTTTTCTATGTTTTCTAATAAAAATTTAGTTCTCAGTAGGAATTAAGAAATTTTGACCAAATTTTAAGTAAAATTTGTTTCTTAATTTCAAGGAAAATTTTATTTTAATACGAGTAATAGGCCTTCTTGAAAATTAGAAAAACTAACTAGTTTGTTTTTAATTGATTGATTTTTTTGGAAAAGAACGTTGAAAATAATTTAAACGTTTTCCAAAAAAAAAATTCCTATACTTAAGTTAATTATTTTTCAAAAATTAGAAAACTTTTACTTGAAAAAAAAAATATATATATTTTATTAAAAATTCTAAAATTTATCTGAACTAAGTTGCATGAAAACTTTCATTAGAAATAGTTATTCAGTTTCTAAAATCAAATAAATTTTTATTATTACATAGGAAAAAATTTATTACTTTTTGTTTTTAGTTGCCTTAACTAATTTTTATAAAACAATTCTTAAAAATTAGAAAGTGGTAGAATTAAAAAATGAATTAAGAAATGGCTTTCTAAAATTTAGTTAATTTTACTACTCGCGAACAAAAAATGAACACACATTAAGTTCAAGTACTTTCTTAATTTAAGTTAGACACAATTTTTGAACTAAATGGGGGTAAATTATTTTCTATTTTTTTTTTTTGAACTAAACTTTGTTTTATTACATTTAAGTATGCAAATTTCTTTAAATATATATTTTTATTTAATATACTTGTTTTTTTTTTTTCTAAAATCAAGAAACATTATTTAAGAAAGGTATGAACTATTTTCTAAGTATATAAAGTTTTTTTTTTCTAAAATCAAGAAACATTATTTAAGAAAGGTATGAACTATTTTCTAAGTATATAAACTTTTTCGTTTTTACCCAAACAGAATTTTTTTTTTTATTAATTTTATGAAAATTTTTTTAAGTTTTAATAAAATTTTACTTAATTTAAGGAAAATTTTTAAACTATTTAAAAGGAAATTTTGGATTCATTTTTAGTTCATGTCTTTTTTTTAGAGTGTTGGCGCCGTTTCGATTTCAATTTTTCCTCCAAATAAGTCAATTTTTCGAAATTCTAGTTAATTTAAAATGCAAAACATGAGTCATTTACATGGTTCCAGAACTAGTTTCAAAGATGTTTTTAAAGAATATGTAGTTATTCCCTGAGAAGTAATTCTGGAACTAGAATGTGTTCCAAAAATTTTCCTCGGAAATGTCTGTACTTTGGCTATTTTTATTTCGTAATTCAGCATAGACATTTCGGACCCAGTTAAACTAAATTTTGCCCAGCAATCCTTGAATATCCATAAAATACGAAAAAAAAGCTGTCAACATAATATTCTACATAGCCTTTTAGTAGGTATTTGAGGAAAAAGTTTTAAAACAAAGTTTTTATACAGAAAAATAACACAAATTTAGCATTAGACTTTTGATAGTTTTTTTTTTTTTGCAGAAAAACTTTACCTTTTTAAGTGCATTTGAATGGAAAATTTACCGGAGAAATTATAAAAAATATTTTAGATTGTACAAGAGCTGATCAATTTTATTATGTGTTCATATAAAAAAAAGGAAAAATGTTTTTAACACTTAAATTAATACGTTTGAAGATATAATTAAAAATAATTTTAAATATTTGTTTTTATAGAAGGCGTGTAAATCGGGAGTATGATTCTTTTTTTAAATTTTTGGTTTGTCAAAAAATACTCCTGTTTTCAGCAAAAAAAAATGTTTACTGACTGCAAATTTTTATAATTTTTTTTAGTTTTCTTCGATCTTCTTGATTTGTATATTAGTTTAAATTGAGCTTAAGATCTTTAAAGACCTTAAGCTCAATTTAAACTAATATGCAAATTTTTATTGTAAATTTAGCAAAATTTAACAAAAATTTTGTGGAAAAAAAAAAAAAAAATAAAAATAAAAAACTGCAATGAATACAGTTAAAACCGTTTTAAATAAATCTTTTGGATTTCCTACATATTACCAGATTACTTATTTTATTATCCATAGCTTAGTCTACAATTATTTTCACCATCTAATCCCTATAGTGATAGTGATAGTCTTTTCACAGCCATTACAAAATGACCCTGGGTTGGGGGGGGGATTAGGGGGAAGTAATTGAATACTACTGACCCGGTCAGTAACTTTAATATGTATTGGATTTTTTTTTTTGCATATTAATTCATGTTTCAGTTTTTGGTTTTGTACGGTTGAATGTGTGTATATTTGGCAAAATGCCCAAAAAACAATAACAACACACTGGTTTGGAAGTGACATCAGCATCAGCAATAAGAAAAACAAAAACAAAAAAAAAGGAGGAGAAAAACCAACAAACAAATTTTATTGTGCATACAACTAGGAAGCAAAAAATTAATGTTCAGCTTTTTTTTTATTATATGCTGTTGTATGTAAAAAAAATAGATGTCATTAAAAACAGTTTAACCATTTCCGTTTAAATAGTGAATAGTGGTGCACTTACTGCATGCAAACATTACACATACACAAGCAAATTATGCTCTTTATATGCAATATACACAAATACAAATATATTTGACACACACAAACACACACAAAATTATATTCTATGTAAGGATAATATTTATCCTTACATAACATTATTCACATGTGTAAGAGAGTGTCACACATGTCTAACAAAAGAAAACACACAACGATTGCAATATTATGGTAGGTCATGTCCATTGATATAAAGGGTTTTACAATTGGAGCGGGTAGATGATGGCGAATATGACCGCCATGTTGTTTTGGTGGCATCTGGCAAATTTGTTGTTTATTATTCAGTTACTGATGCCAAAGCACCATGACAAGTTACTTGACTGAGCAGCACGTCTAAATGAAAAATGAAATAAAAAACTGTATTTAGCGACGAGGCGCATTTTTGGATGAATTGATATGTTAACACTCAAAAAATAACTAGAATTTAGAAAAATTAACTTATTTCTCCAAATGAGTTAATTTTTCTAGTTCTATTTTATTTATTTTGAGCGTTGTTACCATATCTATTCATCCAAAAATGCGCCTCGTCCCTAAAGACAGTTTTTTGTTTACTGTCAAAGACACTTTTTACCAATATTTTATAAAACATTTCTTTGAAATTAATAAACAAATTTTACTTAATATTTGGCAAAAAATTCTAAATTATAGAAAAATTTTACTACTGAGAACTAAATTTTTATTAGAAAACAGTAAAATTTCCAACGGTGTCAAATCACATGATCTTGGCAACAATAAGTTCGTTATCATCTCGCTATAGCGAACACCATTCACGGTAAATGCTTGGCCGACCTCATGACACACTATCGCGAACAACTGCAATGTTTTCCGCAGAACGAACTGGGCAAGCATGCACAGGTGTTTTCACAGACACGGTTTGCTGGAATTTGCCCACAATTCCCACATTTGGTCGATTATGCTGACCAAAAAAAAACACGAAGTGCCCGAAATGCGTTTTGATTTGAACGCCCATTTTCATACTAAGTCTGAATAACTTTAACGCTTTGCACGATTGTGTACCTTTCCATGGTTCAAATTGAGTTAGTCGGAAATTGAGAAATGTCAAATGAAATGCATAAAAAAATTTACGTTTATATGTGTTTCACATTCAACATCGGCCTTTAAATTTAACCAATCTTTATTTTAAAGTACTAAGTATATTTTTTTGGAGGACTTCCACTTTGTGAGCACACTGCTCTTGACAAGCTTTTTGCTATACATTTTAAATTAAATTGAATTATACTAAACTTATTTATTTAAAATATAAATTAAATTCCATTAGCAAAAAGTTAAACAAATTAAAAAAAAAATTACTGCAGGATATCTTGAAACGTAATAAATTGTGACAAAGCCAGATCGTTTTCGTAGTTAATTAACGGTTTTGCTTGAGAGAACTACAAAAAGGGACCCCCTAAGTGACACACGGGATCTATGGCTAGGGTATACTGGGGGTCCTTTGTCTTCTTAAATTTACTAATTTAAGGAAATTGTTCCAAAAATACAAAATATCACAGTTACATTTCTTATTATTATTGGAAAATTAAAAAATGTCATAAGTTTATTTTATGGCTTAAACTTTAATTGACATATACAAATTTTAACTTTTTTATTATTAAGTGAAAAAAAAAATAGTTTTAGTGCCTTCGATAAATATAAAGTTTAATAGCCGCAACGTGAATTATAGGAAAGCCAATATTTTTAAAAAAAATTTTAAAGGAAATTTTTGATAAATTTTTAGTTCATGTCTTTTTTTTTTGAGTGAATCAAAATTGCCGTATAAGGGGTTGAACATAAAATCTGAAATTATTAAAAAGGAAAAAAATAAGGGCCCAATATCTTTCAATGGGTCGACATTGTGGGACGTTTGGTGGGTTCATGTCTTTTTGGACAAAATCAATATTGCTAGCCCTGAGCAGATTTAACGTAGTTCCGGCATAGTGAACTGGAGCTAAATCGGGCCAAAATAGAGTTGATCCACCATGCTTCTTTATGAAAGGTATTTATCTTTTTTCAAGCACTCTTCTCTATACACTTTTGCATTAGTAGTACCTGTTGCTGCAAATGATGATGTCCTTTTGCCGCATTGATAATTTCCCTGCCAAACGAGATACAACGAACCGAACTTTTCAATACCGATAGTTGTTTCAGAATCTGGAAGTATCTCTACTTCAAATGCATTGTAATATTGAGGACCAGGAAGAGTTTGTAAGTCAGCTTTCACGTATGTTTCATCATCCATTATAATACAGCAATTTTTCTCTCCCACAAAGTCGTATAACTTTCGCGATCTAGTTTTTATGACTTTCTTTTGTTTTTCCGATACTTTTAAAATCTTCGATTTTTTATGGGTTTTCAAAGCAATACGTCTTTTGTACATTTGAACCATAGTGTGGATGGTTCTGCATTTTTCTTGGAAATGTCTCTAATAGACATACCTCAAAACTTCTTTTCTAAGTTCTTATCCCGCGGACCGGTTTTTGTTGTTGTTTTTTTTCTTCTGGATATTGACAAAGTTTCAAAATAACGTTCTATAACAGAATTTACCATAGTTCTTGGCATTTTAATTTTTTTTTTGTAATAAAATGTAATGGTTGGTTTGGATTTTCCTTTTATTTGTCAATAATTAATTGCTCAAAAATTATTGCTAAAAAAAATAAAATGTTATATTGACACAATTTTAAGAAGCTTCTGAATATTTCCCTATAAAATTTTTTATTTAATTTTTCATAGATTGGGCATAGCCTACTTTGAAATTTTAAAATTTGAAATCTTCCACTCCTTATGGGACGACGCCAACCCACCAGAGGTTCACCAGGAGCCAATGCATCCACAAAAAGTTAATCTTCGGTGCGGATATTAAAAACGACGTTACTCTTTGGTGCGGATATTAAAAACGACGTTGGTGAGGCCATAATAACTATATTGATAACAGATTTCTTTTGGGCCAATTTAAACGATATGGACACGTAGACGACATGTGGTACCACACAGCGGAATACACGATAACATATACCCTCACTTATTGGAAAACCCTATGTGTATCGTATGTATCGTATGTGCGGATGTATATCTGTGTGTATGTGCTATCTGTGTGAAACTATACGGCATGTATTTGATGCTCTTTGGCGTATGAAATATGTAGTATATTTTTGTTCCTTTATAAATGACTTTATTGTTGTGGCATTATTTTAATGTTTAAAGATTTTCCATACAGCAGCATGTTGCATTTTTTTTCTTTCTTTTCAATTTGTGTAGGTATTAGTTCCTAAAACATTAGCTCGTAATAAGTGTTGGCGTCTGGCTGTCTGAAATATTAAGAGGCCAAAAAACAGAGACGTTGTATGAAAATTGCTTGGGAAAAGTATAGAATTTTGTGAATTAAATTTCAAATTTAAACAAATTTCTTATTATTCACTTTTTTATATAGAAAACTGTCCAGTTCGAAAAATACAAATGAGAAAGCCCTGGCAAGGCACAAGTGCCATCAAAAAGTGTTTTTCCAATTCAAAAATGATAACATCATAAGAAAACAAGTAAAAAAGGTTTAAATTCGGCTATACCGAATCTTTGAATACCCTGCACTATATCCAAAAAAAATGTTCTACTGTTTTTGATACAAATAACGTAATCTTTAGAAGTTAAATTATGGATTTGAAAAAAATTTTTTGAGGTGAAAAATTTTTGTTTGGATGTGAAAACAAATTTTGAGGTGAAAAAATTGTTTGTGGTGAAAAACAATTTTAGTGGTGATAAAATTTTTTTGAGGAAAAATATTTGAGGTGAATGTGAAATATTATTAAATTTTAAGCGACTGATGAAAAAACAAGACGAAATATTTTACTTGCCGGTCGCTACTATGAAATTGTAATTAAGTACACCAATTTGTATGGAAAATTTAGAGGCACCATCACATTTTCACTCATAACTCTTTAACCGCTGGACCGATTTTGCTTATTTTTAATAGCAAACTGCTCGGGAGGATGTTCAATAGTCTAGTTTAAAATGCGTCTTTGCGTCTTGATCGCCATTTTGACAGACATCGCTAAATCGACTTGAAATCGCATAAGGATCACGAATATATATACTTTATGGGGTCTTAGACCTATATTTCGACATATTACAAACGGAATGACAAACTGATATATACACTCACCATATATAGTGGAGGGCTTAAAAAGGAGGGCTGTTCAAAAAGCATCGGAGAAGGACTGGAAACCAAATTTCTAATCTTCACAAAACCAAAAATTGGTCTAAAAATAGATTTTCCAAAATAAAATTTTGAAAAAAATTAAATTGTAATTTTTTTGCATCATGCCAATTTGTCAGACAAGAACTATCCGCTAAGCTGGAGAGATAAAAAAGCGGCCCAAAATGTATGGTCCCATCGGAAGATGATATAATTTTTGCAAATGACGAAAACTGTCAGTTTTGTTTTAATATTTGTAAACAGAACAAGCAATAGCTCTGCGGGAAAAGGACCTATGCCAGGACACGTCACGTGACTGGTTCATTGTGATAGGGACCGGTCACGGGACCGAATTTTTTATATGAAAAGAAGCGGTCACTTTAACATGGCCTTGTTGTCCTAGGAGGGGGTCAATTGCCCTATTTGATATGTCACAGCAATGGTCTAAAAGAATATGTTACAGAACCAACGCAAAAGAACATGTCAAGACTTTTAAACCAGTCACGTGGTAGGTACTTCAGGAGCCCGCCCTTTTTCACCTTATGTATTTTCGTGATATGTATTTTCGAAACCAGTCGTCCAGTTTTCACCTATCACGGGGCAGGTTCAAATTTCCAACTGACCCCTTTTTCTCGCACGGAGATTCTGGGAGCTATTATATAGAATATCCGACAGGAATGCTGGAACTTATGGCCCGAAGTTTTCTCTAGAACGATAAAAAATGCAGCAAAATGTTATAAATTTTCAAAACCTAAAATAAAAATTAATTTTATTTAAATATAAATAGAAAAAAATTCAAAACTAAGAAATAGTTTTTTTTCAGAAAAATCTTCTCTTGTATATAATGATCTTATCTTCTTGAAAGATTATTATACACAGAGAGAATTTTCTTAGCCAAGTTTTAATGGAACTTTTTGGTAAAATTGTGAAGTTTTCTTTAGAAAGAGAATTTCTTAAATTTTATGAAAAAGCTTCATAATTTTTTGAAATTGGATTTAATAAATAAAATGAAAATTTATGAAAAACTGCACTAATAAACGAATAATTTTTGTTCGATTCTAGATTAATAAATTTTATTAGTAATTTACTAATAAAATTAGTAAATTAGAGAATGAAATAGAACAAATTCGATAACAGCCAACAGGATGAATGCATTTAATGAAAAGTTTCAGTGGACAAATTTCAGCAAAACTTCATTGAATGAATTCAAAATTTTATTAATACCATGCAGATAATTCCTTCATGCCCGTAATTTAAAGCAGTGCTTAGATATACCAGTGCTTAGATATATATTGAGTTCGGTTCGGCTACACGGTATGTATCTAAGCATATATTGCTTAAAATTACGGGCATCAGTGTGGAAAATTATTTTATATTTAAAATGTATTTAGATCCTGACTGCTCCTTGTCTAAAAGCACCACAAAGTTTAAACTTTTTAAATGATTGGTTGGTTTTTATTTTAAAATTTTCCTAAATTTAAAACGTAAAAGAAATTTATCTTCCTTGTGTGTACCTGCAGGTATTTTTTTTGTTTTTGAAGTTTGCTTTTTTTTTTGTAAAACAACAAAGTTAAAAATTTTTAAAACTTTATTTTTTTATTTTGTGCAACGTCAGTCACCCTTCACTTAATACAACTGTGTACACTCATAGAAATAAACCTGTAAAAAAAGAAGAAAATTCTCCAAAAAATTAGTTAAAAGTGGCCTCGCAGAAAAACTGAAATTTGCTCATTTTGTTTGTTAAATATTAATAAGATAAGAACAACAAAATATGCAAAATTTTATTTATAATTAAGTGATTGAATAATACAACTTACGCTGTTAAAATTAGCAAATAATTTTGGTTAATATTAGTAGTGAAAAAAATTGTATATTTAAGTTAATTAGTTTAATGAAAAAAAAAAATATAATTAATTATATTTATTAAAACATCAAATACATTTAGAGTTGGAATAAATATATATGTACTGCTAAAATCAACAGAAATATTTTTTAAAATAGAGTTTTATAAGCATTAAAAAAATTTAGATATTTTTGCTAAAAATTTCTAATTATTTTGTGATTGTTTTAGTTTAATTTTAGCACTGTAAATTGTTATTTTTAATTAATTAAAATGTTTCTGTTCTAATCTTATAAATATTAAGCAAAAAAAATTTACTAATTTCAGCAGTTTTTTCTGCAAGGTAATTTTTAACTTATTTTTAGTAGGTTCAGCAAAAATTTTAACACATTTTTTTCTATGAGTGCAATTACACTTTTTTTTTGATAACCTCCTACATTCTTAGTTTCCAATATCCGCCTTTGTTTGTAATCGCCATGTTGTCATATATTTTTAAATTAACTACATGGACATTTTACAGCTTTATAGTCGTCATTATGTCTAGTGCGGTTATTGTAGCTTATTCTCTCTTTAAATCTTTAGCCCCCCCCCCCCCCCCTCCCTCCCCTCTAAATACTTTCCACCTATTAACTCTTCTTCGTATAAAGAAGTTTAAATATTTTTACTATTTTAAAATATTCGTTTATAATACCATTCAACTATTTCAGGGGTTCCCAATTTACTTTTTGAACTTTTTTTGAAAACATAACTTGCCAAAAGGGAATGCCAACAGCTCGCACAGGGAAAACAGATTCATTATAACAACTAAATATATGGCCAATCTAAATGATTCGGTTGTGGACAACTTATTATACTGTGACTATAAAAAACAGTAGTCATAACTAAAAAGTTCTATTGTATCAACCGATCTATTCGATTGGCAAGAAACTCGAACGACAGCACAAACCTGTTTTCTGGGTGCATCAGATGGAAAAAAGCCTTAACCCTCTAATGCTCTTTTCCTGACATCGCTAATATTTATACTTTGCATTTGGAATTGAACACTAACTATGACAAAAAAAATAAGTTTTTGATTTATCGCTTTATTTAGGCGATATAGCACAATAAAGATTGAAGACGAATCAAGAAATCCAATAATCAAATTATGTAGTTTTCACTATAAATAACTCTTTCGATAAAATAAAATTATGTACAAAAATGGTGATCTAGTTTTGTTATTTTAAATGTTATGGCGATTGTCGCTTTTTGGAAATTGCGAAGTTGAGCAAGATTGACACTAAATATCAATTAATTTTAACAAAATTAAATTTGCTTACTAGTAACTCCGAGCATATCAACTGTTTAAGTTTTTTAGTTAGAGAGATATTTGTAAAACGTGTCCTTTTCCAAATTTACTAAAGTTTGACTACATCTTTCTCGCTTATAAGTCGCTCTTGCAGAAAAAATGTTTGAAGGCGAAGAAAGTAGTTTATTATGTTTTCTATCGATATAATACAATTTTTTTAATAAAATATTGTTATTTAATCAAAAAAAAAAAACACTTAAGATCCGAAGACCGCTTTTTAGCGGCGGACGAGACCCACTTTTAAGTTTACCGATCGACTCAAAATCACTTTTTGAGTTAATTTAGCGATTTCCGTCCATGTATTCTTTTTCGCATGCTGCACGACTCAAATATTGAGGTATTTGACTCATATTGACCCAAAGATGAAGCCTATTGATTTTTGTTTAAATCAGTCCATTTTTAGACCTAATCCTCATAAAGATTCCCCAAAAATTGACTCTTATAAATGTTAGCACGATTAAATTTTGTATACTGATTTATAGAAGGCCCAATAACAAACTCTGTTGCTTTTGATGGAAATCGGTCCATTTTCAGACCTAATCCACATACAAGTGTCAACTAAAATGGGTTTATACTGCATGGAGTAAAAATTCCGTGGCCTAACAATGAAACCAGTTTTGTATTTAAAATCAATTTTATTCTTCATCGTAATCTCCGTTAAGTGAAATGCACTTCTTTCTCGATACATTTAAAAAAATACGATTTGTTAAACTCTTTAAAATACTCTGACAATATATTTTTAGTTACCGACAGTAGTTTATTTAAAAAGTGATGCTTAGCAAAGCAAAACCTTGGTAATGGGTGCAATATTCTTATGGGTTACCTTGTAATGATAGCTCGTTACCTTTTTAATTTTTTGCAAGCATAAAGTAATAAGTTACTGATTATTGATTACGTAATATATGATTTATAAATGTAAAGTTATAATTGAAATATTTTTGAAAATCTATTTTTAGATACACTACTTTGTGTTTTTTTGTAAGCAAAAGGATAATGTATGTTTGTTTTGATAATACTAGCGAAAAAACGAAGCACAACAATTCATTTAAGTTTAAAGCAATCAAATTCTATATGCGTCTATAGCTCAGTGGGTAGAGTTCTTGGCTGGCAACCGGATTTCTCTGGTTCGATTCCCATCTTGACCACATTATTTTTAATTACAAATATTTAAAATAAAATATTTGTAATAACTTTTTTTAATAAAAATTCCTCTTTTTTTAAAAATCTATTTTTATATAAGTAACCCCTTACATTATCACTTCTAAAGTAATGGGTATATACATTACTTTGAGGCTCATCGCCTGTAAAATTCATCAATGAAGTAAGGTGTAAAGTAATACATCGGCCCCTATGGTTATACATTACTTTACCCATTATTTGGTTATGTGTGGTTTTGCTGGGAGAGTTTGTTTTCAAATAAGAAATTCATAGAAATATATTTTTTTTAACTATTTGAATCAGTCATTCAAAAAACAAACTGGGACTAGGAATTGATATTTTCAGTTAAATATAATATTTTGTGTTTTCTGTTTCTAAAAATAGAAATTCAAATAATACCTTTTTGTTTTTTAATCAAAATAGTTTAAATACAAAATTATTTGAATAAAAATTGTCAGAAATTATTCAAAATACATACACACATAAAAAATATAAATCGGTGTGAGTTGTGTTTTTTAATTGCTTATGTTACAAATAAAAAAAAAACTTCAATTTGAAAAGCAAACCACAAAAATCGTTTTTTCTAACGTTTTGTCAATTAAAAATCAATGGTTATTTTAAACGACTTTCGATTGTTTTATACTACTTTTGTCGATTATGGAACAATAATTGAAAATAAAAACAACAAAGTGGGCTGAATATATTAAAATATCAGTAATCTTCTTTTTGATTGTATTTTCGATTAAATTAAAATGTATTTTAGATTGTTTTTAACTAAATAATGAGTTTAGGTTTCCGTCTCTAAAATGACTTCTTCATTTGTGGAAAATCTCTTTCCCTGTAGGCATCGTTTTAAGTTTGAGAACAAATATTAATCACTGGGGGCCAGATCTGGAGAATACGTGGGGTGGGGAAAGCAGATTAATGCGCTGGTGCTTTATCATGATGGTACAACATTTTTTTGTTATATAATTGGTATTGTTTTTTCTTAATTTTTTCATCCAATCTGTTCAATAACTCAACATAGTACTTGGCAGTTATTGTTTTTCCTTTCTCTAAGTAGTCAATAAATATTATACCAAGTGCATTCAAAAAATCACTGGCCATTACCTTTCCAGCCGATTGTTAAGTCTTTGGCCGCACACTTGTAACCATTTCGCAGACTGTCTATTTGACTCCGATGTATGAAAATTCAATTGAATTTACTTCAAACATCTCCAAAGCATACTTTGAATCATGAACACGTTTCAGTTTTTGCTCAGCTGTTAAAAATCGCGGCACCCATTGAGCAGAAAGCTTTTTCATATTTAAATGATCATGTAATATATGCCGAACTCGCTCTGTTGATATCTTGATGATGCCAGCAATCTCACTCACTTTATTCTTTCGATTATTCAATGCATCCTGATGCACTTTTCTTACGTTTTCTTCGGTAACTGCCTGCTTGGACGATCAGAACGAAGATTTACCATAATCTTTATCAATCCATTCTTTGGCAACAATGTTTTATCAAAACACGAAACACTTTACAATCCATTTTTTCTCAAACTTTAAAAGCAGCATCATTAACACAAAGAAAAAACATGATTGGGGCAATCATATTCGAAGAGCATCATATATTTTTGGGTTTATGGTTGTGCCAACCATAGTCGTACTATAATATGGTTATCATATTATGATAATAAAATATGCATATTTTTACCATAATATGGTCCCTACAATTGTATAATGATTCAAAAATTACCACATTATGGTCCTAAATAAACATGATATTATATTGAATTTATTATAATATGATCGCACGTAATCATACTCAAAATGTTATCATATTATGGTCCCTTATAACTTTATTTTGATTCCTGGATTATCATTATATGATCCCTTATCTAAGAAAATTTCTTAAAGGAAAAGTTCTTAGGAACTATGAAAAAGCTCTTTAAATCTAAGAATATTTCCTCTAGAAATTTTTTTCCTAAAATAATTGATATTAATGACTTTTTGAAGAAAAATTGTTAAGGAAAAAATCATAGATTCTAAGAACTTTTCTTTCAAGAAAACTTTGATTCTGTGGACTTTTTTTAAGAAAAACACTTAATTTTTTTTTTAAATTCGAATGACTTTTTTTTTAATAAAAAAAAATCTAACATTTAATAAAAAAATTCTTTTTTCTTTAGGAAAAAGTCCTTAGAAATGCCTTAGAATCTAAGTTTTGTTTTAGAATATATGAACTTTTATCTAAGAAACAGTTTGGAGAATCTGAGTTTAAGGAAAAGTCCATAGAATCTAAAAAAGGTTTTTATCAGATAAATTTATAAATGTATATTATTTTGTATAAGAAACCTTTTAGCACAAAAAAAACATGGGTTCTGCAGACTTTTTCTTATAAAAAATATTTTATTAATATTTTAAGAACTTTTTACAAGAAATTAATTAATAAACATATTTTTTTTTTAATTTCAATTGTTTTTATTAAAAAGAACTAAAAAATATAAAATCTTTCAATAGAATCTTTTTGACAATGAATTGATTAGTGTAAATAATATTATATGTATAAAGAATTTTCGAAAAACCTCTCTAAAAAAATCTTCTAAAGCAAAAAAAAAAAAAAATTAACTGGATCTTAATGGGTCAATTGATGAAATGTTTTAATGACATGCGAAAGGTATTTTCTAGCCATCTGATATTTGTCCAGTTTTAGTAAACAATATATTGTTTTGTAAGACATTTTGTAGTAAAAACAAACTGACTGAACTGATAAAATTTTGGTTTTTATGAAAACAAGACAATAATTATGACTGTAAATGTCGAAGTCATGTTTTATTTGATTGATTGTTGCCAGCATTTTATCGTTGCACAATTATCATATTTTTTTCATAGTCAGAATTTTTATTACCACAGTATGGTTGCAGCCAATCATGTTATAAAATAAAAAGTGGCAATAAAAAAATAGTAAAATATTTACTTAATAATCATCGTAAAGACCATGTTTATGGTTAGAAAACCAATAAATTGGTTGTGACAACCATACCCGTTTGCAGCAAGCATAATATTTTAGCAGTGATCATATTGCAACCATGTTTTTTCTCTGCGTGCTTTTATAACGGTAACTTTTTTCTTATTAATGAAATGACACAATTTTTCTAACAGTTGGCCCTACTGAATAAAGACATCATCAAAGGATTGAGAATTTAATCAAAATAATACTAAAATTTACTGATTCCCCTTGAATGGAAAACTTTGAGTAACTCTGAAAATGTTCTCTTATTCAAACTCGTAACCAAAATCATCATCATAAGTAGTTCGTTTCTCTCTATATTTTTTTTTTTTATTGTTAAAATCATCATATTCTCAATTTTTGTTTTTATATATATTATGTTGCTGCATGCATTTTTACTGATGCAACCATCTACTGCTATTGCTGCTGCTGCTGCTTGCTACTACTGACTACGTGCTTTGACTACCAATTTCTGTTTAACAACTTTTTGGTTTTGTTTAGTTATTTCCATAAGTTTCAAGTTGCAAGTCGTGTGTTGCGGAAGTCTTACAAAAAAAATAAAATATAAAATAAATTTCAAAATTTTTAAACTATAACGTTTAAGTACGGGATTGCGTTCGTTCGCTGTAGATGCGTAAGGAGTGTGTGTGTGGTTGATGTGAGTGGATGATGGTAGAGTAGAGTAGTAGTTTGGATGAGTCGAATTGTGTTAGTTCATCAGCAATGAACAATGCTTGTGGGTTTTATGTGTCCATAATTCAATTGGAGGATTAAATAGTAGTGCATTTCTCACATACTCGCACGTACGTATCTGGTCCATTAGTGTGCAACAACTTTATTATAATTTTCTACGACAAAACGAAAAATAAAAAAAATAGTTAAACTATTAAATTTTGACATAAAGTTGTTTGTTTATTTAAGTTATTGTTCGTTTAAAAAGAGTGTTCGTTGATTGTGTGATTTCAACGTTTATTTTGTTTGCAATACACCATTTATTTGTTCCTTCTATCGTTCTCCTGGCCCACTTGCTGCTGCTGCTGCTCCTGCTTATGTTTTTGCTTTTCTAGAGTGTGTACATTTTCAAGTTGGGTGGTTTATAACTAACGTACATTGTGTGTTTATTTTAATTGCATTTCTTGTTGTTCTGGAAGTTATTTATGAATCCAGATGAAATTACATTTTTACCACGGTAAGTAAATCATTCTTATTTGTTTTATAACAATAAAAAAACAAAATAATTATTATAACAATAAAAAAGTAATAAAAAATTATGTCTTTAAACAGCACTCGAAAATATTTTTAGATTTCCGCTATAATTTTCTTATGTGAATTACTTTTATTGTGGGTATTTTTGAAAAAGAAATAAACCGAAAAACCAATATTTTATTTTTTTTTTGTTTATTTAATCCTTTTTAATTTTTACTACATTTTTTTTTAAATCACCATTTTGTTATATCTTTCCAACTAAACTTTCTGATCAAAAACACTTTAGAGCTTCATACACTTAAAAAAGTTTGTAAGTTAAAATAACTGAAAATATCATTTAATAGAAATGATATTTCATTTAAAAACCGGTGTACTTAATTTTCATTTAAATTAAATGCCATTTGTTATTTATTTTTAAATGTTGATTAATCAACTGACACATCCGTAAGAAACAACTGATATAATCAGTTAAAATAAATGTCAAAATTTTACCCACCAATCCTTAAAAAATAAATGTTTTTTTCATTTATTTGAAATTGTTTCCGTTTTTGAATATTTTGTTTTTTTTTAATATACTCGTACAATACAAAATGTATGTATGCATATGAAGCTATAAACACTTTTTGTGTGAATGTATTTGTATATGTATGTGTGCTTATGAAGTTCTTGTAAATTGTATTGAAAAATTTTGTATATATACAACCAATTTAAATAAAAAAACAAATTGAATTTTTTTGAATATTTTTTTTTGAAACAGACAGCAAACAAAATTTAAATTTGTAATAACTGTTACGGACACAAATAAACCACAAGTTTCCGTTTTGTGGGTAAATTTTTATTAAATTTCAAACAAATGAAAAAAATAAATGAAACTGAAAAAATCGGTAAATGATAGTAAATTATTTCGAATAAATGTATAAAAGAGTTAATATAGATGTTTGTTTGAAAAATAAATGTATCTTCCTTTATTTTTAAATGGAACGGAAAACTTTTTTATTAAACTACAAACGGTTAACTACATAATATTCTGAGTGTACATAAAATACTTCAAAAGTATTTTTGTTAAACTTACAATAGAACATCTGTAGTTTAACAGAAATGTTTGTTCTTTTCCTGGTTGAAGTTTTTGGATAAAATTTTATTCGTATGCAAAAATTTATCTTTAGATATTATCATTCTTACTATACAAAAAAAATTAAAGTAAACTTTTATTTTAAATTTAATATATTGGGTTGGTTTTTTAGCATTCTGTTTGTTTGATTTAAAATTGTTTAAAAAGTTCAAACACAACCAGAATTAGCTTAAATGACTTAAGGTAGGTATTGGTATGAAAAGAAAATTCAAAATTTTTTAAATAAAAAAATTTTTATTTCTAAAATTTCATTTCATACCAAAACAAAGCTTACGTCACTTAAGCCAATTATGTTTCAGCCTTTAATCTTTTTGTAGGGTTTTCGTACACTAAATGAATATAACCGTGTGTTTAAAAATAAAGTCGACTATAAATTTAAAATATTCTTTTATAGTTTTAAAATATCTAAAGATAAAAATTTCAACATTTTTTAGAATTCTAATTTTGAGATACGATTTTTTTTATAGGAAACAAAAAGTTTATGGTAAAAGGCGAAAAATGTAAATGAAAGTAACTAAAAGTGTAGTTATTTTGAACTTCTAAAAAGCAACTAACAACAAATACAGTTAAAATAACTAACAATGTCGTAAAAATAACTAAGAAAGCCTTTAAAATAACTGAAAAATTTTTACTACAATAATTTTGAAACAACTGACAAAATTTGAAAAATAAACTACTGCTTTTTGCAGTAACTTTTTTTCTGTATTATAAAAATATATAATAGTCATAAAATAGCTAAACATAAAAATTCAAACTTTTTGTTAAAACTTTAATTTTGAGGTACAGTCAAATATTTTATAGGGCACAAAGGCGAAAAAGGTAAAAGTTATTAAAAACTTAGTTATTTTTAACTTCTAAAAAGCAATTAACAAATGTAATAAAAATAGCTAACAATGTCGTAAAAATAACTTACAATGCCGTAAAAGTGACAGACAAATTTTTTAAACAACTGACAAAATTTATAAAAAAAACTTCTGTTTTTTACATTAAATTTGTTTCAATATATACAAAATTATGAAAACACAATTTATTATATGATGTAAAAAATTTGTTCAAATTATCTCGTGATTCTCCACATATCCAAATTACATTAAAATCGGAAAGAATTCTTTGGGGTACATTCCTTGTGAGGGCATGTATGGATATTCCGTGACAACCGAATTTTTTTCCAAATTAATGATTTAGTTTTTAAATTAAATGTATCCTCACACAATTAAAATACATTTTTTTAAGAGAAGCAACACTTGGGAAAATATTCCTACTAAAGGGGATAGAGCAGAGATGAAAGGTGGTAAAAGATGTAGAGAATATGGCAACACTGTTATTGGGCGGGATGATAAATCTTAGAACAGTTGTTATTGTTGTTATTTTACCTGTTGCCAAAATGTTTGCTGTGCAGCAGCAAGTATTTTGTCCGTAATGATCTATCTCGCTTAGTTCTAGAGAAATTTGTCATTTTATAAAATAAAACTGTTTAGCATCCTTGGGTCAAAGGTACATTTTTGAGTAGAACGTAGTGTTAGTCGACATTCCTGTCTTAGAATTGGTACGTAAAATTTTAAAATTTATTTTTAACTGATTAACTCAATCAAACAAAATTTAAAAAAAAAAAAATAACAAAAACCATTTTATTTAAATGAAAAGAAAGTAGACCGAGTCTTAAATGAAAAAGCTTTTTTTAATGGTATTTTCTGTCATTTTTACTTAGGTGTAGGTAATTTAACTTGTAAAATAAATTTCATTCCGCAGTGAATGAATTTCCCTTTAATTAATTTTAAAGAAATTAAGATTTTCACTTAACTCTCTCAAGAATTCAACATTTCTTTAATTCCCTAAAGAAATTAACTTTTTCCTTTAATTCCTTTAATTTAAAGAAAATTTTAAAATCCTTCAGGGAATTAAGTGTAAAATTAAATAAATTAAAACTAACTAGTTTTGAAAAAAAAAAAATTGCGAATAAACTATATAATTTTTATATTTAAATCACGGAATTTATTTGCCTAATTTTATTTTTTTTAAGTTCATTCACAGAACTTAATTTTCGTCATGTTTTTAAGATATGAGCCATATTTAAAAATCGGAAGGGACAAAATAGCGCCATCCTTAAATCTTCACATATACTGGTATTGACATCTACCGGGTAAAATAGAGTTATGGAATTATTGCATTTGCAATTGCAAATGAGTTCCTTAAAATAAGTTACAAATAATTTTTAAAATTAACGCTCAAAATTAGTTAAACCATTGAAGATTTTTGGTGTTTTGCTAAATGAAGTTAACTAAAATCTTAAAACAAAGATTTTAGTCACCTTCAACAAAACAAAAAAAAAAAAAATCCTACAACAATTGAACAGGTAAAACGCTGATAAGAAGAACTTTTAATGATAGGAAATACTGCTCTGAAATTTTCTTCGATATTGCCTAAGTATTCGACAAAGATTGGCATGAGGGTGTTTTTATCTAAAATGGGAAATTTGTTTCCATCTCGAAATCCTAAAATCATCGATAAATATTTTCGAGTAAAGTATGACTGATAACTTTAATTTAAAAGGAAGTGTCATAGCACATATTTTGTATATAGTGATTACCAGAGAAGACCAAAAAGCAATATGCAATGTATTTAAAGCAAAAAAATATTCTGAAAAAGCATAAAAAGAAAATTAAAAAAGTTGTAAAAAACATTTTTTTTTTCAAAGAACAAAACCAGCAAACAACATTTTTTTTAATTAAAAAAAGGCCATTTGAGGCAAAATGTGAAAAAATCAATTTAAATCTCAAAAATTTTAAGAGAAAGCTACTTTAAAGCTCAAAACTGAAAATAAAAAATAAAAAAACAGAAAAATTTAATTTGTCTTCTCTGGTGATTACAGCTGATGTATCATCGGATTAACCCTTAAAGACGTTAACACTTGCTGATGACACAGCCATTTTTAGCACTCATAATAATCCTAGATTATCATTAACAATTTTAAATGAACACACTCAGAAAAATGTCTGAGCTATAATTTTCGCCTTACTAAAATAAAAGCTTTAAGTTTTTCCTTAAAATTAATATAAAAAAAAATGCTTCAAAATAATGCAATTTTATTTGATTTTAGTTTACGAAAAACTTTCATTAACTTACAAATAATGTGAAAAATTTTTTTTCACAATTTTGAAAACAAATTTTGTGGTGGGAAGAAATTTTGAGGTGAATGTAAAATACTATTCAATTCTTAGTTACTGATGAAAAAGCAAGACGAAATATTTTTCTTGCCGGCAGCTATTATGAAAATGTACTAAAATGTATGGAAAATTTAAGAGGTACCTTCACATGAAGACCAGTGGGTGCGTCTTCACGCTGTGATCGCCATTTCAACAGACATACGGACATCGTTAAATCGACTTGAAATCGAAAAAGGATCACGTATATTTATATATATTTTATGGGGTCTTAGACCTTTATGTCGTCACGTTATAAAAATGCCAAACTATATATACCTTCATCATATATGTTGGATGGAGGGTATATAAATAGGGAGACATTTTCCTTAATATTTCTTTATATACATTTATTTTAAATCTTCTTTGAAATGTTAAGAAATTTTTTTCTTGTTAGTAAAAAATCTAAAATGTTAAGAATTTCAAGTAAATATTAATAAGCGAAATTTTTGTGTGGGTGTGTTTGTGTGTGTTTTGAATGAAAATAATTTATAAACTAAATTTAAAGTTTATTCAGCATTACGACGAGTTTTCAGGCGTATTAAAATTTAAGAAAAATTTACGCGTTTACAAATAATTTTTACTAAATTTAAGAACAAATTTTAACTAAATTTAAGTATAAAATATACTCAATTTTAGTAAAATTTATTTAATTTAAGTAAATTGTTTGTACTTGTTTTTAAGAAAAGGCTATACTTGACTTAAGTTAAAATTTCTTTGGAGCCAAATCATTCCCAAATTGCTTAAAATTTTGTTAAATTATTTAATATTTAGTAAATATTTTTCTAAGTGCACCTTGTAGAAACATGGTTCAGTAACTTGAGAATTAAGGTAAATGAAAAAAAGTGCAAGTTACGTGCAGATTACGATACCTGTCGCAGAGTCTTGCTACCGATACTTGTAGTTAAACAAATCGTTAAATTAACTACAGAAGTTCAAGTTAACGTTTTTTGTCGTTACTTTCTAATAATTCCAAAAAAATATTTAAATTAACAACTTTTTCCGGTAACTCAACCGATAATTATCGTTAGTTAACAAAATCTGTAAAATCGTTAAGAAAGTTAGAGAATTGCACTACAGTTTTTGAAATTTTTCGAGTTTTGTAGTTTCATCAAAAACCATGTTTTCCAGTTTTGCCTTAATTTCGTGAAACTGAACTATGAAAGCTTAAAAACTTTTTATTTCTTTAAAATTTATGGAAATCAAGCTTTCATTTGGTTACCATAAGGACATGGTAATAAACTTGAATAATCTCATTTCTCTATCTGATACAACTTAACTTTTTTAAATTAGAATAATTTTTTCACATTCCTTTGAAGGTTCTTAAATTATCCTTAAATGATGTGTATTTAAGGATAACACAGTTCAACACAAAAAAAAAATTACAGGGTTCCGACTCTTGTTAAGGAGACCAAAACAAATATACGTGTATCGGCGTTTTGATAGTTTACATCGAAATTTCATTTTAGAGGCGGTTTAAGTTTCCCAGCTCTGACCTGTTCTTGCAGCATATCGGTATATAAAACTATGTTTTCCTTACATCTGAGGTGTAGGGTATGTTCAGCAACTTTGTAGATAACGGTATGACAAATATTTTTGTAGAACATATTAACCCTCTAACTACTCCCCCTCATAACGGCATTTTTTGGCTTTATTCTAATAAATTGTAAAAAACATCCCGAAAAAGGGGAAGGGCGGGGACCATAAAAGTCTACTATATATGTCAGAACACGCCAAAACCGAAAACTTAACACAAACACCAAAAAAGATTTCTAGTCAAATTTTGGGATATATACCAATATGCTGCAAAAACAGGCCAGGGCTGGGAAACTTAATCCGCCTCTTAAATGAAATTCCGTTGTAAACCATCAAAACGCCGACACATGTATATTTTTGTTGGTCTCCTTAACAAGAATCAATCGTGGGAACCCCGTAATTTTTAAAAAAGTTTGAAACTGTTGTGCAGTGTAATTTAAGAAATAAATTAGTTAAACAAATTATCATATTTTTTTTTTATTAATAATAAAACAACTTTATTTGTAGTTTAAAAAAACACTACCAATTATTAACAAGAAATAACTACAAAACATCAAAATTGTTTTTGACTCTTAAATCTAAATTGCCCACAGTTTAAATAAATTCAATTTATTTAAGTATTAAAAGTTTCATGTTAAAACCAATATATCTATTATAACACCTTGCTTTTGTTAAATATCTTTTAACCTAACCTCATTGAAATAACATTTTGTGTATTATTAATTTCAATGTTTTTAGATTTATAAAAACAAAAACATTATATTAAGGTCAACACTTTGCTGCCACATCCTTTCTATATAATGTACCACTATCAAAGGATATAAATTAAAATAATTTTTTTAACACAAAACAACAAAACACAAAACGTATGTTTTATTGTAAAAAAATCTATTAAAACATAATAATAAAAACAAATATCCAAAACAAGAAAAATGTTGTAATAAATTTCTTCATTTATTATACTGATCATACACAGTGCTCTACTCGAATTAAGGACGATTTATATGAAAATATGTTCCAATTCTTTGATTCCTTTATTATTATATAAAAAAAAATACTATACTATTTGTTTTTAAATCTAGTGTTTGTAAATTCGGTTACTTTCCAATACTCGATACTATTCGATATTTTCAATTTGAACACTAGATACTCATCAATACTTTTAAAGCATTTTTTACATTTGAAAAATGTGAAATTTTAAATTATTTTTTAACGATAAAAATTTTTTGAAATTATTCATGCTTAAGGGATAATTTAACTTTTAACTATTTTTAAAAAGAAATTTTTAATTTTTTTACAAACTTTTTTAAATATGTTCATAATTTTTAATTTTTTTCACCCTTCAAACGTTTCACTTTTGAAATTCCCTCCTAAAACAGTTGTATTTTTAGGCTATTGATTTTAGCAGAGTCGCATTTTTGTAAAATTTATCTGTGCGAAATACAACTCTAAAAATATCGAGTAATTACTTTTTGGTATGGAGTAGCCAAAAATATATCAAATACTCGGATACTCGATACGAACACTACTCATTTTTTACCAGCACTATTTAAATCGCTCCTGCCAGCCAGTCTGTTTGTCTGTCCGCCCGTCCCTCCGTTGTCTTCAATTGTTTTTCTTTAATAGTTATTATTTGTAAATGGGTTGTTGCATTTTTATTTATTATTCTTGTTGTTATTTTTGGTATGGCATTTCTGGAGTTCGTTAACATTTATTTTATTCATTATTCTTAACAAAACAAAGAGAAATTCTTGCACTTATCTTTGGAAGAACTATATTTGTATGTAGTATGTGTTTTAGGCCGGATCTATTTTGGAATTTGGTAAGAATTTCGTGGTGGCAAATCACGAGTTAAATAAGAATTCATTTTTGCATACATGCTCTATAATTTCTATACCCTCCACCATATATGTATATAAATTTGTCATTCTGGTTGTAACATGTCGAAATATAGGTCTAAAATCCAATAAAGTATATATATTCGTGACCCTTATGCGATTCCAAGTCGATTTAGCCATGTCCATTTGTTGAAATGGCGATCACGGCGCGGAGACTCATGCAGGGGTGCTCATTTTTACCTATATTAATGGACATCCTCCCGAGTAGATTGATATTGAAAATGAGCATTGTCGGTCCAGCGGCTAAAAGCGATAAGTAAAATGTGAAGGTATCTGTAAATTTTCCATACAAATTGATGTATTGTTTTAGTACAATTTCATATCAGCGACTGGCAAGTAAAACATTTTCTCTTGTTTTTTCACAAGTCGCTTAGAGTTGAATAATATTTTAGATTCATTTCAAAAAATATTTTTCACCACAAAAATTTTTTACCTCAAAGTTTTTTTCCACAAAATTTTTTTTCATATCCAACAAAGTTTTTCACCTTCACAAACTTTTTCCCCTCCATAATTTCCCTTCTATGTTTAGAAACGCATTAAGTTTTATATGTCTTTTTTCTAATATAATATGGGTGCCTGCAAATATAATATATTCGCCAGTAAACATATATATGTTTGGATACTTTGAAATGCATCCACTGGCAAATACATATATGTTTGCCTGCAAACATAAGTATATATATTGTTATTATTATCTTTGCATCCTACAAGTATGTATATTAATGGTAAAATTACAATTGCCTATAGGTGGAAATAATGTACAAATATTACAATTTCTGCCTGGAAACATATCTATAGTAACCATAAAAATAAAATACTTGAAAACCTACTTCAAACATTCATATGGCAGTTTCTAAGCAACCATATAATTGCCTGTAAACACATTCAAAAATGTGTTTTTTCTGCGTGTGGAGTTCACTTTTTTTGGCTCCTCATTGTGCTTATCAAATTTAAGGACTCCCTAAGGAGTAAGTGAAACAAGACTGCTTGCTCACTACTTTTTTGCTGCCTCAATCCACTTCTGTGTTCAAAAAAAGTTTGTCTGTGGAATCTGCTAAAAATGACAGTTAAAACAAAGGTATATGCAGTTAAAAAGGCGACAAAGGTATTTACCTTTAAAATAACTAAAAACGCTAATTGTTAAAAATAACTAACAAGTGCTATAAAAAGAATTACAAAAATGTAAATGAATTAATATATTCGAGACAAATCGAATGAATATAATTCAATTCCGTTAAATTTCAGAGAATTTATTCCTAAAATATAATTCAGTTCACAAAAAAAGGAATTAATTTCCCGTAGTTGTAAAAAGGTAAAAGAAAATTGAAAAACATTTTCTGCAAAAAAAAAAAAAATATTTTGTAAAAATTTTTCACTTTCATATTTCGAAAACCAAAGCATGAGGATAAATTCTGATTAAGTTAAAATTTTCCAAAAATATATTTTTTAATCTGTTCACAACTTTTGTGACCCTCCGTTCATTAGAGGATGATTTCCTTGACCGAAAGTTAAATTTACTAGATTTGAATAAATTCTTCCGTTTAATTTTGTCGAAAAGTTCATTCACAAAATATAAATTTAGTTCACAATAAAGAAATTAGGGAATTAATTTCCCTAATATTTATCTGTGGTCGTCAAAGGGTTAAAAAAAATAGAAAAACATTTTTTTTTGCAAAAAAAAAAAAAAAAAAATATATAGCATAACTTTAGATTTTCCAAAAATAACTTATTTTTTTAATATGTCCACAACTAGTGCGGCCCGCCGTTATCGATCCACCCTAATGTAAATATTTTGTAAAACTATTTTTTTTTCCTTGGAGATTGTTTTAAGTAGTAAGTTTTAGTTTTTAGTCTGAGTAGTAGTTGGCTACCAACTTGTTGTTATTGTTGAGTCTTTTGTTGTTAGTACTAAAGTACTCCAAAAGAATTTATTCTTTAATAAAATTATCAGTATTAAATTCGTATGTTAAGACAAGTTTTACAAACAATAGAATTTGTAAATAAAAAAAAAAACTTTTTGTTATTTTTTTAACTTTCGTTTTTATTTTTAAAAAATTTTTGTATAAAAAATAACAATTTGCAAACTTTTTAAAGAAAAATTGTTAGAAATTGAATTTTAACAAATATTTTTAATTATTTAAAATTTAGTGATACTTTTTTTTGTGTTTACTTTTGAGCCAGCTCATGACAAAATAAATTGCTTAATTTATTTATAAATTTTTGTGTTTAAATAATTAATTAATAATTTGTGAATTTGGTATGAATTAAGCTTAGATATTTTTATTATTTACATAAAATGTACTTTTTGTGGAATTATACTTCAGCAAAAAAAAAGTAGCAAAAGAAGAGAAAAATAAGCAGTGATTTTGATTCCAGTGTTGTGAAAATTTGGATCGGAACCAATGATTTTTACATAGGGGTGTCATAGGGTGGAAGTTTTCTTTTATGATCCTTTTTCATTGCATCTAAAGCCCTTCTTATGGTTTAGTGAAAAATTAAATCTTTTGTTCATCCCAAATAAATTTTGAATTTATAATTTAGATTTTTACAGGAGTAATCGGGCCTTAGCCTCATTTTCACAATCTCCCGTTAGCTTTTACCTGGGAATTTAACTGGCACATTTGTTGTTGTTTGCTATACAAAGTTTGAGTTTTACTGTTTGTTAAATTTTAGCGGGAAATTCAGCAATCGGGCCTTATTTATCTCTATTCGAAATCCTTGCAATATTTACTACAATAAATTTTTTACTTTAGCGTCAAAGATTTCATTAAAAATCTAGATTTCATTAAAAATCACATTTTTATAAGTTGTGAAAAAGAACTTCCTTAGAAGAGAAAAATCAGAACTAAACGATACTTTAGAATCAATGAAAAATTAATTCCTTAAGAATCACTTCCATTTATTTTTGCTGGGTAATTTCAATTGATGTATTTTTCATTAAATTTCTTTTATCATTATTTTTTTTTAACCCAGTTATTTGTTTTTTTAACGATTCATTGAATTTAATTTGAATCCAGTTTGTAGGATCTCATACTTACAGAAATAATTTAAATCAGGTGGAAACAATATTAAATTAAAAGGAAACAGCTTTGGAACAAACTTTTCAATATAAATATATTTCTACTTATTTTTAAAACGCGAAAACAAATTTTAAAATGTTTTAAGTATAATACTATGACTAAAATGTTTTAAATATAATACTATTTACTTTAATGAGATTCATACTTAATTTTAAAATGTTCGCAAAAAAAAAATAAGATGTTTATTTAAATATGATTTAACTTTTACTTTTTCGCTGTGTAAAATTTTTTATTTATCTAAACATTCTTATAATATCTAACCCCCTACTGGATTAACTTTTTCCAAAATGAATTAATCATATGCAACTCTGATTGTTAGCTTCCCTGTTGTTTGTGTAAGTTGGTCTCCATGGTTGTTGTTTGTGTGGCATATTATGTTTGTAATCTTAAGAATTTTAACTTTTCCGCTTTTTTCATACTTTCCACATTTTCTTTTTTATTATTTCTTTTTGCATTAAATTGTTGTTTTGTCGTTTAAAAAAAAAAACTACTCTGGTATTACTTACTAGTGTATTCTTAGCTTTACTTTTAATGGAATGTTCTTTAAAAGAAGAAGAAGAGGAAGAAAAAATGAAACTGCCACTTTTCTTTATATTTTTACTCAACTAATACTTGGCTAAATACTTTATTACAGTTGTGTCCAATCATCCATTTTAAATCTGGCGACAAGGTTTTATGCCAAAATATATTTTTTTTTGCAGTCGTCACAAATCTTTGCTGAATAATTAAATGGAGAATAGAGAAATGAGGGTAAATTACTTTTGACAAGAGCTGTGATTTTTAAAAGAAATTGTGTTTTTTTTTTTAAACAGTATTTTGAAGTTATTAAGAATTTCAAAAAAAAAATATATAAATAAAAAAAATGCACTCAAAAAGTTTATATACTACACATTAAGTGTATTATCTTCTTGATACACTCAAAAAAAAAATTGTCGGTAGAATCAACTGAAAATCATAGTTATAGCAGTTTAAAATATATTTACCTTTAAAATAGTCACGATATTTTAAAATGTTAAAAAAACAACTAATAAATGTAGTAAAATATTGTAGAATAAGGTTAAATTACTTCTATGGATTAAAGATACAATAAATTTTTCTTATTTTTATTTGCAAACTAAGAATATGTCAATAATAACAAATATAAACTAAACAATAATTTAAATAGTCAACTGATTTTTTTAAATAACTAACAAAAATAAACTATTTACTGCAAAAATGTTTAATATAATAAATTGAACTATTACTGAAGTATTGTGACCTTGAAATAATAACAAGAGTTTCAAACAGGCCAAAACCTATTGTGAATGAACATGTCGAATTTCGTACCAGATAGTGTTTTTGCGGCGTGTTCTTCTGTATTACTTTAATATGAAGAAAACTGCGTCCGAGGGTCATCGAATCTTAGTAGAAGTCTGAATAATCGTGTCGGAGGTGGTTTAGTCATTTTAAAAGTTGTGAACGGGCGGGCCATCACAAAAAACCTAAAGACGACGAATTGGAATCATTGCTCTTTGTGGACGAATGCCAAACACTAAAGAAGTTGTCAGACTCATTGGCAAGCGATGAGTCGACAGTCAACAAACCCTAACAGCCATGGGATTAACTCAAAAGAAAAAAAAGTGGGTGCCATACGAGTTGAAGCTGCGCGACGTCGAAAGGCGATTTTTCGCTTGTGAACCGCTCCTCGAACGCCAAAAAGGCCATGGGTTTTACACGGACAGCTATCAATATCCTTTGCAAAGCTGAAATGGGAAGTCCTACCCCAACTGTTGTATTCTCCAGACATTACTCCTTCCGACTACTACTTGTTCCGGTCGATGGACATGTGTCCCAGCATAAATTCACTTCATATGAACAATGCAAAAATGGGTCGTTGATTGGATTGCCCCAAAAGACGTTTTCTTCTTCCGAACTGGTATTCGAAAATTGCCAGAAAGATGGGAAAAAGTTGCGGCAAGCGATGGCCAATACTTTTAATAATATATTTGTAACCATTTTTAAACTAAATGTGTAAATATCGGAAAAACGCTCAATAAATAAAATAAAATTAATTCAAGGTCCCAATAATTCTTGTTTTCTTTTTTCTAAAATAATTTTTCTCTATAGTTTAGGAGAAATTTTTAAACGAACAGAAAAAAGAGCTGACCAAATAAAATTTTACTGTGGGTACTTCTCAGTTGTTTTAAACTACATTTATTTGTTGTTGTTGTTTTTTAAATTAAAAATTTTGTACAGTTAATTTTACTACATTTTTTTTTAGTTGGTATATAACGAGGGCGGGTCAATAAGTCCTTGAGGTTTTGAATGAAACACAGGTTTTTGGAAAAAAAAATTATTTTATTTTTCAACATAGTCTCCTATGAGCTCTATACACTTTATTCAACATTTCTCCAATTTTTTTTATCCCTTCCAAAAATTAAGATTTTTCGAGGTCATCAAAATAGGTTTGTTCGTGAGATGATTTCATCGTTAGAGTCAAATCTATTTTCGCCGAGCTATTTCTTTAGTTTTCCAAACAAGAAATAGTCACTCACAGCCGGAGAATAGAGCGGATGAGGGAGCAATTCATTTTTGACATGGAAACTTCCATTTTCCATTTTCTCCTCAAATAAAATCATGCGGTAGGTAGTCTGCTATCAATGGCTATCAAACACAAACTAAATGACGCAGCTTGTTTAAATTTTAACAGGAATCAACTGACAGATGTCTGTTGACAGGACCAGTGTTGCCCTTTCAGTTAAGGGGCTTCAAATTCAAAAGTCACGGACTTATTGACCCACCCTGGTAGTAATAATTGTTGGTTGTTTTTAAGCATTTGAAATTAACTGTATTTTTCATTCAATTAAAATGATTTTACAGTATACATCTTTTAATCACCCCTATCGTGAATATTTTTCCCCTTCGAAATGTTTTCCCTTTTTCCAATCATAAATAAATTTTCCCTCGAAATTTGTTCGCTTTTTCTAATCATTCATTTGTAAGTAATATCCCCAAAAAAAGTTCACATTCAAAGAAATTCTCCTTATCGTGAATGTTTATTTTAAAACAGTTGTTTTCCTTTTTCCCACCAGTTTGTTCACTTTGTTTTTTCTGGGGAACTACATAGAAAATGTAAGTAGTTTTTGTTTATAATTGGATCTGCAGGTAAATAAAAATTTTTTTAGGTCAAGATCTGTGAATAAAGTGCATACTCCTCAACAGAATGCAAAAAAAAAAAAGTAAGAGCGGCTAAATTCGGCTATGCCGAATCTTATATACCCTTCACCATGGTTGGGAAAAAACTGAAGTTTATATATGGACATATATGAAATGGACAGATTTATTTACGGACGCCTTTAAGAGGAAATTAACCATTTAGTTTGGAGATAAAACTTGGACGCGGGAAGATTTATGGTTCCAGAAAATATGTATTTTAAAAAAATGTATGTTTTGGGCATAACTTTTTTGTATCTGAACCGATATTTCCGAGTTTTTCAGCAAATATGTTATACTAAAGATTTTCGATCTTTTGCTATATAAGACGTATCCATAGGTCATAATACAGCTCTAGAATAGTGTTTGTTGTTTGTGTATAAAAGGTGAAGAGGTGAAAGAAAAGAATTTCAACAAATCGTTAAAAGAAATCACTAGAACTGCATGTGTTTTATTTCTACAAAATAGTTTGATTTAGCTGGCAAATTTGCATTTAGGATTTTATTTCGCTTTTTTATTAGAAATATTTGTAATTTCTTTAGCTTAATTTTAAAAATTTGAAGTAAAATAGTTTATAATTTTTTTTATAAATTATTATAAGTTATAGTTGCACTCAAAGGTAAATTATGTATAAAATTTTCTTAATATGTGAGAAATAAAATGGTTTAAAAATCTTTTTATAAATTCTTTTAAATCGGAGCAAAAAATAGAAATAAAACCGTTTGTATTTTGTTTGTATCAGAGGGTTTTTATACAAATTTTGATGTTTTTAGCCTATTTATGGATTATTTAATTATTAATATAAAATTTTATTTAAATTAATTATTAAATGTAAAAAAAAAACAAAAAATAAACAAAAAAAAAAAAATCTTAACGAACCCGCGACCCTTCCACCTGTGGTGAAAGGTATAAAAACGTTTGTATTTTGTTTGTATCAGAGGGTTTTTATAAAAATGTTGATGTTTTTAGCCTATTTATGGATTATTTAATTATTAATATAAAATTTTATATAAATTAATTATTAAATGTTAAAAAAAACCAAAAATAAGCAAAAAAAAAAGTCTTAAGAAAATAATAAAAAAAAAATGTAAAAAAAAAGTGAATTGACCTCACCGAGATTTGAACCTCGAACCCCACGGCCTTAGAGAAAAAAAAAGTATTTGTGACACAGCGTCTAGACAACTGAGCTATTGAAGCTCACACAAAATCATCGTCAATAGAGGTACATATATAAAAGTCTTCGTTCATTAGAGATTTGTTTAGTTTTTATTTAAATGACAAATCTTTATATGTGTGTTGTTTGTGTATAAAAGGTGGAGATGAAAGAAAAGAATTTTAATTATTAATATAAAATTTTATATAAATTAATTATTAAATGTTAAAAAAAACAAAAATAAGCAAAAAAAAAGTCTTAAGAAAATAATAAAAAAAAAAATGTACAAAAAAAAAGTGAATTGACCTCACCGAGATTTGAACCTCGAACCCCACGGCCTTAGAGAAAAAAAAAAAGTATTTGTGACACAGCGTCTAGACAACTGAGCTATTGAAGCTCACACAAAATCATCGTCAATAGAGGTACATATATAAAAGTCTTCGTTAATTAGAGATTTGTTTGGTTTTTATTTAAATGACAAATCTTTGTATGTGTGTTGTTTGTGTATAAAAGGTGGAGATGAAAGAAAAGAATTTTAACACATGGATGTGTTGTTATGCTCAAAATTCTACATACATATTAAACAAAGGGATTTTACTGGAAAAATTAGAGGTAGTCCTGGTTTTTTGCTAATATCTCAGCCATTTATTAACCGATCTGTCTGATTTTTAATAGCAAACAGAAATGGATCACATGTAACAGAAATAAAAAAGAATCAAGTCCTCATCATGTCTGGGTTCTTCGGAAAACCCATTTCAACACACAGACGGACATCGTTAAATCAACTTCGCTCTTCATAAGGACCCAGAATATATATACTTTATAGGGTCTAAGATCAATATTGTAGAAATTACAAACGGAATGACAAACTTATATATACCCTTCCACCTATGGTGAAGGGTATAAAAAGAGAAAAAGTGCATGTGGTTATTTACATGAGAATAAACATTTCACTTTTTATTTACGATAGGGGTGAATATGAATTACAGTTATCTGAACCGTGATCTTCAGTTTATTTGACCGATGTAGTTCTCAGATTGTAGGTGAAAAATTAACGTCTTATACAGTTTTTTTTATAGTAAACATTTACGTCAAAATCTACGATCAAATAGTCAAAATTTACGATTTAATCAGCAGATTCAATCAAAATGAATGAGTTAAAAAGAGACAACCATATGTGTTACGTATGACTAAATGAGCATTTAGGACTTAATACTATTTACGATAAAACGGGTTGAATCGCACAGAAAATAAAATAAACTGTTTATAATATTAAACATCACTCATAGAATATTTTTGTAAATAAAAAAAAATATTTTTCAAAAAGGCACCAACAATGGAATTTGTAAATACAAAAAACTTTTTGTTATTTTTTTAACTTAAATTTTTATTTTCAAAAAAGTTTTATACTCAAAATTACAATTTACAAACATTTCAAACAACAAATTGTTAGAAATTGAATTTGAATTTTAACAAATATTTTTAATTACTTAAAATTTTGTGATACTTTTTTCCATTGTTGGTGCCTTTTTAAAAAATATACGTTTTTTTTTTTTGATTTACCAAAATGTTCTATGGAAGATGTTCAATATTACAAAGATAATTTTGTAATTTTATTCCGTGTATCCGCCTGCACCGAGACCAAGTTGAGCTTTTGTGCTCCCTCTGTTTACACTCAGTTGTACACAGCTCTAAGGAACATTATCACCTCCTTCACTGCCATTTTAGGATAAAATAAATTTAGTATTGAATAAATTGAGGAGTAAGTAGTCAAAATTGTACATTGTAAAAATCAACGTTTCATCGCAAATTGTTTCAATTAAATTTTTGTTATTGTCAAAATTAACAAATTTATTCGGTAATTTTTATAAGTAAAATAAATAAATAAATAATGCTTGAATTGTTTCACCCTGTCTTTAGGGTTGTACATTTCTGCATTTTTTTGTTTAATGACTGCTTGCTTCAATTTCTTCGTTTTTTTAAGAAAAAATAATTTACAAAAACTGTTTTGTCTGAAGAAGGTCTTGTAATCCATTCATACATTCCTTCCATTTCAGTTTTCTTTGTTTGTGTATTTAATTTCGTTTTAACTTGGTAAAATGTCAGTAGTCAGTATTTCTTTTTAGCAAAATTAGAAATTCTCTGTTATTATGTACAAAACAAGAAATGCAATATGGTCAAAATTATGAATGTAATTATGGGGTTTTTAAGGTTTTTAATACGAATGCAAAAACTGAATAAAAACTAGAACAAACTATGCGATGAAACTTATCATTAATATATGTATGTATTTTTTTTTTTTACAAAGTTAATGTTGAAATTTTGCAGATATTCCTTGTAATTTATTGCAATTCCATTGAAACAATAACATTGCTTTAACTATAACTTTTACACTAAAAAAGTTCAATGCTTGATAAGTAAATAACATTCCTAGAATATAGATAAAAAAGAAAATAGCACCAGGTGAATTATATACGGGTATTAAAATTGCAAGAACAACTGCAAGTACAACCAACCAACAAACTGACTTAGCTGATGAATGAAAGCGGAAATCAAAATTGACATTTTGTATGATGATGGTAGTTTAACAAAAACTTTCTCTAGCACACACATACATTCATAGAAGAAATATTTTAATTCATACACACACACACATATATAGATGGTCATAAATTGAAATGTTTTGACTGATATTTTCACTCTGCAGAGTGGATTACTCCAGCATTGTGAATGAACCTTAAAAGACTTATTTACATAGAAGTCTTTGGCACCTCTATCATCGCCATTCATTTTAATGCTATCAATTTATGACCTTCGATATATCACTGAAAGTTTGTTCATGCAAAGGATACATCCTTTATCTATGTTATATTCTATCTGCAACATTGTTTAAACCAAAAATATATAAAATTAACTGTGTTTCATACTTTTGGGTGCAGTTAGTTTTAGATAGAGAGTATTTTATTATACTCGTATTGATTACATATGAGAACTCAATTATCATTAATTTATCAAAGTTGATTTAGTTAAATGTTAAAAATGAATTTGATTTTTGGTTATTTTAACTTTATTTTTAAATCTTAAAGGATTTCCTTGAGAAATTCGACAAAAATAAATTTATAAACTGCTGTTAATTACATTCTAAATTTGTGGACAAATATAATACAAATCAACCATATTTTCATTATAAAAATTAACGATCAATTCACACGGAGCCAGAACTTGTATTCTTTTTCAGTCTTTTCCGCATTTATTACTGCGAAATGATAAAAACTGTAATTTGTTAAACTCGTTTTAAAAAGAGTGAAGAGTAGTTTTTCATCTTTTCACAGCTTAGCAAATCATTTGGAATCGTTGCCCTGATGATTTTAATAATAATGTCAAAGGATAAAAAATTAAATTAAAGTAGGTGATTGCTTACGTAAAAAACAGCTGTTCGTTACGTTATTTGAAATTTTATACATACAAATTAGAATTTCATAAATCACTGCGCCGAAAAATTAATCACTTGAGATGTCAAAATTATCACTTGAATTGTTTGAGCGTTGATTTGAATTTTTTTGTACAACTATTTAAAAACACACAATTTGTAATATATTTGCAATAAATTTTATTTTTATTAAGCAGTTTTTGAATGTTTTTTGTTCTTGGGTCGATATGTTGTGGAAATAGTAAAAAAAAGCCTCTGAAAAATTTCAAAAATTGTTCCAATAATGACGTAGTGATTTATAAAAATCGATTTTTTTACACTCGCTTTGGCGTTAGAAATTTAAAGTAGAATTAAGTTATTACACATTTTTTTAGTAACCGTAAAAGAAAACATTATTTTTTCTATATTTTTCATAAAAATTTACAATAATAACATTAACCTACAAAAAACACTAGTTTAAGGGAATTTTATCAGTTATTTTTGCCACATTGTTAGTTATTTTTAACGCATTTGTTAGTTGTTATTTAACATTTTTCAAAAAGGTACATACATGTAGTTTATCGTCGAAGTAACTGTATATATGTTACTCATCACCAATAAAACCAAAATTGTTTGCCAAAATTCGTCTTTTTTCATCACCATAGTCTTCAAGAGCGATACAATCCCTCTATAGCCTTTCTAACACTTCGAGGCCAAAGACAAATCATTCTATAAAAAAGAATAGAATGATTTGAACCAAACTTCTTTCTAGCGTGAATTTTTTTAGGTCTGAAAACAGGTAAAAATCGCTGGAAGCCAAATCTGTCGAATACGGTGGGTGCAAAAGCAACTGCAAATGTAATTCGTGTAATTTGGGGATCTCACAGAATGATCGACACGTTGTTTTTTTTGGTGCGGCACCCACTTTCTCATGGACAAATGTTCATGCAAAATAAAGCCGACACGTTCCTTCGATATCTTTAAGATATCAGCTATCTTTTGCAACTTCACTTTACGGTCTGCCAAAACGATTTTGTGAACTTTTCTATATTTTTCCGGTATCATCACTTATTTTGGGCTATTAGAGCGTTCGGCGTCATCGTTGTTTGTACGACTACGTTTAAAGTCAGCAATCCACTTTTCTGCCTTTTGTATCAGAGGAGCAGAGTCCGAATAACACTTATCAAGCTAAGCTTTGGCTTGAACAGTGCTTTTTCTCATTAAAAAGCAATGATAAATCAACACATGATATTGCTTTGAATCCATTGTTTGCAAAATCGCAAAAGTAGCGTCACTAAAACAGCTGTAACTTGTTCATTAATGAACGAATTGTCATTTTAAATTTTGACAAGTATCATCTGAAGGTTGGTAGTTCCAAAAAATCATATGGATTTTTCATTTGTGGCGCCACCTATGTGTCATCCTATGGATCTTTCAGCCGATGTGTTAACATACCTTTATTTTAAGTGTCACTTTCAGGAGAATGTCGACAAACTTTTTTAAGTGTTTTAATTTCAAAATTGAATTTTAAAAATTCAAAATGGCGGACAAAATCAACACAATTCTATACATTTAAAATTCCTTTAATATTGTTATTGTACAATTGGCTGATGATACACAAGGCAAAATTGAAAACGCAGAATTCCAAACAACTTTTGTATACAAGTGTTTAAAGGGTTGCCAGATCTAAGAGAAATAAAAAACAAAAACATAGGAAAATCACGGAAAAATCATCAATGAGGCTAAGAAGTGATTTTACCAAGGAATTTATTAAACTATTATCACAAGCATACACACAGAAAAAAATGTTAGTAGAAAAATTAAAAAAATTTAAAATTGGGGATCCGAAATGAAGATACCGACTCATGTCTAAAAATAGGACATCCACTAAAAATTTTTTTTTAGTTCTAAAAATCAGCCCTTAATTAATCAATTAAAATTTGACTTTAAAAGCCCAAAAATTTAATAAAAATATTCTTCAAAACAGAAATTAGTAAATGAAAACAAAATGATAAATTCGTTTGTTTAAAAAAATAAATTTGTAATTTTGTACTAATATTAATACTAATATTTTAGCAAACCGATTTTAAATTCCACTTTACAAAAAGTTTACTAATATTTAGTAACGGCTGCTAATTTTTTCTACCAATTTCATTGTACTACACGTCAGCAGACATGTGTTGCTAAGATTAGCAAAAAATACCGCTGCGCTCACATTAGCAAAATTTCCCTTAAAAACAGCAAAATTTTCAGTAGCCATTGCAGACTTTTTTTTTTGTGAGTGTAGAGCCAATCATTAGCCAGAGATTTTGTATTCTGTACATCCTATAGTAAAATAAAAGTCCCTGGTTTTACAAGTTTAAAGCTATAACTGTAGTTAGAACTGCCTTGAGCTGTACCTGAGGGTGTTTTCAATGTAGTTCATTTTGGAAATGAACTTTATTTAAAATAACCGATCCAATATGGCAGTAAAAAAAATTAATTTTTTTCAAATCTAGTAGAATTTTAGTATGAAGAGTGTTTTACCCAGCGTTTTTGTATGAAATGAAATGATAGCAAGCAATTGTCAAGTTGATTGCAGAAAAATGTGAATACGTCAAAACTATGGCAATTGCAGTGTAGATGAGACGCATACCCAAGAAATATACCAAAAGTTTTTTTGTTCGAAAAAAATCAAAAATTTCTTTCTCCAAATAATTAAACTTTTCCCCTTTTTGATTTACTAATTTAAAATTTATGTGTCGTTGATTGCTAAATTAAAATAAACACTAAATGTGTGATTTGATGACAGACATTATTGCAAAAGCTGACTGCATATCATGATATAAAAATAACATTGTCTTTGCTTAAAATGAAATCATTTAGACAATTATTTGCTATCATTCTATTGCATGTAAAGACACCTTGTTAAAATAGCTAAATCGTAATTTTGATTGGAATAGAAAAATTCAAAATGACGTTGTTGAGCCTGTAATGCAACTGAAAATTTTGCTGTTATTACGGGAAATTCTGCTAATTTGAGCCCAGCGGTATTTTTTGCTAATCTTAGCAACACATGTCTGCTGACGTGTAGTACAATGAAATTAGTAGAAAAATTAGTAGCAGCTACTAAATTTTAGTAGACTTTTTGTAAAGTGGAATTTAAAATCTGTTTGCTAAAATCAGCAAAAAAAAAATTACTAAATACTATTAATATTAGTACAAAATTTTAGATTTATTTGTTTTATCGAGCATCAAAAATTTTGATTATATTTTTTAAAAGATGTTTTATACAAAATTAAAAAAAAATCAAAGGCTTAAAAATCGAAAAAATTGTTAAAACATAAACGAATTTATCATTTTGTTTTAATTTGGTAATTTCTATTTTAAAAAATATTTTAGTCAATTTTTTTTTACTTTTAAGGTTAAATTTAATTGTTTTTAGTGCTGACCCTAGTGTTCTTTCTAGACATGAGTCGGTATCTTCACTTCCGATTCCTTTTTTAATCCTATGTAACATTTTTGGGCAATTTAAGTTTGTATGTATAAGTTTAAATTATTAGAAATAACATTTCCTTCAATATCGACTTTTTTAATATTAGTAATTTTTCTTGCTAATTTTAGCAAATCGGTTTTCAAAAATTTGTAAAATGATTTCTGAAATTAGCAACGAAAATTTGTAGATATTCTGTAAAAATTCTGTAATTTTTAAAATGTAAATAGCAAAAAGATTTGCTAAATAATAGTTTTTTTACTAAAAATCAGTACAAAAATAGTAAAGTGGGATTGAAAACCGTTTACAAATTTTTCTACTAACTTTTTTTTCTGAGTGTAGTCTATAAAAAAACGAGAAGTTTGTCTACAAGAATTTTATCCTTCTGGCCAAACAACGTCTTGGTGGCCTTTAAAGCAATTTTAGATACTTTTTTATTTAAAATTTAGGCTAAATAAAATCTAGTGTTTCCAATTATTCCACCCTGCCGGTTAATCGGTTAGGTCATTATTCGGAAAATTAATAAAATGGATTAATCGGTTATTCGGGTCGATTAATCGAAATAATTGGCAATTAATCGATTAATCGTTTAATGCAAAAAAAAAACTTATTTCTTTCATCAATAAGAACACAAAGAGATGCTTTTTGCTGAAATATAAAGTATATTTCGTTGGTTTCTAAAGTGTTTGTTAAGGACAGTTCAAAGCATCCTGAGATTTTTTAAAGAATCATGCCTTATCAGAGGATTCTGACGACTCTTTCAAAAAATGTCAGATGTGTTCAGTGGAAGTTAACCCTTAAAAACGCAGTGTAGATAATCGATAAAGTTGGACTTTATTTTCTTTACATGACACTATGCAGAATAAAAAAATGTATAAACAAGAGCTGCGTTCAAAAAAATTCAATAACAAATTCTTTTAAATATGGTACGAATAGTTTTTGCGAAATTCACAAACAAAGTTTGATGGAACTGCCACTGTGCCTTGAAAAATTACGCATATTCCTGCCAATTCCACTGTGTTTGTGCAATTAAGAATTAAGAAATAAGCGAATTTTTAAATATTTTTGACTAAACAACTTAATTCTACTGAAAGGAACTTCATCGAAATTTGTTGATAAATTAACAAAATTCCATGTTATTTTTTAATTTTTATAAACTTTTTCATAGAATTTTAAATGAAACTGTTTTTTTTTTGAAAATACAGTTTTCGAATTTAAAGCAATTTTATATTATTATTTTATAATATAAGTAACGTCACAGTGCTTGTTAGGAATATACCTAGTCACGTGTTTAATTGCTAAGGCGAAAAATATAAATTTTATTAGTTTTTTTTTTTTGGTAAAGCTCTGCTTAGAGGCTCTAGCTTTTTGAAAACTTCGCGTTCTGATGAGATCTTTTTATTTTTTAAGGGAATTGAAACAAAAATAAAAATTGTCTGTCATATTTCCTAAAGCCTATATAGCATTTGCTTTAGGAAATATGATGATTGAAAAATAATTTAATTGTATTTTAGTTGGTTTTTTTCTACGATTTTTTCCCAAAGTTAAGAAAATTAGAAAGTTTTTAGAAAAATAACAGAAAAATCATATTAAAAATTTAACCGTTTAATCGACCTATTTCAATCGATTATTCGGATCGAATAATTATTTGACTTTTAAATTATTTGTTTCGACATAAACCGAAGTGAAGGTGATTAATCGAGGAATCGGTTAATCGATTAACCGAATTGGAAACGCTAATAAAATCTAAACTAAATTCAGGTTTCTAAATTTGAAATTTAAAAATATTTTCAAATATTTTTCAAAACAATTTTAAATCCTTTTGTCAATTTCAGATCGGACCAATTAATTGATGATTTAATTTAATTACCATTACATTGATAATAATTATAATGAAATAATGATAATGCTTTGAGGATATGATTTCATTGATTAATGACAATGTTTTAGAATTTTATTACCATTACTAATGCACTAATTCAAAGAAAACATTAGCATTATTAACCATTATTTTATGTGTTAATATTTATGTTAACGTTTATTTATTCGGGTTAATATTTGTATATTTTATATTTCGTTTTATTATTTTTTGTATAAAGCTACTTTGATAATTTTTAAATCGTATACATATTTTTGTAAACAAATAGTTTTTCAATCAATTATAATTAGTATTTTTCATGCATTTGTACTATTTCATTACCATTAGTAATGAAATTTTTTTTCATTTGCAATAGTGTCAACTAATGGTAATGAAATTTCAATGGTAATGAAAAATTCCCAAGTATGCCTGTATATCTGGTTGTATTGTAAATTTTAGATGAATCGTTTATTTATATAGAAAACTTTTCATTAAATATACAATAGTTCTAATAGTTGTACACTTTTTGCCATATAAAATAGTTTTTTAAATATTAATTAAAATATTTTATTTTTTTATTTTATTTTAGCATTGCTGAAGAAAAGAAAAAACTTGGCAACGACCAATACAAAGCACAAAACTATCAATCGGCTTTGAAATTCTATTCGGATGCCATATCATTATGTCCCGATTCGGCTACATATTATGGCAATCGTTCAGCCTGTTACATGATGTTATCAAATTATACGAATGCCTTAAATGATGCCCGTACTGCTGTACGCTTAGATCCTGCCTTCGAAAAGGCTTATGTTCGTATTGCGAAATGTTGTGTGGCCAAAGGTGATATAATTGGTACGGAACAGGCGATTAAGAAAATTGAAGAACTTGATGGTCAAAGTAATGCCGTTAATACGGAAAAGCAGGTAGTACAACAGCTAAGACAATTGGAACAGACCATACAAACAAATTATGATACTAAGGCATATCGTAATGTGGTGTACTATTTGGATACGGCTATAAAACTATCACCAGCTTGCAACAGGTATAATGATGAAAACATGTACACTCAATTTTATGATAATAATGAATTTTATATTTGTCTTTCCAGATATCGTTTATTAAAAGCTGAGTGTTTGGCTTATTTGGGACGTTGTGATGAAGCTGTTGACATTGCCATTAGTGTTATGAAAATGGATAGTACCTCTGCTGATGCTATTTATGTTCGTGGTCTTTGTTTCTACTATACTGACAATTTGGAAAAGGGTATTAAACATTTCGAACTGGCTCTGCAACTGGATCCTGATCATAAAAAAGCCAAAGAAATGCGTACCAAATGTAAAACTCTTAAGGATATGAAAGAAAATGGTAATGTCCTTTTTAAATCTGGTCGTTTCCGTGAAGCTCAAGCTGTTTACACGGATGCCCTAAAAATTGACGAACTCAATAGGGACATCAATTCAAAGTTATTGTATAATCGTGCTTTGGTTTATTCGAAAATCAACAATCTACGTGAAGCTGTGACCGATTGTTCGCGTGTCCTAGAAATCAATGATAAATATTTGAAAGCTTTACTTTTGCGTGCCCGCTGCTATAATGATCTCGAGAAATTTGAAGAATGTTGTAGTGATTATGAGGCGGCTTTACAATTACAAAAGACTCCAGAGATTAAAAAACTGTTGCGTGATGCAAAATTTGCATTGAAAAAATCGAAACGCAAAGATTACTACAAGATTTTGGGAGTGGCCCGTAGTGCCGGTGAAGATGAAATTAAGAAGGCTTATCGCAAAAAAGCTTTGGTACATCATCCAGATCGTCATGCCAATAGTTCGATAGATGAACGTAAGGAACAAGAATTGAAATTTAAGGAAATTGGTGAAGCTTATGCAATTTTATCGGATCAACGTAAAAAGATGCGTTATGATAGTGGTCAAGATATTGAAGAACAGGGTAAGTGAGAAAGAAATTTGTTTTACGATTAATGGCATATGTCATTGTTTATATCATACGAGGGTGGGTCACGTGACTTTTTGAATGAAACACATGTTTTTGGATAAAATAATTATTTTAGTTTTCAATATAGTCTCCTTTGAGCTCTTTACATTTTGTTCAACGTTTCTCCAATTTTTGTATCCCTTCCAAAAACAATAAAATTTGTCGTGGTCATCAAAATAGGTTCAAATCTCTTTCCGCCGAGAGACACTCGGGGCTAAATATGGAGAATAAAGCGTGCGGAAGAGACAGAAATTTATGGATTTTTGCCATGGAAACTGTCATTTTCTCATAAAATACTCAAATCAATTCCCGCAGTTTTTCATTTCCATTTTGCCATTTTTCATTTTCTCCTTAATTCTCAGTCTGTTATCAATGGCTTTTTAACACAAATGACACATCTTGTTCGAATTTTGACTGAAGTCAACTGTCACATGCCTGTTGACAGGAGCAGTGTTTCCCTTTCAGTTAAGAGGCGGGAAATTCAAAAAGTCACGAACTTACATTTGATAGTAACACCAAGAAGGCTTTAGCTTCAGGAGGAGCAAAATTCACCAAACATGACAACCATGGGTTCGATCCCCAGCAACGGCAACATAAATTTATATAAAAAAATAATATGTATGTGTTTTTATATTCCTTATACATATAGCAACGTTCTCCTTCGGTGTTCCCATAGTACTTAACCCCACCGAAGTAAAATAACAGAACAGGGCAATGAAACTAAAAAGCACAGCACATGTTGCGGGGACGGCTTTTCGTTCCACAAGTTACTATGAAGACATTTTGTTACTTTGGGGACTGTCCTTATACTTTTCGTTATTCTACTGTTTACACTGAAGACATTTTACTGGATACAGCGCATATTATAGGGACTTTTTTGGCTGTATATACAGATGTCTTCAAAGTATTCACAATGAATATATATACATATATACATATATATATATATATATATATATTTATATATATAAACTACTGAATATTTTCTCAAATTTTTTGGCTGTATATACAGATGTCTTCAAAGTATTCACAATGAATATATATATATATATATATATATATATATATATATGTACATATATATATATATATATATATATATATATATATATATATATATATATATATATATGCATAGCGCATTTCACATACTTTGAAGACATCTGTATATACAGCCAAAAAAGACCCCGTAATATGAGCTGTATCCAGTAAAATGTCTTCAGTGTAAACAGTAGAATAATGAAAAGTTTGTGGACAGTGCCCAAAGTAACAAAATGTCTTCATAGTAACAGAAGACAATTTGTTACTTTGGAGACTGTACTTAAACTTTTTGTTATTCTTCTGTTTACACTGAAGACATTTTACTGGATACAGCGCATATTATAGGGAATTTTTTTTGGCTGTATATACAGATGTCTTCAAAGTATATATATATATATATATATATATATATATGTATGTGTATATGTATATATATATATATATATATATATATATATACATATATATACATACATATATATTTATATATATATTTATATATATATTTATATATATTTATCTTTATATATATAATTCTCCTGTACGTGTGTTAGTGACTGCACTCCTCCTTAACGGCTGGGCCGATTTCGATGAAATTTGTTGTGTCTGTTTTATTTGATCCCTGAATGGTTTAGATTCACAATTGACCTATATGGGTACAATGGGCGTGGCACCTCCCATACGAAGTAAAAATGTATTTTTGTATATCTGGAGTACTGTTACAGTGGGAGTCTTCAAACTTTGTGTGAGCTTTTTTTATAATAATACTCATAATCTCCCAAAAAAATGAGTGCCATCCAAGCAATGGGCGTGGCACCTCCTATACGAAGAAAACATTCATTATTGCATATCTGGGGTACTATTAAAGTGGGAGTCTTCAAACTTTGTGTGAGCTTCTTTGATAATAATATTCATAATCTTCCAAAAAATATGGGGGATCCAAGCAATGGGCGTGGCACCTCCCATACGAAGTACAAATTTATTATTGCATATCTGGGGTACTATTATTGTGAGAATATTCAAACTTTGTGCGAGCTACCTAGATAATAATGTAATCCTATTCCTAGGCAGAACAACGTTTGCCGGGTCAGCTAGTATATATATAAACTACTGAATATTTTCTCAAATTTTTTTTTTTTTTATTTGAAAGTACAATCTTTCCGGTTAATAATGGAAAAATTTCATTCAAATGGGTGCCTCGGCTGGCCATGCAGTAGCCTACACGATCGGTCCAATTTTTAAGCACATAATCGATTGTGTGCAGCTGTATTTTACCAATGGCTTCACGAATATTGTCCTTTAAGTATCTCTATAGTGGATAAATTCTCCAGTGAATATATAATGGGGGGAGGATTTCGCCTTTCCCCCCATTTTCCTCGTTCCTGGCGAAAATAAATTAACAGTGAATAAGTCCATACTCCAGGGAACATAAATTTTAGGATTCTATCCAAAGCGGTTTGAACAGGCTGTTAGGGGAGAAACTTCCCCCTCCTCGCGTTTATGAAGTAAATCAAAAAAGCTCCTTAGCATATTTGTCATTACTGATTACTCCAGAAAATACAAAAATTTCAAGGTGCAAATTCCAAAACCTTACCTTAGTAAGTTAGACTTCAGATCGTAAACAAGGACAGCTTCCCCTTTTGCCATGTTCCTGGCAAAAATTTTAAAAAGTACCTCATAGATCACATATTTAAAATATCCCTCTACAACGCCTACTTTTAATTCCGATATTTCAATGCTGCATGTGATAGCTTGCAGTCCTGCATCCACAAGTAATTTTAAAATATATAAAAAAAATGTATTTATGTACTGCTAACATTCTTTGATCATTACTTAAGTTTGAGATATTCAATTTAAAATCATTGAGCTTAAACAATTTTTTAAAAAAGTCATTAAGTCATCACTATAAAACTGGTCATTATACTAATATTTTTTAGTCTTTAATAAACGTTCGTATTATAAACGTCATGCGTTCGTGTTTTATTTAAGAGTTTTCTTTTTAATAGAATATTTGTATCCAAATAGATTGCACATTTTTCTAATCGGATTTTTCGAAAATGTTTTAAAAATTCGTGTTTTTTTTTTTCTTTATATTTTCAGCTAATTTTAATCCCAATCAAATGTTCCGTCAGTTTTTCCAATTTGGTGGAGGTCCTGGAGCTGGTACTTCATTTGAATTCGAATTTTAAAATAAACATGTTGCGTTTTATGTCATACCAAATCAAACACTCAATACCACCCGCCGTCGTCGTCCTTATCGTCGTCTTCATACAAATTGGTAAAATGTCATCATTGTTGTCAAACACGCCAAACATGGAAATGTGTGTTCAAAACAAACGCAACAAAAGCTATCAAAAAAATACTTAAAATAAAATATTATTTTGCATGATCATAAAAGAGAAAATCTATTCAAATGTATTTATTAAAGAAAAATAATAAAATAAAACTTAAAATATTCCAACAAATGCCACAGTAATAAAAGAGAAACTAGATAAGATATAATACAAAAAAAGTAGTTTTCAATAAAAATTAAAATCCGTTTTCTTACACCCTTTTCTCCTGGCTAAATTCATTAATTACAAATAAATTGTGTAATACTTGAAAACTAGAAATATAAATATAATAAATGGAAACTGAGAACACAAAAAATATTTAAAACAACAATAACACAAAAATAAATTGTATTTATTTTACAGAAAATTAAATTTTACAAATATTAAACAACAAATTAAGATTTTATTAAACAAAATTCAAATTGTTTTTTTGTTGATTTTTTATTTTGTTTGTAATTAGAATTTGTTTTAAGCCTAGATTGTTTAAAAAACAAATATGAATTTTGCCTAACACACAATTTTTGTCTGTACTTTTAATACAAATTTTTTATGTATAATTTTAAGATTTTTTCTTCTTTCACCCATTTTACATTTTTTAGAAATACGATTATTTTTTGTTATTTCTTTATCTTTGTGCAAAAAAAAAAAAAAACTTGGTGTTTTTGTTGTATCATTAAAATTTATATATAAATATGATTTTTTTGTTATTTCCTATTTATAATATCAGTTGTGTTCTAAAGATTTTGCTCATGTTTTAAAATGAAACATTACTATTAAAAATATTAAAATAAACTATTTTTTACAAATAATTTATATATTTTTTTTTACACACAGAGCTGTCTTCATTTTTTTAATACAATTGACAAACAAAACACATGGCATTGCCAAGTCTGTAAATTTTATAAACAACATTTGCAAAAGGTTGAATTCAATCCGCTCGAAAATTTTACACAGAATCTACAGAATGGTTTTTAGCCCTGTGCGAGGTGGCTAAATTTGTTCTAAACAAAATAAAAATTGACAAAAAAATTATTTAGTCAGCTCGCACGCACACTCACCTTTAACAATATTTTTTATACATTATTTATGTTTTTGTTTCAAAAAGTTTTTCCTTTTAATTTTTTCTTTAACTATTTTCAGTTAAAAATATTTTATATTTAAGGTCTCAAATAAGTTTTCATTTAATTTAATTCAAAAATACAATATTTCATATTGCCTTATAAGTATATGCAATTTGTTAAAATATACATGTTTTAAAATTAATTTCAATAAAATTTTTGTTGAAGACTTTTTACAAGACCTAAATTTTATAAAAAAAAAAAACTAAACGCTACGAAATGTTCGAAATTTCGTATGAAAAATGTTTGTTTATATTTTCGTTTGATAAAATTTTAACCTAAATTTATTTAAAACAAAAACTTATTAAAATTAAAAAAAAAATACTATTTATATTTAATAAAAAATTTAGACCTGCTAACTTATCAAAAAATAACCAGAGCTTAGTGCTTAACAATGGTTATAAGTGTCAGATTTGTATGGCATTAGCAATGGTTAAGTTTTAAATCTGGTTAATTTTTCCTTTTTGATAAGTTACCCGCCCTTAGTCATTTATTTATTTTTAATAGTTATGGTTTTAAGGTATATGAAAAATATCAAAATTAGAAAGTATAAAAAGAAGAATATATAACAAATAATAAATGTTATAAAATAAAAAAAATATTGTATTTGTTAAACCCAATTAGTGCAATCAATTTAAAGCTCAATAATATCATATCTTTATATGTAGGATGTAAAGCAAAACACAATTTAATTCAAAAAATTATGTATCGCACTGTATTAATTAAGATCCATCAACAAGGCCTTAATTGTTTTCCCCCAAGCCAACAAATAATGCTTATGAAGTCAATTAATTGCACCTAACTATTAACTAGTCCCAAGTATGCATGTAATGCTATTAATATTATTAATTTTTATAAGCTGATTTATAGAATCCAATTCCGGTGTATATTTTATTTGAAAGATTTATTTAATATTTCCCGTGGTTTTGGCAGAGTTGACGTGTCCTTGGGGGGAAAACAATTGAGGTATTGTTTTGCCCCAAGCAGAAAAGGAATGGCAATGATTTGGCCTTAACATTTATATGAAAAACCAATGCCTGCTCAAGTACGTTCCCAAGTATACTTTTAAATGTGCAAACTAGACATGAGCGATCCGGAGATTTTTTTAATAACACTGTTCTCAGTGAACATGATTTGCAAATCACTGTTCTTTTAAACAGTGACAGTGATCTAGGTTTTTTTAATAAGAATAATAAAAGTGATTTGAAAGATGACGGGCGCTATAGTGTTCCACTCAGTATTTTTGGTTTTCTGTTTCGTTCATAACATAAATGAATGACATATTTGCAAAAAAAATAAATTTTTTTAAGCATAGCATTACAATTTTTTACATGTGAAAGAAAGTATGAACATAAATATAAATTTTCCAATATAAACAAAAATTTATATTTTTTTTTGACATAAAAATGTAAACCAAATGTTTTTATTATTTTCAACATTTTAAAAATAAATAAAATTATTCTGCTACTGGCAGCCTTATGCGTTATAGGTTAAAATATGCATTCAGGTTTACATTTTTGGTTAATTAAATAATTAAAAACTAAATCCAAAAAGAAACATACCTAGGCATGGTGTAGGGTATTGTCTTTTTTTCCTTTGTTATATCGTTAGCTGAAGTGCAAGAGGGCGTAACTAACAAAATTTTCAAAACCGGGAATATTTTTATGATTTATTTGGCTAAAATACATGCATAGACAAAATTTCTGACGTCTACGATTAAAAATAAGGGTTTTATGAACAAAATTCGAATCTGAGATGTTTTAATTTTCCAAGTTTTTTGGTTGCCCTGTACTGAAGTACAGGGCTCTAATCGCCGCATTCGTGATCGAATTTGATATCGTACAAAAAATAAATTCGATAGGTATCGAATTGCCTAATTACGGCATTCGATTGGTAACGAATCGAAAATTTTGCGAATTGTAAAAGATTTTATTTTAATTGTAATAGAGTCCTGACATAAGTTTCACACAAATGTAAACAAAAAAAGAAAAACAAAAACAGCAAATTTAAAACAGAGTAAGTAACAATTATGCTTTTTAGTTAATTTATTTAAATAAAACATTTTGTACAGACAATGAGTCAACAATTACTATTAATAATGCACATGTCCTCATCGGAATCTGAAGATGAACATGGCGTAATGCGCATAAGAAGACAAATGCGGGATAAAAGCGACCCTCTTTCCTTGCCTGCTAAAGCGTAATTAATTTATTTATAAAACCAAAAAATACTTCACTAAGGATTTATTTGCAGATTTAAACAGCCAATTAGACTGTCGAAGGAGGCGTTTAATTATGTTCTTGCCCAGATTGATTTTGTTGGGCACATGTCAACTGCGGTGCCGCCAACGCTTCAGTTGGCAGGAACACTGTCTCTGTTTGCTACCGGTAGCTTTTAACATGCGGTTGGAAACGATTATTTAGTTGGTATGTGTCAAAGCACTGTTAGCAAAACTGTGAATAATGTGGCAAAGGACATAGAAGAGACAGTGTGTCCGAATTACATAAATTTGCACTTGTCCTAAAAACTTAACAATTAATACTTTTTTTAATTAAAATTAAATAAAACTTAAATTTTGTTCACTTTTTTATATGAAAACACTTTAAAACAATTTTTTTTTAATTTCGACACTTATTGCTGTATCGAACAATATTGTAAAAGATTGCACTCGATCGATTGCTCGTTATCGAATCTTATCATCTCAAAATACGTTAATTTTTGTTCGATAACGAATGCCATAATCTCAAAATAAAAATATTCGATCAAAGTTGTTCGATCACGAAAGCGGCGATTAGACCCCTGCATTGAACTACATCTCTTCACAAAATTTTATCGTTCTATAATCAAAACTGTGAGATTTATTTGCGAATTTGTTACATTGCCTTTTGGCGTTGTTGCTTCCCCCGGAAAAAAATTAAAATGTTAATTACGCCCTTTTGCATTTTAGCTAACGATATGTAAGTGGGTGCTAACTTTTCATAATGTATAATATCATATGTTTACGGCATACTTGGGACTAGTTTATTGAAAAGGCCAATTAATTGACGATTTTTTTTGGCATTACCATTGTTTTTGTCAATACCAATGCTTTTTAGAGAAGATGTTTCATTACCAATGGTAATTATTTAAAATTTTATTACAATTCTTAATGCCTCAATGGGGAAAAAATCATTAGCATTATTTAACATCATTTATTTATTAGAAAGTATTTTACAAAAATAAATTTATAGTATACATTGGGTGAAATTAACGACTCATTAATTCAATACATTAACTCGCACTATCTGCCCTACACTCACCAAAAAATGTCTGTAATGGCATCTGAAAATTTTGCTGTTATTACGGGAAATTTTGCTAATTTAAGCCCAGGGGTATTTTTTGCTAATTTCAGCAACACATGTCTGCTGACGTGTAGTAAAACGAAATTTAAAGAAAAAATTAGTAGCCGCTACTAAATTTTTGTAAAGTGAAATTTAAAACTGATTTGCTAAAATCAGCAAAAAAAATTACTAAATATTATTAACATTAGTAAAACCCAATTAGTATAAAAAATTAGTAAGTGCTACTAAATTTTAGTAAATTGCTGTAAACTCAATGAATTGTAAAATATAGTAAAATTTAATATATAAAAAATATTAAAATGAACAAATTAACTCAATTATATTTAAATACAATTCGAGCAATATTTTTTATTTATTTTTTTCAAAAAATATTTTAGACAAAAACATAAACGAATTTATCATTTTGTTTTAATTTGCTAATATTTGTTTTGAAAAATATTTTTGTTACATTTTTTTGGATCTTATGGTCAAATTTTAGTTTTTATACCCTTCACCACAGGTGGAAGGGTATATATAAGTTTGTCATTCCGTTTGTAATTATACCCTTCACCACAGGTGGAAGGGTATATATAAGTTTGTCATTCCGTTTGTAATTTCTACAATATTGATCTTAGACCCTATAAAGTATATATATTCTGGGTCCTTATCAAGAGCGAAGTTGATTTAACGATGTCCGTCTGTCCGTCTGTCCGTCTGTCCGTCTGTCCGTCTGTGTGTTGAAATGGGTTTTCCGAAGAACCCAGACGTGATGAGGACTTGATTCTTTTTTATTTCTGTTACATGTGATCCATTTCTGTTTGCTATTAAAAATCAGACAGATCGGTTAATAAATGGCTGAGATATTAGCAAAAAACCAGGACCACCTCTAATTTTTCCAGTAAAATCCCTTTGTTTAATATGTATGTAGAATTTTGAGCATAACAAAACATCCATGTGTTAAAATTTTTTTTCTTTCATCTACACAAACAACACACATACAAAGATTTGTCATTTAAATAAAAATAATAAACAAATCCCTAATGACGAAGACTTTTATATATGTACATCTATTGACGATGGTTTTGTGTAAGCTTCAATAGCTCAGTTGTCTAGACGCCATGTCACAAATACTTTTTTTCTCTAAGCCCGCGGAATTCTAGGTTCAAATCTCGGTAAGGTCAATTCACTTTTTTTTTTTTTTTTTTTGTACATTTTTTTTTTATTATTTTCTTAATATTTTTTTTTTTGCTTATTTTTGGTTTTTTTTTAACATTTAATAATTAATTTATATAAAATTTTATATTAATTATTAAAATTATTTTCTTTCATCTCCACCTTTTATACACAAACAACACACATACAAAGATTTGTCATTTAAATAAAAACTAAACAAATCCCTAATGAACGAAGACTTTTATATATGTACATCTATTGACGATGATTTTGTGTGAGCTTCAATAGCTCAGTTGTCTAGACGCCATGTCACAAATACTTTTTTTCTCTAAGCACGCGGAGTTCGAGGTTCAAATCTCGGCCAGGTCAATTCACTTTTTTTTTTGTACATTTTTTTTTATTATTTTCTTAATATTTTTTTTTTCCTTATTTTTGGTTTTTTTTTTAACATTTAATAATTAATTTATATAAAATTTTATATTAATAATTAAATAATCCATAAATAGGCTAAAAACATCAACATTTTTATAAAAACCCTCTGATACAAACAAAATACAAACGTTTTTATACCTTTCACCACAGGTGGAAGGGTCGCGGGTTCGTTAAGATTTTTTTTTTGTTTATTTTTTGTTTTTTTTACATTTAATAATTAATTTAAATAAAATTTTATATTAATAATTAAATAATCCATAAATAGGATAAAAACATCAAAATTTGTATAAAAACCCTCTGATACAAACAAAATACAAACGGTTTTATTTCTATTATTTGCTCCGATTTAAAAGAATTTATAAAAAGATTTTTAAACCATTTTATTTCTCACATATTAAGAAAATTTTATACATAATTTACCTTTGAGTGCAACTATTTTAGGTCATAACTTATAATAATTTATAAAAAAAATTATAAACTATTTTCCTTCAAATTTTTAAAATTAACCTAAAGAAATTACAAATATTTCTAATAAAAAAGCGAAATAAAATCCTAAATGCAAATTTGCCAGCTAAATCAAACTATTTTGTAGAAATAAAACACATGCAGTTCTAGTGATTTCTTTTAACGATTTGTTGAAATTATTTTCTTTCACCTCTTAACCTTTTATACACAAACAACAAACACTATTCTAGAGCTGTATTATGACCTATGGATACGTCTTATATAGCAAAAGATCGAAAATCTTTAGTATAACATATTTGCTGAAAAACTCGGAAATATCGGTTCAGATACAAAAAAGTTATGCCCAAAACATACATTTTTTTAAAATACATATTTTCTGGAACCATAAATCTTCCCGAGTCCAAGTTTTATCTCCAAACTAAATGGTCAATTTCCTCTTAAAGGCGTCCGTATATAAATCTGTCCATTTCATATATGTCCATATATAAACTTCAGTTTTTTCCCAACCATGGTGAAGGGTATATAAGATTCGGCATAGCCGAATTTAGCCGCTCTTACTTGTTTTAAATAAAAAAGTTTTTAGTGCTATTTTAAGTGGATGTATTACTTTTGGAGATGAGTCGGTTGTGAAAAGTATCTTCACTTCCGAACCCTTTTTTCAACACCCACCAAAAAAAAGTCTGTAATGGCAACTGAAAATTTTGCTGTTATTACGGGAAATTTTGCTAATTTGAGCCCAGCGGTTTAGTACAATGAAATTAGTAGAAAAATTAGTAGCCGCTACTAAATTTTAGTATACTTTTTGTAAAGTGGAATTTAAAATCTGTTTGTTAAAATCAGCAAAAAAAAAAAAAAAAACTAAATATTAGTACAAAATTTTAAATTTATTTTTTTTTTATCGAGCATCAATTTTTTTATTTTATTTATTTTTTTCAAAAAATATTTTATACAAAATTAAAAACAAAATCAAAGGGTTAAAAATTGTTAAAACATAAACGAATTAATCATTTTGTTTTAATTTGGTAATTTCTGTTTTGAAAAATATTTTAGTTATTTTTTTTTTTTTTACTTTTAAGGTCAAATTTTAATTGTTTTAAGGGCTGATTTTTAGAACTAAAAACACTTTAGTGCTATTTTAAGTAGATGTCCTATTTTCAGACATGAGTCGATACATTCACTTCCGATCCCTTTTTTAATATTTGTAACATTTCAAGGCAATTTCAGTTGTTCAAATTAGTAATTTTTTTTTGCTAATTTTAGTAAATCGGGTTTGAAAAATTTGTAAAATGATTTCTGAAATTTGCAACTAAAATTTGTAAAAACTCTGTAATTTGTAAAATGTAAATAGCAAAAAGATATTTTTTTACTAAAAATCAGTACAAAAATAGTAGTGTAAATTTTTCTAATATTTTTTTTTCTGAGTGTATCATACTTGGGATTTTTCATTGGAATTAAAATTTCATTAGCATTACTTCAGTAATGTTGATTCCATTTGTCCTACTAATGCCTCAAGAACTGATTACAATTGATAAAAAAAGTATTTCTTTACAAAAAAAAAAAAAAAATGGGGGGATGCTTAAATTACTTTACATAGGCTGTTTTATACAAACGTATCTTCGGGATCTCCCTCAGACCTGGTATGTTTATATTATCGAAGTAGGATTATTATGGCAATGTTCACAAATCGATAATACCGATTAGGATCCCGAGGATTTTTTTTTTAAACCCTTACAGGGTGACAATTTTTTTTATCAATTTATGTGATAATATAATTAATACATATTTCGTTCCCCGTTCTATTCCATAATTGCGAGTGATCCATTTTTAAAAATAGCTAAATGAATGATTAGGGATGTTTCCGGAACCTAGCCTATTTGAAGTATATTAATACTATAGTAAAGCAGAAATTGTATCCGTTCTGCTAATTTTTGCAAATCGGTTTTCAAAAATTTGTAAAATGATTTCAGAAGTTAGCAACAAAAATTTGTAAATATTCTGTAATTTGTAAATAGCAAAAAAATTTACTAAATAATATTTTTTTTTACTAAAAATTAGTAGAAAAATAGTAAAGTGGGATTTACAAATGTTTCTACTAACTTTTTTTTCTGAGTGCAGTATAAAATTTCGAATTTATTTGTAAAATGATTTCTAAAATTAGCAACTAAAAATTGTAAATATTCTGTAAAAACTCTGTAATTTGTAAAATGTACATAGCAAAAAGATTTGCTATATAATAATTTTTTTACTAAAAGTCAGTACAAATATAGTAAAGTGGGATTGAAAACCGTTTCAAATTTTTTTTACTACTTCTGAGTGTTAAAGCAAATATACAAATATGTTCCACTTTTTGAGTAATAAAAAGTGCAGTTGCTCTTAAGACAAACAACTGATGCAAATGTGCCTTTATTATGAAAATAATAAAAAAAATGCTTAACCCATTTTGTACCAGGCTACATAAATGTTCAAATATTTTAATGAAATTTTAATGGTTTGTTGAAAATAGGCCAAAAATAATTTTTAGACCCTTTTTTTGCCTGAAATTTTCCCGGCTGGTCGTGATCTTTTTGTATGCCTTAAGTTAAAATTATACTGACACTGACAAAAACGTTCAGTTTGGAAAGCAAATATATTAAACTTAATTATAAATTAAAAAAGTTTAATTCCATAACATATTTTTAATTATTTAATAAGAAAAACAGCAAAAATTTGTAGTCGGGATCTCAACCGTTGGTACAAAATGGGTTAATATGTACTCATAAATGCATGTTTTTATTTGTATTATATACAAAATTTACTACACTAAAAAAAAAAGAAAAAAACCGTATAAGGTTAAAACGTTTTTACAAAAAATAAAAATGCATACTATGATTGGTCATCAATAAAATGTATGTTTTGTAAAAAAAAATATTTTTTATTTAATTGCAACTACTTTTTTAGACATTGATTTAATTTAATTATAATTACTGTGAACAATGCCAATGAAAAATTCCCATGTATGCTTTACGACTGTTCATATGCATAAAAAATTCGCATAAGTGCCTACTCAATAAATTCAAACACAAACATGTTTACATCAACCATATTTTTATTTCTACTCTTATATTAAATTAATCTATAAACCCCTGTCTTGGCACCAGATAAGCCACATACGGTTTTACCGAAGCTGTGGCGCCATCTAATGGCTCTTCATCTGGCAGCTGGCCGGGTACAATTTCAAAACGGAAATTCTGCAAAACGGTAGTAATAAACATAAATAAAGTTTGTCTAGCCAAAATGTCACCCATACAGCGATGACGACCATAACCAAATGGACTATAAGCTTCGGGAACTTTTAAACAACCATCAACTAAATAACGATCTGGATCGAATTTTTGAGGATTTGGAAAATCGACAGGATTCATAAGCATACCACGAAAACAGGCTATAACCGTAGTATCTTTAGGAATTTCATAACCACTTAAACGAGTATTACATAAAGCACGATGTGGTACACCAAAAGTATGACCCATAAACATACGAACAGCTTCGAGGACTATAGCTTCACAGTAGGGTAACTTTGGGCGATCTTTCCATTCGGGTGAACGTTCCAGTCCCACCACTTCTTTAATTTCTTCATATGCACGTTCTTGTATATGCGGATTAAGAACCATGTGAAGAAATGCGAATCCTAAACTTTTGTTAGTAGTCTCAGAACCAACAACAAACATGTCAAGACATACCGCCAATAATTGTTCCTCCGTAAAGGATGCCTTACGATCAGGATTTTCCAGTTCTCGCAAATAGCTATCCATCAAGTCTCGTGGTATGTCATAGTTTTTAAATGATTCGCGATGTATATCAACTTCTTTACGCACGAATGCATAAAAGCGTCGATGATTTTCAACAAAAGCATTGTAACCCGAATAGTTTGGTGCTATGTAACGCATAAATGGAAAATGACTAAACATGGCACCGACCATATCGACATGTTGGAATAATTCAAAAAACATTTGCAGCAAATCATTAATTTCTTCACTCTTACGATCATAACGTTTACTCGACATCATAGACCATAAATTATTTAATACATAGACGGTAACGAAATTCACCATCGTCACTTTAGCTCTTTTACCACCCTGTTCTCGTATTACATCCTTTAAATCCTCCAAAAGATGAGCAGCTTCTTGTTGTATACCATTAATCATGCCACTGCGGGCAAAACCAAAATCTTTTAAATGTCTTAAAATAAAACGTCTCTGTTCCACCCATAACTCTTCATCGGTTACCAGGATGCCTTTTTTGGAATTGAAAGTACGCGTACGATAGAAAATACCATCTGGTTTGCCATCCAAATCCTCATTAGTCATCATCTCTTGTATGGTATCGCTGTAGTAGGCAATAACCAATTTGTCTCTGCCAATTTTTAAACCATAAAGACCATAAGGGTTTACATAATAACGTGATAATTCATCGATAACTTTACAAAACATTCCATATTTTGCTCGTAAATGTGAAATTTGTAAAGCACAACCCACAACGGGATACCATTTTGGTCCAGGTGGAAATTTTCCAGGTTTACGCACATCCCATAGCAGGAATAAGAGTATTAAGATGGTAAAAAATATGAGGGCATAAAACATATTTGTGTCACTTTAATTCCAATGCTGCTATCAATTTTAAATATGTAACGGTTTTATTTTTTTTTGCAAACTTCCGGTTAACTTACATACGAAAACTATCTGCCTTTTTATGTTTCATAACATGATTATACAATTTTGTTTTCCTTCTTTTGGTCCACTTTTGCTTTTCTTATTGCAAACCTCTTTCAAGTTGGTTTTTTTTTTTAAAGCAATGCTTTTTATTTGTGGTTTTATGGTTGCTTATGGCCCGTTTTATTCGTTGTCTTTATCAATGTTATGTTTGACTTAAAGTTTCTCAATCAACTGAAGAGTTTTCTTTGGTTGCATCATATTTTATACTTGGTCAGGTGAACCAGTCATTCTGGCCCAGACATCAAATTTTGCAATTGTTGTAGTGAGTGCATTTTCTATTCGTATTTTCAGTTTTCAATTTTCTTTATGACGTGATTACATAATACCGTAGTTAATATGAACCATACATGGGACAAATTAATTGAGTGGTCTAACTAACTGATTATTGTAATGAAATTATTTTCATTGCATTGAAATTATTTTCCTTCATTGATTAATGGTAATGTTTTTAAATTCCATTGCAATTAATAATAATTCAATTAAAATCATTAAAGTGGTAATAAATTTTTTAAATCAGGGATGAAATATGCTCGCTCGGGTTCGTCATCATTTTAAAATCACGAATAAAATAGAATTTAAATTATAGATATTAATTTTCATTCCATTCCGGTTTATTACCAAGTGTAGTAGAAAGACATGGAATGAAGCGGGGAACGAGTGAATTTGTAACTCTAAGCACTGGGAACGAAATGGAGGGTAACGGGAAACGAAATTTGCATTATCGGAGTGAGTTAATTTGTTTATCATATAAATTGGTGAAAATTAAATAAGTCACCCTGCGTCAGTTTCATAAAAATTGATCACTCGAGATTCCTCCCGCATCTACCTTATTTGAATTGTCGGAGTGTGATCTTTGTCGAGATTTGCAAACAAATATTGTGCATTTTACGCTGTTACGCTTAGTTGCCCAGATACTGACCATTTTGTAAAATTTCCAATTTTAAAATGGCCAGTACTCGTATATTGAAAACTAAGCGAGATAGGCCAAAACGGATACAATTTCTGATCTACTAGAGTATTAATATACTACAAATAGGCTAGGTTCGGGAGATCACTCGCAATTATGGAATAGAAAGGGGAACGAAATTTGTATTAATTATATTATCACATAAATTGATATATAAAAATAATAGTCACCCTGTAAGGGTTTAAAAAAAATCCTCGGGATCCTTATCGGTATTATCAATTTGTAAACATTGCCGGGATTGCAAAACTTTTATACGTTTTGCGCTATTGTGTTTAGTTTTCGAGAAACATTTTTTAAATGTTTCTGGGAAACGGAACGGAATAGGTCAAAATGGACAAAATATTTGCCTAGTTGGAGTATTAATAATCCTACTCCGATAATACAAATAGACCAGGTCTGGGGGAGATCCCGAAGATACATTTGTATAAAACAGCCTATGTAAAGTAATTTAAGCATCCCACCATTTTTTTTTTTTGTAAAGAAATACTTTTTTTGATCAATTGTAATCAGTTCTTGAGGCATAATTTCATTGGACAAATGCTAATGCCAGAAAAATTTATTACCATTAAGTTGTAATGAATTTTTTTTTGGAATTAACATTACTAATTTAATGCTAATGAAATTTTAATTACAATGAAAAATCCCAAGTATGATACACTTAGAAAAAAAAAAGTTAATAGAAAAATTTGCACTACTATTTTTATACTGATTTTTAGTAAAAAATTTTTATTTCGTAAAATTTTTTTGCTATTTACATTTAACAAATTACAGAACTTTTACAGAATATTTACAAATTTTTGTTGCTAACTTCTGAAATCATTTTAAAAATTTTTGAAAACCGATTTTCTAAAATTAGAAAAAAAAGAAAATAACTAATTTTAAACAAGTGGATATTGATGTAAATGTTACTACTAATAATTCAAATTTAAATTGCCTTAAAATGTTACATAGATTGAAAAAAGGGATCGGAAGTTAAGATACTTTTCACAACCGACTCAAGTCCAATAATAGGAGATCCACTTAAAATAGCACTAAAAACTTTTTTAGTTCTAAAAAACAATTAAAATTTGACCTTAAAATCCAAAAAAATTTACTAAAAATATTTTTCAAAACAAAAATTAGCAAATTGAAAGAAAATGAGAAATTCGTTTATATTTTACCTTTTTTTGATTCTTTTTTAATTTTGGCTGAAATATTTCTTGAAAAAAAAAATAAATAAAAAATGTTGGATAAAAAAAATATAAATTTGAATATTCGAATTCGTAAGGAAATTTCAAAAGATATTAGTGTAACAAGTGTATCTAAAAATAATTGAGTTAATTTCTGCATTTTAATATTTTTTTTTGAAAATTAAAATTTTACTAAAATTAAGTAGCGCTTACTAATTTTTTATACTAATTTGATTGTACTAATATTAAAAATATTTAGGAAAGTCTTTTGCTGATTTTAGCAAACCGGTTTTAAATTTCACTTTACAAAAAGTTTACTAATTTTACTAATAAGCAAAAAAAAATACCGCTTGGATCAATAAAGCAAAATTTCCAGTAATAACAGCAAAATTTTCAGTTGTCATTACAGATTTTTTTTGGTAAGTGTAATATTAATAATATTTATTAATTGCTTTTGCTGATTTTAGCAAACCGATTTTAAATTCTACTTCCAATCCAAATTTTTCACAACACCGGAATCAAAATCTCTGCTTCTTTTGCTAATTTTTTTGCTGTGTATATTTATGATAAACTTCATATATTTATTATAAAATTTCATAAATATGAAGCTATTTCATAAAATTATTAAAATAATTAGCGTAATGTTTTTGTACTCCATTACACCTCTCTATTATGCACCTCTCTCTCAGTTTTCCAAAAAAAAAAAAACTATTTATATTGATATTTTTCAATGAAATTATTAAGAAGTTATAAACATGTTTTATAAAATTTTATAATAAGCTTTATTGTTTGACATTTGTCATTGTTTGACATTTGAACAATTGTTATTGTTTGCTAGTAGAAGGTACGAGGTTAGTAAAAATGAAGCGCTACACGAGCTCCAAAAGAGTCAACTGTAAAGAGATTAATGGATAAATTTGCCGAAACTGGGTCTGTTAGTGATGTAAAGACAACAACGCGCCATCGACCAGGTCGATCGACCGAAAATGTCGCAGCTGTACGTGATGATGTCGCTCAAACTCCATCCACCTCAATTCGACACCGAGCTCAGCAAATTGGTGTCTCCAAATCCACTTTGCAGCGAATTTTGACGAAAGATTTGCATCTTCATGCATACAAAGTTCAATTGACTCAGGAACTGAAGCCAGCTGACCATGGACAGCGAAGGGAGTTCGTTAATTGGGTATTGGAGAGACAACATGAAAATGCTGATTTTGCCGATAAAATCATCTTCAGTGACGAGGCCCATTTTCATCTTGATGGCTTCATCAATAGGCAGAATTGTCGCATTTGGGGTGAGGAAAATCCTCGAGTGATTCACGAGAAGCAAATGCATCCTCAACGTGTCACTGTGTGGTGTGGTTTTTGGGCTGGAGGAATCATTGGACCTTTTTTTTATGAAAATGAGGCAGGTCAAGCGCAAACAGTCAATGGTGTTCGGTATCGTGAAATGATAACCAGTTTTTTCTTGCCTAGAATTGAAGAAATGAATGTGGAGGGCATGTGGTTCCAACAAGACGGCGCCACATGTCATACAGCCAGAGAAACAATTCAATTGCTGCATCAGTCATTTCCCGGTCGTGTTTTTTCGCGTTTTGGAGATCAGAATTGGCCGCCTAGATCGTGCGATTTAACACCATTATATTTTTTTCTTTGGGGTTTTTTGAAGTCGATGGTTTACGCGAATAAGCCGACGACGACTCAAGCCTTAAAAGAGGAAATTGGACGCTGCATTAATGAAATACCGCAGCATTCATGCAAAACGGTCATTGAAAATTTCATTAAAAGATCGCGTGCATGCCAGCAAAGCCGCGGCGGCTATCTGCACGATATATTGTTCCATACATAACCTCATTCTGTCTACTTTACGATATAATAAAGTTTCACAATTTTTTTTTAAATATCTGTGTTTTATTTAAAATTTAAAAATTGCGTTCTTCTTGGAACACCCTTTAGATTTATGAAAACTTCATAAATATAACAATTCTTCATAGATTTTCGTGCAATGTAACTATTTTATCAATATGATGAAACTTTTTCCCTGTGTGTTGTTTCATTTAAAAACTAATTTAATTTTTAAATGAAGTATTTCATTAATTTTAAGATTTTTTTTCTCTCAATTAGGGAAGAGATGTTTCATTATTTTGCTGCAAAATTTAAATATTTTTCATCTTAAAAATTTTGAATAGTTTTTCTCTGAATACAATTTCCAAAAAAAAAAGCCGTTAACCGTTTTGAAAACATTAGGGGAACCCATCGACAGTGCTCTTTGTCAGAGTTGTTTTTACGTAACAATGTGGCCAGAGTATAAGGAAAATATATGTATACCCAATATTTGAAGCATATTATAGGAAATTATATATCCAATATTGAAGGTTTTCAAAAGAAAAAAGATATTTGGGGCTGTATGTATTTAATAAATTTGCCTTCAAGTTTTTTTACAACATTTCGTTACATATTAAAACTTTTCAAATTTTATGTCCGTAACTTATTTATTTGAATTGAGTATGCCAGACTTACACTTGAGAAACCACTACATCTTAAGACATATAAAACTATAAAAAAACAAACGAACAACAAGTAGGGAAGTGTTATAACAAAATATAAAATCGCTATTAAATACAGCTTCAGTAAAATAAAGATAGTAATCATTGTAATTTCTAAAGACCTCAACATTGAAAAATCAAATAAATAATCCTAACGTAAACCCACATCCATCAATTTTTAAAATACCGCATTGACCGGTTCAAAACAAACTATTATGTCACCTATTAAAACCACAATAAACTTGTTGCCAAAATTTTGTTTTTTTTTTCCAATATTTATGGAAAATTATTGGTCAAACTACAAGGAAAATGCAAGTGAAACAAAGAAAAACAAGTGAAGAAAATTGTGGCTAATTGCGAACATACAAAAAAGTTCCGGTTTTAAGTGGAAAACTAAATTTGTGGATGTGATACGCATATGTGTTGGAGGATCTACAAAGCAGAAATGTAAGTGAATGAATTCTTATGTGGAGTGGAATTTCAAAAACTAAAAGATTTGAAATCGATGACATTTTGATGGCTTAGGTATTTGTAAAAATGTCGATTTAAAACATTTAGGTTGTGTGCGGGCTGGCTAAATTAAAACTTATCTAAACTAATTCTTCTGTCACACTTACAGCTTTCAAAAATTTTGTCTTAAGTGTGTGGAGTCCCAACTTGACATTTCATTTAGTGCACTATCCATAAATACTTATGCGAATTTATAAAAACACAATTATAAAATAGTTTGAAACACAAAAATAAAAATTATTTTATTTTTCTACTTAAAAAAAAAACTTTCAGTTTTGAAGAATTGAAAACATATAAAGCAACAGTGGGCACTTAGGGCCGCATGACAATTTTACAAATTTTTAGTGGATCAACTGAATGTTACAATAGCACTAAAGCCCTTGAATATTGACGTTTTAATGAATTCTTAAAAAATCTCTAACGAAGTTCGCACCGATAATCATTATGGAAATCAACAAATTAACAAACAAAAACTTTGTAATTTCTGTTAAAAAATTACAATAAATTTCTTTTTAAAATATTTCGATAAATTGGTAAATTGTAGAATAATTATAATTTAATAATATTGCCAAAGAAATCTATAAAATAATAATGCTTTAAAACAAAAAGTCCGCCTTACAAAATATAACTATATTTTCCGCTATTGCATAGTAAGTTGTTTCGGTTTCACGTGGAAAAACTTTTATACTCCATATCAAAAATTTTTCTTCACGGTAATGATGATTTAGTCCAATTTGCTTTAAGGCAAATTGAATATACATAACATACACCACTTTAATTTTGCTAGTAAAAAAGTGACTTTTTTTGGTTTATAGTGACTATGTTTTTCTTATTAAATAAAAAATCTTTTAATTTACAGAATTTAAATTACGGATTTAGGATATAAAAGTTTTAGTGAAATTTTCTCACTGGAAAAACAATTAACTATTCTTAATTCAATGACCCATTAGACACTAATTGAAACTTTCCCATATAAAATTTAAACAGGACATTTAACAATCGAGCCTAAATCATATTTTATATTGGTGAATATGTCCAACCAAACAGTTCGGCAATACACAAATTCTATGCTTTACCTCAGACTTTTTTCTTAAATTTTACACTCAAAGTCGAATGAAATAGGTTCAACAAAAACTTTTGTTCGCAAAATTTATCCAAAATGCTTCAAAACACCGAATACAGACCAAGTAAAATATTATTAAAAATCTCTACTAAAGTATTTAATAATCGCTGGATTTGTCGAGAAAAAGAGTTTTATTTAAAATTTCAAAAATAATAGTTTTATTGAAAATTTCTAGTTATGACAGGGAAATAACATTTTCTGTTTCTTTACACATAAATATTTAGTGCCAACCGAATTGAGCATATTTTGGATACTGCAACAAATAAATTCTGTTAGTACAAACATATTCAAATGTAATTCCTTACAATTCTAGATGTTGCAAATAAAAGTTGTTATGAAAATTAATATTCAGTTGAAGTAAACGAATGGAAAAAATGTTGTATACAAATATTAAAAAAAGGTATTTCAGTTTTCATTGCAGATTCGATGGCGATATATATTTTGTCTTTTCTCAATATGATGTGGCCCTTATGATTTAGGGGAAACCTCCATGTGGCCCTTGGTGTTAAATACGTGCCCACCACTGATATATAGTTTAGGTTTTAAACAATTTAGTTCATAATACATATACACAAAATTGTGTTGCCAACTTTTTTATTAAAAATATATTACTTAAGTCTTAATTTAGCCCAAAATAATAATGGAAAATTCATGTCAAATATGCGTCATTAGTGATTGCGTTACCAATTAATGTCTGAAATTTTTAAAATCAAAGACTGTAAAATTTAAAAAGTTATCGCGAAAATCTTCCTTTATAAAATTTAAAATAAATTCTACTTTTTTGTTGCAAGAATTAAAACTTGGTGTTGACACTATCGAAGGTCTTCTGACACATTTTAGGATTTAGGAACAGTTTTATAGTAGATAATTATAATTTGTTGCAAACGACTAAGTTGAAATGTCCTCATTGGTATGGAAATACAATTCGACTATAGAGAGAGCGCCCCGGTAGGATAGTTGGTAGCGTGCTAGCTAGCTTATCAGTGCGGGGGTCGTGGGTTCTATTCCCACCAGAGGCTCTGGTTTGTTTTCGCTACAACGAGCCGATAGCCTTTGTTGCTAGTGCTCGATTAGGGATTTAGGATATAATATATAATGATTTATCTAGAAGTTTGTTATTAAGATAGTAGCTTTAATTAACCACATAAGGCCCAAATGGCTCGGTTATGTAAATGAAGATTAAAAAAAATTAGTTTTTGAATTTACAAAGCAAAAATTAAATATAAATCTTTTTAAAGTAAATATGATTCTAACTAAAATAAAATTTTTGGTATATAAATTAATATGTATTTAAATATGCGTTTAAAATTTTTTTTTTGTGTGTATGATCTATAAAATTTTTTTGTTAATTTTTATTTTACTAAATCAAGATACGAGATAATTTCTCACAATGAAAATTTGCATTTTGTTAAATTTTTTATTTGAAATAAATATAAAATAAATCGTTTAAAACTCTGATTTACAATTGAATTTCTTTGGCATTGCATTGCACAAAAATATGTTATGCTGTAAATGATGATGTCTGATTTTGCCACAAATTTAAGCTTGTTGATAGTGTTTAGTCAGGAGCTAAGCTTCATTTGTGAATTAAACGTTATAAGATCCAGTTTATAAAAACGGATTATTTAAAACTGATTTAAAAATTAACAAAATAAAGTAATCTAAATACAAATCAATGGCTTTTAGGTGAGTTTCTCTAGATAACAACAAAACTAAATGTTTGAAATAATTTGAAAATAATTTGTAAAAGATTTTTATTTTTTTCATAATGGCACATTTTCCCAGACTTATGATCCTTATGGCCATGGGCTTAGGTGCTATGTATATGCTACATTTATTAGCCCAGGATTGGAATAAAATAAGACGTCCAATACCACCAGCCGTAACCAGATTATTAACCGGTGCCAGTGCAAATCTGGATGGTTTTATAACACGCGGCAAACGTGATCTAAGCAACAATCGTAATCATTATCGTCGTAAACCACCGCTTAAGAATGACATCAAGAGAAATAATAACACGGCCACGGTAATTGATTGGAAACGTATTCTATCTCGTGATCCTTTTGAGTGTTTACAATCTTTGGTGTGCCAGTTGTTATCGGGAGCTGAAAAACATTCCGAAGAAGCTATTATGCTGTGTGATTTTCTAGAAGAAAATATAAATGTAGCACCTGCGAAAATAGGTCGAGCTTTTAGTCGTGGTTTGGCTTTACGTGGTCGAACTGAACGTTGCTATGATGAATACCCATTTTGTTGGTATTCGGCTAAAACTATGTTGAAAATGTTAAAATGGTTTTCTGATACAGTTCATAATGAATCTTAAATATGAAGTTGTAAATAAGTCATTATTTTTTTAAGTTTTTTTTTTAATAAAAAGTGAAAATAAATATTAAAAAAACAAATTGAAAAAAAATATTAAACTTGCTTCATGTCGAGAAGTTTACCTCCCGTTACATATCATAGAACTTATATACAGGTTGGTTGAAAAGTTCCTGCGCTCTAAATGAAAGAATACTGTTTTTGTTACGAAATATATTTTTTTATTTAATATAATCTCCTAGAAGCTCAATACACTTGTTCCAATGATCTTCCAATAATTTTATCCCATCCTTATAATGGTTTTCCGGAAGCTCTGCAAAATAACCGTCTACGGCTGCTATGGCCTCTTCATTCGACGAAAAATGCTTTCCACGAAGGAATTGTTTTAGATTTCTGAAGAGATAGTAGTCACTGGGAGCCAAATCTGGTGAATACGGTGGATGTTCAAGCAATTCGTACTTTAATTCTTTGAATTTAGCCATCGTCAAAACACTTTTGTGAGCATGTGCATTGTCTTGATGGAAAATGATTTTTTTCTTCTTTAAACCAGTTCTTTTCTAACGAATTTTTTCATCCAGCTGATTCAAAAGGCTGCAATAATATTCAGAGTTGATTGTTTTACCTTTCTGAAGATAATCAATCAATCAACAAAATTCCTTTTGCATCCCAAAAAACTGATGCCATAACCTTCTTTGCTGATCGTTGTGACTTCACCTGCTTTGGAGCTGAACAACCAGCTTCAGTTCACTGTAAACGTTCTTGTTTCAATTTAGGATCATGGTAGTAGATCCAAGTCTCGTCCATAGTTATAAAACGTCGCAAGAAGTCAGTTTTATTCGGCTTAAAACGCTCCAAATTACGCTGAGAAATTTGTTTTCGATCCAGTTTTTGTTGAATTGTTAATATGTGCGGCACTAACTTTCCAAATAGTTTTTTCATACGTAATTCTTCATGTAAAATATGGAGTACTCGTTCGTCTGAGATGCCTATGGCATTAGCAATTTCACGCTTAGTCAAACTTGGATCTTCACTAACCATATTATGTACCTGCTCAATGATTTCTCCTGTGGTTGCAGTTTTTGGTCGTCCTTAGCGAGGATCGTATTTAAGGCTGGTACGACCACGTTTAAATTCACCAGCCCAAAATTCAACGGTGCGTTTTGAAGGTGAGGACTCCTTATACACTTCTAACAATTGTTTATAAATTTCCTTTGCTTTTAAACCCTTCAAAACAAGAATCTAATGACTGCACGATATTAAATTTTTTCCATATTAAAAAAAATCAATGACACATCAACTTCAAATGGCTTGTAAACAAAGAAAGAATTGACAGAATGACTTGCAACTTTGCATGTGTTCTCAGGACAGTTATACCAACTTGAGAAAAAAAAAGTTTGGAGCTAGCAGTGCCATCTCTTGGTGAACGCAGACTTTTCAACCAACCTGTATATTAAAAAAGTTAGTCGGATATGAATGTTAACAATGGGCGCCAAATTGAAAAAAAAAACACATATGACACTAAATTTTTTATGTCTTGCTCTTTTTTGTTGGAGAAGAAAAATTTTAATGAGCGTAAACACCACAAGCATATTTGTAACAAATTAGAAACTTCAAATTTTTAAATTTATTTATCGATAAAAAAGGGAAATGTCGCTTTTAATTCAAAAATGTCTAACTTTATTTTTACATAAACTGCTTGGTGCTTTTGGTACTATTCATAATAAAAATTATACAGATCAACTTTTTTTAAAACGTTATTGTCATTTGAAATGATGGTTCGGTTTCAGTCTAACTTTTGCTGTTTTCTTCTCCAAAAAATCTAGCAAATATACTTCAGCTTACTAGTGTCATACTGCCTTTAGCATAATTTATTGTCTTAGGAATTTTCGTATCTAGCACTTAAGTATATTTTTTATATTGTAAAAAAAAGTTAAAGCCTCATTTAGCCATAAGTAACGTAAAGTGAAGAATCAGCTGATTCAATATAAATTAATAATTAAAAAAGAGACAACAATATTGAGATACGTCATATTAGCCAGACGTAAACGTATCCCTGTATAGCAAATTTAATGCGTGTAATAAGAATAGAAAATGTTGTGTTTTGCAATGTTCAATGCATAAAATTTACACAAAAAACACAATATCTTCTATTCTTATTTAGCTCATTAAATTTTCTATACAGAGATACGTTTACGTCTGGCTAATCCAGCCTTAAAGCTCATTTAGCTATACGCAACGTGATAATTTTGAAATTATTTATTTAGATTATAGTTAGAATTAGCCATACGTAATGTAACGTGACGGATCAGCTGATCTCAATGAATGACTTAAAACGAGACAACCATTTAGAGGTTCGCCTCGTTATGTATAGCTAATTCCAGCTTTACTTTTACGTAACGTAGCAAAGCAGCTGATTTATACTAAACGAATTTAATCAAAGCAAATTTTCGTTGTGTATTTACGTTTTGTGTATGTATTGTATATATTGAATGCATAAGAATAACACAAAAAATACAACACAATATCTTCTGTTCTTATTTAACTCATTGAATTTGATATACAGAATTACGTTTACGTCTGGCTAATCCAGCTTTTACAAACATTCAGTGTTTCACGAACAGTCATCGAGAGTCTTACAAATCTTCAGTGTTCTACGGAGCATTCAACGAGTGTATTATAAGCATTTAATCATACAGGTTGTTTCATTAATTCTTATAATCTTTAACAAGAGATAATAAATTTTTGTAGTGGTTATTTCATTTTGTTTAAAGTTAAATTTTTCGACTAGTTGTTACAATTAAAAGATGTTTCTATACAAATTTTTATTATTCGTTTGCTATTGTATCAATAAGATATTTTAAACAATTGCTGCTCTTCAACATCGAATATTTGGAAAGGTTTTCTAAAAGATTTAAAAAAAAATCAAACAGATTTTTTTAATTTACAATTCAGTGATTTTAAGTACGTAAAAGAATAGTCAAAAAAAGGGCCGCAGTCAATAATTTAGTTTGGTTAAAAAATAGTCAATTTACGCTGCAGAGTTAATTTAGTAGAAAGTGGCAAATGTGCTGTAATTTATTGAGAATAAAACTTGACTCAATACGTATTTTCTGTTTTAATTTTTCTATTCGCACAACCTAGCATTAATTTTTAATGAAATTTGATAACTAATTTTGAAAAAAAACTGAGGTTTGGTGTTTATCTGGGTATAATTTTTTTTATTTAACATATTCGTGGTGTTTATGAAATCCACACCAGAACTGTATTGGAAACGGGATTAGATTCTGAAAAGGAGTTTATAAAAATTAACGGAAATGGCATTACCTTGACGTATATATTTAAGTTTAAGAAATTTATATAAAAAAAGTATAACAAATATTTAACCAATGCAAATTTCTGTTGGGGTTTTTTACAAAATGTTTTTAAAAACAAGTAAAAAAAGGCTTAAATTCGGCTGTGCCGAATCTTTGAATACCCTCCACCAATATCCCAAAAAATGTTCTCTACTCTTTTTGATACAAATAAAATAATTGGCAATTCCAGCTCAAACCGCACAGCATTCGGATTTTTCATCTCCGATTTTAATGAAATTCGCCACAAATATTGTAAAATTGGCAAAAACGTCAAATATCGAAAAAATGGCCATACAAAGTCGCCCATAACCTAAAATTTTTCTATTGGTACCATTTTAAAGGTGAAAATATTACCTTCAAAATGGCGTCCTTTTGTATTAAAAGGTAAAAGGTAATTTTTTAAGTTTAATCATCAAAGACCCACATCTCAAAATCCAATTTTTTAAAATTCTGAAAAATATTTGTTAAAATCTAAGGCCTCTCTACACTTGTGGCAAAAATTTTAAGTTGAGGACTCATTTGGTTCCTGAGTTATGAAGAAAAACGTGGTCGTAAGCAAATTTTCGTCGACGAAAAGATTTTGATAATTAGATAGAAACTACCAATTTACAATATTTGTGGCGAATTTCATTTAAATCGGAGATGACAAATCCGAAAATTACAGTTTTCTGTGCGGTTTGACATGGAATGGCCCTAATGTAAAAAACTTTTGAAGTAAAATTAGGGTGAAAAAAATTTTTTAAAGGTAAAAAACTTTTTTGGATGTGATAAAATTTTTTGTGGTGAAAAAAAAAATTTTGAAGTCAATACAAAATATTATTTACTTCTCAGCGACTGGTGAAAAAATATGAGAAAATATATTATGTAATAGTCGCTACTATGAAATTGTGCTCAAAAACACCAATTTGTATCGAAAAATTAAAGGTACCTTCACATTTACACTCATAACTTTTTAGCCGCATTTTCAATGCCAAACTGCTAGGCAGGATGCACATTAATCAATTGCGTCGTGATCGCCATTTCAACAGACAGACGGTCATTGCTTAATTGGTGTTAAGGCAGCCATACACTTCGTTCTTTTTAGTCAGTTTTAACCGCACGAACAACGCCCATATTATGGCGTTCTAATAAAAGATGATTTTTGCTATTTGTTTTTTTAGTGTAAATTTTTTCAGTGTAAAAAGAAAGATCCGTGACATGTGGCAATGCCAAAAATGCTCAGTGAGGTTTGTTATTTCACCATGAAGAGACCAACAAACGATCAACGCTTGCAAATCATTAATTTTTATTATCAATTTGGTCATATAGTTTAAATCATTTAATTTTTAAAATAAATTTATTGTTTTACTAAAAATAATTAACATTTAAAACTATTAATAAATAAAAGTTAATTGAATTGTAGTGAAATTACAATTCAATTTGCAAACAGGCTTATCCATAATTTCTTTAAGCAACTGGCAAGCTTTTGAATTCAAGGTCTTAACAGAAAATTGCACGTTTCTTCTACTTTGCTTCATAAACTACTTGTACAAAGGGTCTTCCGTTTTGGGATAATTACAAACTTTTATTGCGAAACACTTGCCTGGTTCAGCACATTTTTTCAATGCAACTTCATTTTTAATTCTGGTTACTGGAAACGCAACAGTTATAGCTCACATTAGCAATGAAAAACAGTTCAAGCCAGTGATGCGAAAGTTGGTACAATTGTACCATTTTTGGTACAATTTGGGTCTTAAAAGTACGATGGTACTCCCATGGTTTATTTGGTGCAATTTACAAATTTTCCCAATTTATCGTTATTTTTTTTCTTGGCAACTTATTTTTGCTGTCACATCTTTGTGAATATCTTTTATATTGGAGCTAATTTAGACGGCGACTTTGTAGCATAAAATTATTGCGTCCAATTTTTGACTGTTGTCGAACGGGATAGAGAAGCAAGCGGGGTAACAATAAAGGCACATTTTTCGTTTTTTGTGCATGTTTCTGTTATCTCTCATTCACACTCATATGTGTTCTTATTTTGTTGATTCATTCACATTCAGTTTTCGTGCAATTAAAGTCACCGTTTAAATAGACATAACTTTGGAAGCAACTTTGAAAAGGGAATTAAGAAAATTGCACGCAATCAATTGCATCGTATAAATTGTTAACAGTCTAGTCTAAACGAAAGATTTGTTACATTCATAGAATTCTAATTTTAAAATAAATAGTTTGTTATCTACTTAAACATGATATTGATCTAATGGATTTTTGTACCTTATTTTACATATTTTTTTTATATTCTTTTAATGTACAACTAAAAATATTAAAAAAAAATCTATAATTGGAGTTTTATTTTTTTAATACTAAAAAAATGGTACAATTGAGGTCAAAAGAGTGCATTTTGGTAATCACTTCTGTACGAAATTGAAATTCTCTTTTCGCATCCCTGGTTCAAACATAAATTAATTAAAAACGAAAAACTGAAAATTTTGGTAGAAATGTTGCGATAAATGAGGTCTATTTTTGGAACAGATGCTTTAACTGAGTCAACAATAAAAATAATTTATGAGTTGCAATAATCGAAAAGTTGCGTTAATCCAGTGTTGCGTTAAGCGAGGTGGCAGTGTATATATGAAGATGTTTTTTATATATTTGTGGAGGAATTTGAATCAATATTTGAGGAATTTAATTAATTTTTGAAAAAGTTTCATTATATTTATGAAAAAGTTTCATCAATAATTATGTCGAAATTTTATCAATATGATGAAGTATTTTAATTTGTTTTTTTAATACAATATTTAAGTTAATAAAGTTTTGTATTTTATTGTGAAAAAAAAGAAAATTTATGAAACACTTCATGATATTTATAAAAGCTTTATAAATACGATGAGAAATTTATGGCAAACAATTTATGAGCGTCTCGAACAGGCAGATCTTAAGGGGTAGGTGAGTTTGAAAATTCGAATTCGTCACAGGCAAGAGCAAAAGCAAAAGGATGCAGGTTTTTTACTTTATGGAACCGATCTTTTTAAAATTTTGCATACTTTAAAAAAAACAATATCTATGTAGTGCTTGAACGAAGATTTTTTTTTTTACAACTTATTTTATGAGGCAATGGTGAAAATTTTACCAAAAAATGGAACTCTGTTCACAATTTCGCTAAAAATTCTTATTTCAATTTATTTTTTTCTTCGTTCAAGCACGAGCTTTTATATATCTGTTTTTTGTTTGTTAATTTCTGATGAACCAGTCATCAGTTATTTCACAAAGTACTCGCTTAATTTGTATCTTTGATATGCTAAATCGCTTGAATAAAATATTTCATTTAATATATTAAAAAAATCAGTAAATTACGCTTTTTGAGTCTTCGAAACCCACTACACCCCTTAAACAATAAATGTTGATGGACAACACAGGTTTAATGTAACGTTTTATAGTATTTTGGAATTTGTGTCTAAAAATGTTGGAATACGGGAGTGTACTTTCTGAAGCATACACATAGAAATTGTTTTATGACGTCATTGTAATAAGAGGGCTGATCAATAATTTCGTGACTTATCGAACTTCCCTCGTAGTTATATGAAATGCAACACTGCTCCCATCAAGTACCACCTTTTAACAGCGTTTAAAAGCTGTTAAAAACATACAACATCGTGCTTTTTTTTAAAATGGAAAAAAGTGAATTTAGAGTGCTCATTAAATTTTTTTTACGAAGAAAACCGTCTATCAAACTAAGAAAAAGCTTGATAAATACTATGGGGACTCTGCATCATCGATTTCAATGGTAAAAAAGTGGTTTACTGACTTTCGTTGCCTTACAAGCACGGAAGATGCCGAACGTTCTGGACGCCCAGTTGAGGTGTCGACACTCAAAACAATTGAAAAAATCCACTATATGGTGTTGGCCGATCGGAGATTGAATGTGCGATAGATTGTGGAAGACATAGGCATCTCACATGGCTCAGTGCTTTCAATTTTGAACGATCACTTGGGTATGAGAAAGCTTTCCGCAAGATGGCTGCCGCGTTTGCTCACAATCCACCACCAACGCAATCGTGTGACAGCTTAGTTTCCATGGAAAAAATCCATGAAGTAGACTACGAATTGCCCCCTCATTCTCCGGATTTAGCCCCCAGTGACTATTTTTTATTTCCAAACCTAAAGAAATGGTCCGGTGGAAAAAGATTTTGCTCCAACGATGAAATTATTGATCAAACAAATGCCTATTTAATGGACCTCGAAAAATCCTGCTGTTAAACGCAAAAAAATTAGTTTACAGAATCCAATTCTGTTTCCAATCCGATTCTAGTACGGAATTTATAAACCCCTTTTTGGATATTCATTTAGAATCAGTATTTGAATCAATATTTAACTCAAGTATATTTATATTAAAAAAAAACAGTTATCAAATTTGAACAGCAGTATGTTTTTAAAAAATTATTAGTTGTTAACGTTTATAAATACAAATAAGTATATATTTGTTAATAGGTTTTTGTATTTAATTACATTTTTAATATTTAAAAAATACATATTTAAAGCAAATAACAATTATTTTTGCCTACATTTTCGTTTCTTTTTTTTAAGTAACAAAATAAATGTTTTTTATTTAATAATACATAAAAAAAATAAATAAAGTAACATATGTATTCAAAATACATATTTAAATGGAATGTTAATAAAATATTGTATATAAAAATAATTGTATGTTTGTTATTACAACAAAAAATAATATTGTGCATAAATTCATTGTATGATATTAAAAATCTTAAAAATTAATTTATAAATTAATTAAATAAAGGTACTCGTAAAAGAAATAAAAGACAGAGAGCAATATAGATATGAAACATATCAAATACTTAATTTAAGGTGGCACTAAAATTTTTTGAAAGCTAATTTTAAAATAACAATTTTTATTAAAAAATAAAATGATTGCACCTAAATTAATAAGATAATCAAAAATTATATTATAAAAGCGGGTTGACTATTTATTTTTTGACCGATTTTTAAAATTATATTTTAAATCACGATCTTACGACAAGTATTATTGCTATTATTTTTGCCGCTGCATGAGGATAATATATGTGTGTATATATATAAACAATAGGAATACATGTTGTATATAGAGAGATAAAATACCTTCAAAAGCTCCAAAATTTTTCATTACAATTTGGAAAATTTTCTAATTATTTTTATATGAAGATGTCAGTTTAAGGAAGAAGTTTGATATTAATTCGTAAGCATATAATGGCATGATTATTAAATATTTTTCTACTGGCATTCTTACATTAAAAGCATAAGAAAAATTTCAAATTTGTAGTAAAATTTTTACTGGATTATTTTCAAACTTTAAAATATTATTAAATATATTTTGTATTGTATATGTATTATATTATAAGTAAAAAAAATATTAATATTGAAAACACAATAATTGCATCGCTACTAAACACCAAAATCCTCCACAGAATAAAAGTAGTCCATCTAGGTAGTCTTTGATCTCTTGATTCCAAATAAGTTTCCAACAATTTATATTTCTAAGGAATCCTCGGTTGAAAATTTAGGATATCTATATTTTGGAACTATTTGGAAATCTATGAAAATACATTTTCATACTCTTTTAGAGTGACCTTATTTTTTTCGCCATATTTTTCAAGACTAATTTTTCTGCTACAAAATCTGATATGATAAAATCTTTTTTTTTTTTAAATGTGTATCTGGGGCCGAATTACGGCATTCGTGATCGTAATTTTTCGATCGAAATTAATGGATGCTGTAGAGAATCACAGAAGACAGAAGTTCAAGTTCTCTTTCTAACTCTTTTCCGCTTTTATGAAATTATGTATGGGAGTAATTAACACGTTGACTGCCAAAGCCATTTTCAGAAAACTGGCCAAAAATGACATATTGATTTTTTCACATTATATTACTAAAAACTCTATTTCTAGATGAAAGGTATCATGAAAAAGCAAATATGATGTTTATTTTAGGAGAAAAGGGACCTACGAATTATCTCGTAATTGGCTTCTGTGACAGAAATCCCTACGCAGAAGCCAAATACGAGTTAATTCGTAGGTCCTTTTTCTCCTAAAAAAACATCATGTTTGCTTCCTATAATATTTTGTTTTATAGTTATTATAATTTATTATAATTTTATTATTATTTTCTTTCTTTTTAGATTCATAAACATTCTCTAAATTTAATTGTTATAATTATCAAGAACCCAAAATGGATAAGAAAAGGTCACTGAATCAAAGTGAAATTGAGTACAACGCAAATCTAAGTGATTCAGAATATGACAGAATTTTCAGCGATGATAGTAACGACATTTGATTATACAAGTGGTAGTGAAGATGAACCTGAAGACGGGTCCGAACCTGATGATAATGACGACAACGTCAACTGAGAATGATGATTTGTGGACAGAAGTTCAACACAATCCTGATTTATTTCTTTTTGAAAAAAATGTTGGTGTGAAATTAGATACATCAAATTTTTCAGTACAAACGCTGGTGGATTTATTTTTTTCGGATGAGTTCCTTGCATTACTGGTAGAACAAACTAATTTATATGCTGCGCAAGAAATTGAGAAATTGGAAAATGGGAATCAAAATGCTGTAAAAAAATCCAAAAGGTTATCAAATTATCAAATTGGCAAGACGTAAATGCTGTAGAGATGAAAGTTTTTATTGCACTTTTATTACAAATGGGACCTTGTACTTTTTCAACAATAGAACATTACTGGAGCACAAACAAGCTATATAATGTAAACTTTTGGCGCTCACATATGAGCCGAACTCGATTCCAGTTGCTACTTCGTTATTTTCATTTGGTTGATAACTCAAACGCATCTACCGACAGATTATACAAGGTGAGACCAATCCTAAATCATATCAACAATGTTATGCGTGAAAACTTTGCACCAAGTAAAAATATTTGTATTGACGAATCCATGATGCTATGGCGGGGAAGATTGATTTTCCGCCAATACATAAAAAATAAAAAACACAAATATGGCATCAAACTATATGAACTATGTGAGTCCGACGGTCTTGTAATAAAAATAAAAATTTACAACGGAAAATCTGAGGAAACTACCAATAATCTAGGTCACACTGCTGACGTTGTTTTACATTTACTTGAGGTCTATCTCGATAAAGGCTACGCGCTTTACATGGATAATTTTTATAATTCAGTTAGTCTTACAAAACTGTTATATACACGAAAAACTTATGTGTGTGGAACCCTGCGAAGTAACAGAAAAGGAAACTCCAAGGATGTGGTAAATCGTAAACTGAAAAAAGGGGAGTGTTTTTGGCAGCAAAATGGTCTTGTTTCTGTATGCAAATGGAAAGACAAACGAGAAGTTTTGAAAAAAAATAGAAGTCAAGAGCTCCATTATTAAGAGTGTTTACCACCAACGGAAAAAAACGGCGTCCGACAAAGCCATGTCGTGTATGTACCCAAGCAAAAAAACGCCGAGAAACGCGTTACTTCTGTCCAGCCTGTGAAGAGAAGCCAGCCCTTTGTGTGGAAAATTGTTTTAAAAACTACCACAAATAATAAAATATTACTTTATTTCTTCTATTTGAGTTAATTTTTCCAATATATTGAATGAATTTTTACATTATATTGAATGAATTTTTTCATAAATTTTTTTTTTTTAATAAATGTTCAGCTCACGCAAGCCAAAACTAACTTTTTTTTCTTTTCCCAGAAGACATTTATCGATACTAGCACTGATATAATACGATTTTACTCGTATTATATCAGTAACTACACAAAAAGTGGCAATTTTAGATAGTACGAGATAACTCGTAGTTGGCTTCCTGGAAGGGAAATCAATCTACGAGTTATCTCGTAGTTGGCAGTCAACGTGTTAAAGAAACAAAGATAAATACACTCATAAAAAAGTTAGTAGAAATGTTTATTAAACGTGTTCAGATTTAATTAATAATTTATTTATTTTAATTTATCTTTAAATTTAGAATTGAACTAATTTTTTTTTGTAATCCCTGAGAGTAACGAAATTTTGTCCGTTTTGCTCTATATCGCTTAATGAAAAATTTATGTAATTAAATAAGAACACGTTTAACAAACTATTGTACTATGTTTTTTACAAGTGTAGCACTACACATGAAAATATAATTTACAATTTCGATTAAAATTTTTACTTATATCAAAATTACAGCTCATCTAAACCAAGTTTTGTTGTACTTTTGAATAATTTTTTGCTGTTTTATATTTTTAATTGCATTTTTCTCAAAACTTTTTTTTTTCAAAATATTGCTTAATTAATTATTCACTAAATGAAAAATGTAATTTCGCATAGTCATTTTCCTTTGAGTGTGTGATATAAAAGCCTGTTCAAAACCATGAGTTATTTGTAAGTTGGGTGGTTCATAAGGAGGCTGAAGATGACCTGGTCGCTCGGGTCGAAAGTGTGCCTTCCCTCTAGCGCTGATTCTCATAATTTGTTCCATTTTAATAAAAAATTAGTGTTTACTATTTTGTTAGTAACATTTAATTATGATCTCGAGACTGATAAAAATTAAAAATATATAATTTAAAGCGCGTTGTTCTCCATAAAATTCTCTTTTAATTGTGTTAATTAAAAAAATACACGAATTGTATTGTAAATATTGTACCAAAAAACACACACAGAAAATGTACCAAAAAATTTGCAAAAGGTGTAATTAATACCACAAAATGTATACAAATTAATAAATTTAAATATTTTAGGCCTAAGATTTTCAATTTTAATTGTTTGATTTATATATTATTTTACTTAAATTGGATTACATATAAAATATATGTATATGGGAAAATTAGCCTCAAAATAGCCCAAATTCAAAAGGCTATAAATTACCAATACGAGCTAACATTTTAGTCCTTTGCCAGAGTTTTGGTCTACTGATAGTTGACATTCATTATAATTATGCAAATATTGTGTTTTCAAAATTAAATGTACGTTTATTGTTCATTAAAGCGAGTATAAGTTATAAAGAAAAATATATTGCATTTTGAAGAAACTTCCTTTTCAGATTTCTTTTAAGATAAAAATATATATATTGTGATAAATATAAGTATTTTAAAGGGGAACATAAATTTAAACAAATTTCTATAACATATAAAATATATATTTTGTTTTTAAAAATAAGTAATCAATTAAAGTTTAAAACTTAAACCTTTGTAAAATTCTTTTGAAAAAAATATATATTGAGACTCTTTTGTTGGGGGTAATTAAAAAAATATAACTTTGAGATTTAGATTTTAGAAACTAAACTATGACTTGTTTCAAGATTGTTATCACTGTAAATTTGTTTGTTTCTTTGTTGCTTTTGTTTTCAAAGAGGATTGTTAAAAAATCAATTACATAATTCAAAATACAACCAATAAAAATATGAAAACAATAAAAAAAAAATACACTTACTTAAATTTTTGTTTTGGTTCTCCAGTATTTTGCATAACTTCTCCATCTCCTTTTTTCATAGTAACACTAGTAACATCTTTAACTATCATTTCTGCCACCTGCCAAGCAATTTCTTCCTGAACATTATCTTCGGGTAAATTAACCAATTTACGCATAGCATTTTTAAGTTTATTACCCTGCAGTGCTAGAGACCAATTGTGTGACGATTTAAAAGAAGCAGAGCCCGAGTGTAAAGCATCGGTAGGTGATAAAAAATCTCGTTCATAACGACCCAGTGAATTGACACGACCAAATTTTAAATTATTACTATTCGATCTATGCCATAATAAATCTGGATTGGTTAATTGTGAAGAGTCAATGTTTAAATGAAATTGCTTAAGATGTGCGGAATGATTATCCATCGCAGCTAATAAGGTATTATGCTGGGATATAGTTAATTTTTTATCCAACGTACTATCGGACAAGGTCTTACGATGTCTATTTGAGGATTTATCACTAACACTTCTTCTTAGAGGTATATGCAGTAAATGATTTTGTTGATTTTTAAGGCTTTCTTGGTGTTCTTGTAACTCATCTTGTATGCGACTTTTCAATTCATTAACATAATTGGCAAATAATGGTGATTTTAAAAATGATTTCAAATATTTACATTCTAAATATTTGGCCGCCACTTTTAGGGGTAAATCAAAGCAATAGAATACCAAACCCTCAGTGCAAATACATGATTCTACGTGAGCTCTTAATTTATTCGAAGACCATAGTTTGATTTCATTTTGTAAAGAGAAAAATTTCTCATATATAATCATAGCATCGGATTGGGCTTCTTTTTCATTGCGGATTTGCTGTTCTTGTGCCAAATAACTTTTGCGATAATTTATCGCCGAAGACCAAAAATCTAAACAATCCCTTTCCATATGTTGTTCCAAATATTCCATCAGATAGAAGAGTGTCACTTCGCTGTGTAAAATATCATTGATATTTAAATTATGGCCTTGTATTAATTCAACACAATATTTTGTGTAGTAGGTACTTTGTAGAAAATCATTTAAATAGTCCTTCTCCAATTTGCTAAGGACATAATGTTGAGCCTCTATAAAACAATCGGCTGTTATGCCAGCACAATTATCTCCTTCTTCTATATCTTTTTTACATAAAATTAATGAAATTTTGGATAATATATCTACTGGCAGCTCTATGTGTTGTGGGGAGTTGCCACTTAAATATTTTTGATATATTGTCAAGACATCTTGTACGCTAGCTGTAGAAATTAACACAGATTCAGACATTTCGGTAATATTACTTGTTAAACTACATAGCGATAGTTCAGATGAAGCTTTAAGTTTATGTCTATCATTACTATGGGTTTTAGTTAATTGTTTATTAGTTTCAGCATAGATTTGTGACTTTTCATCATCTGTTAAAGGTTTACGCATAGTTAAATCGCATAATGTTTTTAATTCAGGTACATTACTATTATCGCCTATAGCTTCTATACTATCTTCTCCTTCTCTTCCTCCGGTACCATTGTTTAGATGTCCCGTGGTAGTAGTTGTGGTTTCATTGAAATCACTCTGTTGTCTTTGCTGTTTTATTTTATCATCTGTATGGTTATTTGTGCATAAAGCTTTTTGTGCTGTTTCCTCGTGCTGTGGTAATTCAGTTTCTTCTTCTGGTATTTGTAGTGCAATTAAATTGTGTTTTTGTTCTTTTCGCAATTGTGCTAAAGCAGCATTTTTAAAATTTTGTGTATCTAAATAAAATTTGATTAAAGGCAGAGCATTGTGTGTTTCTAAATATTGAACAAAATAACTCAGGCAATTTGGTTCATTAACTATAGACGCTACGGACATCGATAGACGGGAGTGGTATTTAAAAAGATCTGAAAAGTTATAAATTAAAAGAGTATATATATATTTTAATTATAATAAAATAGGCTCAATAAAACTAAAGAGAGATAAAATATTTTCATTTCTGATCGTAATTCGATAAATAAAAATGTACATGATTATGCACAATAAGTTTTTTTTTTCTTGTTTTGTGTGCTATTTTTTTTTTTTAATTGCAATGACCCAATCATAAATTGCCAGTGGTACAAAAAAATTAAATACTGGCAAACCACTTGGCACTTGTAAAATTATATACATATTATCTGGAACACTTTACCAGCGTTTGCAAAAAGCGTTATTCCAGTATTTATTTTACAAAAATTTCTGATGGTCATTAAACAATTGCACTGGCAAAGAATTTACTTAGATCGCTATGATAGCATTTGCAAAAATATGTTTTCAACTACAGGGTGTCCGCCGGAAAGGTATACTACATTGTTTATAATTTTTGATTAAATGAAAGAGAATGGATCTAATATTGATAAATGTTTTATTTAATGTCGGCACTTTTTTCATTACATTCTTACACATTTCACGCGGTATTTCATTAATTTCATCACGAATATTTTGTTTGAGTTGCTCGAGCGTTTTTGGTTTGTTTGCATAAACGTTGCTTTAGCTCTTTTGCTTTTAGCTGCAAGCCACAGAATTAACATACTACAAGGGCGGATCAATAAGACCGTGACTTTTCGGACTTCTCTCGTAGTTATATGAAATGCAACACTGTTCCCATCAAGTACCACCTGTTAATAGACTACTGTCAAATTTTGAGCAAGTTCCATCATTTAGTTGCGTTTATTTATTTATCATATAATTACAAATTATATGTTAATACCCTAACCGAGCACTAGCAACAAAGGCCTTCAGCTCGTTGTAGCGAAAACAGACCAGAGCCTCTGAGGGAATTTAACCCACGACCCCCGCACTGATAAGCTAGCACGCTACCAACTAGCCTACCGGGGCGCTCTAATATATAATCCTTTGTTCAATCGAATTATTCGATTTGTGTACAATCTTAAATATCGTGACCACGTTACTATTTACGTAGAGGATTTTCTACACCCGATTGTTAATATATTTATACAAAATTTTTAAGGCTAAATGTCCGGTATATTTACTTAAACATTTCTATTTTTTTAGGAAACCCACAATTAATTTTTTCTCCTTGTAATACGTCTATTCTTCAAACATCTTTTCAGTATAGGGTAGCTAAAATTTGGAATTCTTTACTCTTATTACTTCCCGAGAAACATTTTTACGGACTCCGAAACGTACGGATTCATAAATCCGGCTTTTACTGTACGTTTACGGTCCGAAAATATGTATCCGTCAAAGCTTGTACGTAAACGGAACATTAAATTTTCGAAAACAATACGTTTCGACTCCATTTTGGTGTATCCGTTTCTGTACCGTCAAATACGGTACGGTAATTATGTAGATTTGCAAATAAAAATATTTGTGAAAAAATTTGCAAATTTGCATTGTCTGCTTCATTATATCGTAAGTACCACCATTTATACCAAAATTAAATTTTTTAATATTTTTTCATGATTTTAAATGGGCTACAATCGCATTGATTGATGGATACTAATTGTGCTAGAGATAAATATTGTATTTGTTGGTAATTTTGTTTGGTATTTGTTGTATTTAGTTTTTAATTTTAATTTTAATTTAAATATCTTTGTAAATAAATTTAAAGAAAAAAAAGAAAAATTTGCTATTAAAAATTAAAACAATATGGCTTTACACAAATCCGTTTTTTGTTGAAAAAACGATACGAATGCGGATTGAATACGGATCCGTAAACCGTCCGTCACTGACGGACTTTGAACGGACAACTCCGTTTTTCATCCGACATATCGGTCCGTAAACGGTCCGTCATTGACGGACTTTTAACGGACAACTCCGTTTTTCATCCGATATATCGGTCCGTAAACGGTCCGTCATTGACGGAATTTTAACGCATTCGAATCAGTTTCGATGTTCCTTAAAATCCGTTTTCTAGTCCGTTAACGGATAAAGAAAACGGTACGTAAACGGAGTTGGATTCCGTTTATGACGGACCGAAACTGGTACGTAAACTGTACGTATTGTTTGTTGGGTTAGAACTTTTGATTTTTCTGTCAATGTATTTAAAACCAAACTAAAAGAATATGCCTACCGTAACAATCATTGATTTTTTTATTTTTTTTTCTATTTTAGCGTTTATTGAATTTTATCTATAACTAAATTTTTGATGACTAATTTCTTATATATTTGAACGCAATAACCCATAGGGTATTTTTAGGAAGAGAAAATTTGTATTCAATTAAATATTTCTTTATTGTTAATTGTATTGTATTTTTTTTTTTGATAAGTTATTAAAGGAATAATATAATATAGGTTATTAAATTTATAATTTGTTTTATTGATAAATATTTACGTATTATGTAGTAGTATTTTTTTAGTGAGTTGTTTATGAGCCATATTTGGCCTAAGGGCTTGGTTTGAAATTGTATAATAATAAATAAATAAAATAAAATGGACCCAACGCGAATTCTATTTCCTAGATCTTAAAACGAAATGCATATTTGGAATCGTAAGAAAATTTTCTTTAAATTTAAGACGTCACACTTACCTTTTTGAGGTAAAGCATATAGTAAAAAAATTTCATATATATTTTTTTTATTTTGAGGGTTCCCCGAAAAAGTAAACTTTTGCCAAAAAATTTAAATAAAGTTGTTTTTTAAAAACTCTTTTTTTAGTGTTAATAAATGTTAGAATGGTAAAAATACGCTTGAAATTAATAAAAAATAATTCCAAACTATATGAACCAAGTGTTTTTTTTTTCTTACAAGATATGTTTAATAATAAAACAACTACATACTAATTGATTTCGCTTGCTAACCATCTGGCGAATTCAATTAGTGAAAAAAATAGTAAAAGTGAAATCGTAATGGGATTCCAGAGGGTCAATTCTCGTTCTGTGATAATGTGAAGTGAAAAAAAACTTTTCATTTTCGTTTTCATAAGCACTTTTCACTCGAACTTTTCACAAATACATAAATTGCGATTCTCGTATGTATTATGAAAAAAATGTTTCATTCGCACTGTACCCATGAAAATTTTGTAACTGTATTATCCAAAATGTAAAGCAAATGTCAAAACTGAGAAAAACGTAAACAAAAGTGAATTAAATTCGTAAAATTTATTTTAAATAATTATATAAAAATATGTGGATTAATTGTATTATTGGATATTACTCAAAGAATTCCGGATGAACAAAGGTAAGACAATGATGTTTCAAGCATTTCATTGCAGTAAATAATTTAATAATTTATAGGAATTTTTTGAGAGTGCTGAGATGCATACTTCGTGCTGATCACAATCCATTCGAGATGACATCCGACAAGCACTTCATGGATTTATATCGGCTTACTTTAAGTGAACTATATTTGGTGCACGTATAAAGTCTAATATTACTTAAAGAAAAAAAATTCATAAAGAATATAAATAAACTATAAATAAATATGCCATACTGTTGCCATTTTTCACTATCCTTTTGGGTCCCACTAAAACTGTTAAGGCTCGCCGCTAATTCGTTACACTTTCGTCTCTAAATTTGGCACCATTTGCAGTTACAAATCTGTAAATATGGGATTAATAAAAGTGTAATTATGGTTATTAAGCTACTTACTTATCGTTTGCAATGTCCACATGCTTTTCTTAATAATTAATTAAATACTCCTTTTGGCTTTCGCTGGCACGCTTTCCTCTTACAATCTTCTCCATGTTTATTTCACTTATAAATAGTCTGTGTAAACAATTTTTTCATATGAAAATATTTTGACTGTTGTTTGCACTGTTACACAAAACAAGAATCGCTGTTACACAAAACAAAAAAAAATGAAAACGTTTTGATATTTCTTTACATTTTTTCGCAGAACGCGAATCAAAAGCACTATGAAAACGTGAAAAAACTTTTCATTTCATCTTTTCACAGAACGAGAATTGACCCTCAGAACACACCCGGTTATTTCACTCGTACTTAAATGGCCTCAAATCCTAATTTAAATTGTAAAAATAATTTTTTTTTCTAATATGATTTTTTCTATGTACAACGAGATTTTTTGGTTGTTATATATGAAACCCGAAAACCGGTTAAGCAGTATTTTTTTTAATTTTTTTTAAACCGACCGGTTTTTGTTTTTTGCTAAATTCGATTGAACCGAAAACCGGGCTTTCGATGTCGGTTTTTTATTATGAAATTTAATGAATGAATAAATAAATATTTTTCTAATTACTGTACATATTTTTAACTATTTTACCTAGCGTTGCCAAACGGGACAACATATTCGCTTAGTTAAAATTGACTTTGCAGTCAGTAGTAATATTTATTAATTAACAGCAGTAAACAGTAAAGCCTTTTTTAGTTCTTAAAAGTAAAACTTTTTCGTAACTATTAATTTAAGAACTTTTAAAATTTTGAATTTGAAAAAAATTAAAATGATCCATAAAATTAGTTAAGACATCAATTTAGCAGCTGCGTAATTTGCTAAAATTTACTACTTAAAATAATGCCAAATTTTTGGATTTACTGTCAAATTACCAATACTAAATTTGAGAGTAATTTTCTCAACACAGGCCATCATACCATGAAAAAATACACACATTTCTTATAGAAAAAAAAGTAAAAAAGTTTTTGACAAAAAATAATTTCAGACATTATTTATTATAAAAAATAATATCAATTTCCGAATTTTATAATATTTTTAAAATACAACTGGCTTCTAAATAAAATTACGTTGATATAAAATTTATAGTTTTTCGACTAATAGCTAACCGACAATTTTTTCTGCTAGAGGCAAATTAAAATTTAATTTTCAGTAAATTTTTATTATTGTTTAGAGGAAAATACAAAATTTTTGTTTTGGAGTTAAAGCAAGGACCCTTGAAACCAGGATGAACAAACTACATTTTTTTTAGCCACGCATGATGCCATGGTGCCATGGTGCCATGATGCCATGATGCCAAATGACGAAACTACAAAAAATTCTTAGGCGACACCATGAAATTCTTAGGCGATTTACAGAAACATTTAGCCAAATGCAATGGTACAACTCCAAGTACAGTGATTGTGTTGTGAATGTAAACATGTTTGAATTTTTTTTTTCCTAACATTCAACAAAAACACAATATAAATTATTATTATAACAAACAAATGGATATTTGATTGTTTTTGCTTAAGACAACAAACAAAACAATGGTAAACGTGAGTATGAAAGAGACAAAAAACACAAAACAACGGTAAACATGAGTAAAGATAAAAACCCCCATTTTAATAAACATTTACATTTTATTATAATATTTAAATTTTTAATGTAAATTCCTTAAATATAAATAAATAAATTCTTAATTTTACTATTTTCCATGTAATTCAGGAAAGAAAATGATAATTTGTTTGCTCTAAGTTTTGTTTAATTCTGTGATAAATATGACTTTTTTAATTCATTATATTCTTAAAGATAAATTTAATAAAATATGATTTCATTTATTTTTAAAAAAATTTATTTCTAATTTTTTTTTTTATTAAGTCAATAGATTATAATTATCCTTACAGACTAAGGATTACAATACAAATATACAGGAAACAAAATAAAAACATTAATTATTTAAATACAAAATAATATTGCGTTTTAAGGTCATTCTATTTTTGGATAACTGAATTTAATAATAAAACTTATTTATTCATTAATTAATATTCATTCTACGTTTCCTTAGTAAAATTAAGAATTTATTTATTTATATTTAAGAAATTTACATTAAAAATTTAAATATTATAATAATATGTAAACGTTTATTAAAATGGGTTTTTTTATCTTTACTCATGTTTACCGTTGTTTTGTGTTTTTTGTCTCTTTCATACTCACGTTTACCATTGTTTTGTTTGTTGTCTTAAGCAAAAACTATCAAATATCCATTTGTTTGTTATAATAATAATTAATATTGTGTTTTTGTTGAATGTTAGGAAAAAAAAATTCAAACATGTATACATTCACAACACAATCACTGTACTTGGAGTTGTACCATTGCATTTGGCTAAATGTTTCTGTAAATCGCCTAAGAATTTCGTGGTGTCGCCTAAGAATTTTTTGTAGTTTCGTCATTTGGCATCATGGCATCATGGCACCATGGCACCATGGCATCATGCGTGGCTAAAAAAAATGTAGTTTGTTCATCCTGGTTTCAAGGGTCCTTGGTTAAAGCACTCATAATAAACCCTTCATTTGTTAATTAGTAAAACAAATCAAAACGTAATCTCTCATCAAGATAATTTATGCATTAATTACTTATTACCTCTATTGAATTAATAAACATTAATAAAAAAAATATGACAGCAAAACAAAAAATTCCCAATCATAATAATACGTGAATAAAATTACCTTCATCAAATTCAACAATTGAATTTACAGTCATTATAGAAGCAGTAGCAGCTGCAGAGGTAGCACCTACATAATGATGATTATTACAATTACTATTAAGTGCACCCAGACTTAAAGCGCCATAACTAACAGCATCTTCATCACTACCCGAATTACCGCCAACACCTCCAATTGTTGTGCCCATATTGGCCAATTCTTCAAGAAAAACTTCATCACAAAAACTTGATGTTGAACGTAATGAATGACGTTTTGCAGCAGACAACTCATCGGTAGCTCCAACCAAAGCACTATCAATACCATCTATACCCACAGCATTGTTGTTAAAATAGTGGTCATCATTTTCATTAGGTTTGGAAGAACCACGACGACCTAAAACAAATATTTACCAACAAAAAATAAGTTTATACACAAATATTTTACAACAATACTTCAAAGAGTACTTTTGCTGGATTGGCAGCAATTTATTATTTATGTCGTTTTTTATAATAAATGCTGACCATAAACATTTTTATTCTGCCAACGTCTCTGCAGTTGTTTTTTGTAATTTATTAATATAAATTGTTGTTGTAGTTTTAGATTTTTTTCTACTTACTTTTCTGCCTCTTAAAATATTTTAACATTTTCAGCTTACATTCGTTGTTTTTAGGAAGAATTTCATATAACGCATTTGAGATTTACATTTATTTATTTATATGATATTAATATTTAAATTTATTAATATTTATTTGCTAATCTTGTTGTTTTTTTGTATGACCAATGCTGCAAGTTTGACTATTTTCTTGTCAGCTCAAGCGACTTTAATTCGGCTCTAGCGAGAAAAAATTGTCAATTTAGCTATTAGCCAAAAATCTAGTAATTTTTTATTACCCAAAAGTTGATGTCTCCACGAAGAAAAATTACTTTAACAGTAACATCATGTTAATGTTAAATGTAGACTACTAAGCTTAATACTGTTTGGTTTTTCCTTTTTTACCACGATTGTTAAGACAGATTTTACAACTCGATTCTTATTGTTTTATGCAGTTTGAAAAAATCTGACTGCAAAAATTTCGAATTGGATATTTGGATACGTACAATCAGACAATATATGTTTGCATATCTACATTTTGGTTATCTGGTACATATGTTATTTAGCTTGTAGTAGAATTTAAAGACCGCTTTATGTCAACCGAAACGTATTTAACATTTTTTGGAAAAAAAATACTTCGATTTAGTGGTTATAAGTACCACTTTTTGGTACTCTAGTGATAAATAGTTTTAAGTAGTGATTTTCCAGCATATTTTAAAGGGGCCTTAGACAATCAAACATGTTGTCTAACATGTCCAGCATTTGATAATGGCCATTACAAAATCAAATACACGGAGTCATCAAGCCATGCTGTACAGCATGCTTGATAGTCTATTAGCCGCTTTAGGTTTTATCTAGCCCTTTTTTATTGTTTCGTCCATTTACTTCTTTTTTTGTTGCGTACACAAATAAATTATTAAAAGAGCAATTGCACCATCCACTTCTGAATTAATGTTTTCTCTTTAACGGTTAAGTTATTGTGATTTGTGCGTGGAGAAATGGTTCGCTAACAACTCAAACGAACAAATCGTCTTTGACTAACTTTTTAGAAATCACTTCAGTTTCTAGCGTTTTCTGAGGCCAGAAACTTTTTGGCAGCACTACTCAGTACCAAATACTTGGTAATCGTACCTATACATTTACAAATCTAGTTTGTGCGAAAAAATCATATACTCCTCAGAACAGATGGAAACGTAAATCAAATTTATGTAATTTGTACATCGATTTTTAGAGGAAATTCACCGCACAAACATAGCTCATATTTTTTCAACGTGGTTACATTTAAAAGTGTAGTTGTTTAACATTAGTTAGAACGCAATGGTACAATTGAGTTATCAAGGCGAATTCACTTTACAGGTGGTGTTAATTTTACATCAAGTACATTACATTTTTCATCAAGTACATTATTACTTTAGTTGGTCGATATGTCAATAACAGCTGAGTGAAACGAAGCAAATTGGCTGTGGAAAATGTATATATGCATGCACTTTAAAACAAACGTAAACAACTATTAACATTTCTGCTTCCAATTATGTTAAGAAAAAGTAGCTAAGCTGTGTTAATAACACTACCTGCAGTTAATTCGTCTTGAGTGTTATCGCTGTTTTCTTATGAATTTTTAAAATGTAAAAAGTTGTATTGTTTGCTGTCACTTAAAATGTGCATGACGAAACCAACTAGGTAATCCTACTTCTGTACTAAAATGGTAATATACAAAAACTAATTAAATGAAGCGATTGCCAAATGGATTTCTGTAGTGGAGAACACTCTCTGCTAAGAAATATCAGTTTTTTCTTGGAAAAACACAAAATTTTATCATAAAATAATATTTTTTACAATTTATGGTTTTTCTTGGTTTTATTTATTAGAATTTTTCATGTTTTTTATTGCTGAATTAAAATAAAAACTAAAAGTGACCCGATTGCATATCAACCATGTCATGATATTGAAAAATATTAAGCGTCTTCACTTGACATGCACACAGTTTGACGATTGATAACATGTGAAATTTGTAAAATCATCGGATAATACATTTTATTTTTGTCTTATTTGACACACGCCTATAGCTAGAACTCCTTATACGTAGATATGATACGTTACGCATGGCTAATTGAAGGGTCCATTAGGAGACACATCGAAAAATAAAATCTGAATTTTTATAATCCTATTTTTGTTTGTACAGAAAGTTATGATGTCGTCAAAAATAGAAATAGACACGGTATTTTTTTGAAAAAAAATGTAAATAAAACAAAATTGTTTTTAGAGGGTTTAGAACATAAAATTATGTTTTTTATTTATTATAATAGTATTATTTAATAATGTATGTATATTTATATGTATGTAATTGTTTTGTATATATTTTTATGTATTTATGTTTTTTTTCGTTTTAAACTAATTTTAATTATAAGTATGCTAACTTTATTATGTTTATTTATTAATATGTAATATAATTTTTTGACATTGAATGTTTTCATTATTTTAAGTAGTTGCTTATTTATAAAATTTATTAGCAAATAAAATGCTGCATTCTTTGCTGTTTTCAAATTTATTTTTTGGATATTTTTGTTTTAATTTTTTTTTTTGGTAGTTTTTTTTTAGATTTTTTGTAAATGAGAAACATTAAAAAAAGTTTTTTATTAAATACAATTGAAGGTTTATATTTTTGCAGAGCATGACAAAAAAATTTACTAACTTTTTTTACACACAATCAATTTAATTTTTGTATATAAATAATAGTTTCTTGAAGGTTTTGTTACTTTTTTTTAAAGAAAAACAAAGCAATTTCATAGAAATTATTTTTTATTTACTTATTTTTGTAATTGTTTAGTATTTTTTAAGAATTTTACTATATATTTTTTATTTAATTCTGTTAAACAAAAATTGAATTTTTGTTTATTTTTTAGTCTAAATTTATAAGTCGTGTTTAAACTGGATATCATTTAAATAAATAAATGTACGAATTCTTAGCCTTACTGTTAAAAACATATATAAAAATGTTTGTAAATATTTTAGAATTTTATATAAACTTCCATTGATCAAATTATATTTCTAAAAATTTAATTTTCTTGTAACTTCTGAACAAACTTCTGAACACAAAGTGACGTGAACTTAGCGCCCAACATGAAACCAAAAAAACTATTGTTTCTTTGACTTTTAAATTAACTAGTTTTATTTTTACAAATGAATTGAAAAGTAAATAATGAAAATCAAATCATATACAAAATATTTTAAAAAGTAAAATTTTAATAATAATTGCTGTGTTTGTGCGGCAAGCTATCAACGATGGCTTATGTCAATCCGATGTAAATTTTACTTAAACCAACATTTAGTGTTAAGTAACGTTAAGATACTTATGCTAATAGTTAAAATTAGCTGTGCTTGTGCAGTAAATTATGATCGAAAATCCCATATAAATTTGACATTTATTCATGTTAAAGGCTAGCGCATAAAATTATTCACTTTATTCTAAACCTCTTGTACATGGGTGCTATTAGTTTATAGTGCATGTTCCTGTTAACACCTTGTCGAACAAACTCAGCAAATATCAAAGATGAGACTACACATTTCCTTAATTTAATTTTTTTTAACTTTACTCAAATATAATTGTGAAATTCTGCTTAAAATTCTATTTAATTTGTTTTTATTTTGTATTTCATTTAGATATATGTGTATATGTATTTTCTTTAAGACATTTTGTAACGAATTACATTGAATCTAGATTTTTTTTTTTTTAAAAGAACAACTCCAAATGTTGTAGATCTTATTTACGGCCAATACACTAACACTATGCTTGTCGAAATTGTCAATAAGTTGGGTTAACATCTTTTAAACCTTGAAGTACGCTGAATTCGATTTTCAGTGGTACTAAATGTTTTTCAATGATATAATCGCAATATTTGCGATTTAAAATTTTTGGCCGTTGGCATTTTTTAACGTTAGAAACCAAAACAAGTATTTGTTTTGTCATATTTTTTCACCAATTTAATTAGTTCTGTATAACGTTTTTTTTATTATCATTTATTTTTCTTGTATCAAAAACATATTTTTTGTAAACAAAGTACGAATTTTTGCAGGTCCGTTGCGATATAGGTAACTCAAGTTAGTCGTCGACAACAAATGTTGTCGTGAGTTTTTTGTTTATAACGGCGAAAAGGATTCGCGACCTAGCTTAGTATATGATTTTTCACTTTTGTGGAATTTTTGCGCATCAATTTTATTAAATATACCACTTGAAAATGTAGCGAAAAAAGCAACATTTAGTTGTGTTACGATTGTGGCTTCCTAAGATTGTAAAAAACTTGTAAAATATAAAGTTTGTCATGTTGACATTTTTTTTTCCACACAAAATATATATTGTCCACCCAGTTGTGATTAATCTCTAAAAGAAAGCGCCTAGTTTAAACCTCTAACAGGCAAGACGCTGTTTTGAAATGAAATTTATTCAATATGTTCAGCATGAAAAATAAATTTTTTGTGCTGGTAAAATCCGTCCATTCGTTTTTAAATTGAGAGGATTTCCCTTAAAGTTATACTTTTAGAATCCTGTGTGTTCTTAGACCAAAGTAAAGTAAAAAAAGTAAAAGCTTAAGTTTCAGGTTTACTTTGTGTTCGTTATCAACGATATTTAGTCAACATGAGTGTGTTTTTAAGATTTGTGAACGTGTAATCTATTTTATGAAGAGTGACTAGAGGCAGTCTTGCCCGTTAGAGGGTTAAAAAACCGCTAGCAATAATCAAATTAGTTTTATAAAAAAGATGACCAGCTTTTTGAATAAAATTTCGAATTCGAGCAGTGTTATTAAAGATACTACAAGATTTAAAAGATTAAAGTGTTTCGGACAAAATCGTGGTTTTGTAATGTTTTCTTATATATTTTTCTTAGCTTTGTCAAAAAAATATGTAGGAAACGCACTATTGGATAATTTTAAAAAATTAAATACTTTTGAAATTAAGTAAAATTGCTTTTTAAAATTGTATGAATTTTTTTCCTTATTTATGGAGCCGCGACACTGGCGAAATACAAAACCACAGTTAATTTCCGTAATTCAAAACCACAGATTCAAAACTGTTAAATTAATATTTAAAGACTGTGGAAAGCTGCGATGCCAACTTAGAAATTTTTGTTTTAATCATTATATTTATCAAAAAAAAGGTGGAAGTAATAAAATTTTAATTATTTAACGTAACTGAGTTCCTAGCACTTTTTTATTAGGGCGCAAATCATAGGCTACAAATTGAAGTTGGATTGTAATTGAATTTCAAAGTTATTTATAAAAAAAAAATACACTAAAAATTTTTTAAAACCTGTAATTTCAATTCCCAATCTATGAAGAATATTTAAAATAATAACAAAAAAATGTCGATTCTCTTTTATCAATATAGAATTTTTATATAAAGATAACAAAAAAAAAAAAAGGTTTAAAATAAAAAATGCGATGGTTTTGAGTGCTTAAGAACTAAACAATAATATATAATTTAAATTAACTTAATTATTTAAAAAAAAAAAACTTTTACAATATCATATTTATGTGTTTCTTTTTTATATAAACTTTTTATTTTCTCTCTTGTTTTAATAACAATTTTGTTTCTTTTAGGTAAATTATTTTTTAAATGTATTTTCATTCTATTTTCTTGAATTTGTACTTTTTGTTGTTGTTGTTGGTTGGTATATTGCTAAAAAGATGGGATATCTTTTTAATTAATATAAAAAAATTAAAATTTGTTGTTATTTTCTTTATTTTTTAGATGTTTTTATTTTATATTGCTTAATTTTGTTTTTAGAAATTGGTAGGTAGCCGATTTTTGTTTTTATGAAAATAGAGTAGAATTAATAAAGAAAATTTGTGTTGGTTTTTTTTTTATAAACAATGCTAATATTAAAGAAAACATTTTTGATTTTAAAATAATGCTTAAAAGTTAGTTTTGTTAAAAAATTTATAATGGAATAATTTATGGAAAGTTAAATATTTATGTTTAACATTATAATGTTAAAAATATAACCTCACTAAAAGTTGTAAAATTTTAATTTAACTTGCCTTAATAATGCCCCTTAGGGGCGCTGAGGTCTAATTAATAATGAATTGTATTTATATATGAAATGTTAATAAAACTTTATTAAAAAAAGTGGTAACAAAATTTCAGAATTTTATAAAAAACTAGTAAAATTACTTGAAAATACGTCTGCATATAAAACTATAATTTAATTTTGAAATCTACCAAATACAAAAAATGCTGTAGTATATATAGAAAATTTAAAAATTATATTACAAATATTCTTTCAAACTTTTTATAAAAGTTAGGTGTACACTTTCTCCAAGTGTGCAATATATTTTTTTATGATTATCAAAATTCTCTGTTGGTTTTCAATTCCTTCGATTCCAACCAACCAAATCTAATCTTTTACATGAAAAATTAAGGTTTTAGCCCAGTTCTAAGTTCAAAACCTTTTAATTGCTGTTTGGAAATATTTCGAATAAACAATGTTATTTTTTTTTTCAAGTAATTAAATACTTAAAGTCGATTGCATGTCCAATACTGTTTCTCAGTATTGGGCATATGAAAAGAAAATGTATCAAAACACTGAGAATAATAATTATTATTTGTGGACCGGGATGTTAAGTGTTTTAGTATATATCCATTGTTTCAAAAAGTGCATTTATTTTACTTTCACCAAGCTTTTAATGTTAATGAAACTTAAATAAGCTCGAATGTGGAGTACAAAATGAAAAAAGTGCTTAATGTTTCAGTTCAGATTTTTTATGTGGATTCTGAATTCAGAACAATACCGTTTAATCGGTAGAAAAAAAATTGATTTTAATTTTTTTTTATAGAAGTTAAAAAATTTGATTTTTTTTAAAAGGTACACAGAAAAAAATTATTGTAAAATCACAAATTTGTATGTAATTTGAATATGTTATAGAGCCAAAACACACGAGACTAATATTTAAGCACACAATTTTTGTTATTTTCGTAATAATATTTATCTGGCAAAAAATGTATACGTATACTAAAGCTTTGTGTGTGTTAAGTGTTTTTTGTATTTATTTACCATTTGGCTTTTTTTTAAATATGCATGTATTGGTTTTGTGCTGCTAATGCGGGGTAAAAGCTGGTTAAAGCTTTACGCCACCAAAAAACCATTTTTTTTGACTCGCTTGCCTACAAGCAGGCATGTTATGCCAGCAAAATTGTTCTCGTGTGTTATAGCTCATAGAGAAGAACAAATCACACATGAAAACAAATTTAAGCGGTCCAATATCAATTTTGGGAGCACAAAAACGTTCTAAGTTTTTTTAAACAATTTTAAATATTTTAATATTGGGATTTAAAAAACCTTTTGTTTGATTTACATATAACTAATTTTGGGAAGCATGAAAGACACATAACAAACACCAAAATATTTTCAGAAAATTCGGAAATATTCAAAAATGTTCATATTTAGGAGTAACAAAAGAACGCTCAGAAAAAAATTTGTGCGGTTACCCATACAAAATTGGATTAGTTTCCCAGAACACCGCCGATAATGTTCTTAAACGTTAGAATACAGTCAACACGATCATGAAAGACTTAAATTACAATCTGTGAGATAATCGCAATGTTAATACCCTATAAAAGGGATTTTATAAAATTTTGTTCTTATATTTTTGTTTAAAAATATCTTAAGATTTCCAAAATTTTCTCTTTTTTCATATTATTTTGATTATAAAACCATTTTCCTATTAAAACCCTTTAAAATCAGAGTTTTAAATAGTTATACGTAATTTGTTGACCCAGTATAATGTACGAAACTGATCTGGGTATTATGGGCTAAGTAAAAAGAGTACCCAATCATTCCATATTTAACAAAATGGTTTGTTCTGAATAGCGCATTCCCATGAACTTTGCTAGAACTTTATTTTATTCGTTTTCCTTTCCTTTAGAATAAACTTATTTAAATAAGTAAGCAGTAAAATTTCACAGCAGACAATACGTTACGTTTTCGGTCTGTCATAAACGGAATCCAACTCCTTTTACGTACCGTTTTCTGGATACGTATACAGAGCAGAAAACGGATTTTAGGGAACATCGACGATTCGAATCCTTTAAAATACCTTCAATGACAGACCGATGACCGATGTTGTGTGAAAAACGGAGCTGTCCGTTAAAAGTCCGCCACTGACAGATCGTTTAAGGATACGTATTCGTACCGTTTTTTCCAACAAAGTATTAATTTTTGACAAATCAAATTCAAAAGCAACGGAAGAAAATCTGATGAAAACCGGAGAAGTACGTATTTAACGGTACAGTATTTTTGAAAATTCAATTATACGGTCCGTTAATGTTCCGTTTACGTATTTACAGACCGTAAACGTACAGTAGAAGCCGGATTCCTGAATCCGTACTTGTCGGAGGAGAGTCCATAATAATGTTTCCTGGCTCACTTCCAAAAATGGTTCGTACTTTTTCGAAAAAAAAAAATTGTCAAACTCCATGTAAAATAATGTTTTTTTTTTACTTGCGTGGAATCTTTTTTACATCAATTTAATAGACAATACCATTTGAAAGTGTTGGGAAAAAATTTAATTTAATTCTCATCACTGTGCAAATTTGTTATTTTTCATGTTTTAATTACAGTTTTTGGGCTTCAAACCATAGAGCGAAATTTTCTCGCTGTAATTTTTCAAGATATAGTCAAATTATTACTATGGTGATTTTATGACATTTACGACTTTTATTATGAAATATAAGAGAATTGTAACTTTAAGGGCTTAAGTGGATTTCAAAGGCTCAAAAGAGCGTATTTTTACAGATTTTACAGATTAAGCATATCAAAGATACACAATTAACAAGAACTTAGTAAAATTTTTTTTTTAAATTTCGAAAATTTAGCCATTGGGATCTCATTTCCCTTGACCGGTTCATCAGAAATTAAAAAACATTTTTTTTCTGTTAGTAGATGTATAAAACTACAAGCAAAAAAAATTAAATTTGCATTTTGGAGGAGTCGCATTTTTTGGTAAAATTTTCACCGCGTATAAGTTGGGATAATAAAAAACCTTTCGTTCAAACATTAGATAATGTCATTTTGAAGAAGTGTGCAAAATTTTAACAAGATCGTTTGAAAAATTTCTAGAAAAACGTGATTGAAGTTAAATTTTTTTTAACTTGCACCAGGGAATATCCAGAGGCAACCTTTTGCTCTTGCCTGTGACAAAACCCATGAAACTCCTTAATGTTCTTAGGAAACATTTACACGAGGGCAAAAACTGTTAAGGGGCAAAAAATAAACACCCTAATTAAGTAGAAATATTATTCCTAACTGTCATTACTTAGATACGTTACGATTATTTTTGTTTGATACGTATTGCTTTTTTAAACAATATTTAAGAATTTCTTCTTGAGTTAACATTGTTTTACATGTTTAAATCCAGCGTTATATGTTAAATAAAACTGATTGTAAAGATTTTGAAACAACTTCGATCTTTGTTTCAATAAATTTTAAACTTAAATTTAAAATAAAGGATGCTGACAACAAAAATTTTGTTTACTTTTAATCCTAAGACAATTGAAATAGAAAATTTTGTTCTTAACAGTCAAAGTTTGTTCTTAAATTTCGTGAATTTTAGAATATTTTCTAATTTCTTGACAGTTGAAATAAAAAGGCTGCTTTATCAACAAACTGTCGCCCTGCGGTCGACTGTGTTTTATCTGATTTATAAAACTGTTATCGAGTTTTCACCTGAAAATGTTATAGAATTTGTTTTCACAAAAATTTAATAAACAAGACAATAATTTATCTCGTGAAAAACTTACGCTTTAAGTTTATTGTGATTGCGTCTTTTTTAATTACGGTTTGAGGCCTTTAAAGTTCCAGTGAAAATTGTTCACGACAAACCAGATATGGGGGGATTCACTTAGAAAAGTGAAATACAAAACCAGGTAAAAACATTGGCATGACCTTATTTCTTTAAGGAACCTTTGAAATTTTTGTAATTGCTTATAATTATTTTTTTATCATTAAGATTGTGTTTTAACTTGATATAGATCTTGTGTCTGATATTTTTCAATACGGCGAAAACTTTCGCAATTCTATTTAGACAATTTTGTTTAAATTATTTTTGGAAAAATATTTTAAGAAAAGTGTGTTTTTTGGTTTGTCAGAATATTATAAAAAAAATATTAATTTTTTTTTTTTTTGAAGTTCAGAAATTTATTATTGTTAAATTTTTATAACGGTTTCAGCGTTATTTTTCAATAAAAATATATGGCCATGTTATCTATTTTAAAATGGTTTAAAATAGAAGTGAAAGTTAAGTTGATATCAACTTTTTTCTGTATTCAGAATTTTTTTGGTTGTGCAATTATTATTCAATTGAATAAAACATGAAAAATTATTTTCAAAATATTGAAATATAAAATATTACTTTCACAAGATTAAAATATAGAACATGACCGGATTTCAGTCTTTAGTTTGGCTCGTTATATTAGAAATATATATAGGCCAACCAAATAGAAGCTAAAGCTTGTTTTTTATTTAAAAAGATGGACAAAATTTAGAATAAATACAAGTTCTGATCTTGAAAATTTAAGAACTTTAAGCTATAATTGTTATTGCTTATTTTTTTTAAATATGATTATTTTTGCATATTTTACTAATTCAGATTTTTTCTTCGAGAATATACAAAAATTATTTTTATAAAACAATTTTTAATGAAGAAAATAATGAAATTTAACGCCTTATTTTTTAAGAGCTTAAATATTTTTGATTTGTTCGAAATTAGAGTAGAAACTAAATTATGGTCTTATTGAGCAAAAAAAAAAAATAAATAAAAATAAAAAAAGAGGTTTAGAATAAATTTTTTTATTTTTAAAATTAATAGAAAAGTATGCTACAATCAAATTTGCTCTCATGGATTCTTTAACATATTTCGAATCCAAACTGGATATTAAAGTTTTGCATTCTATTCACAATTCAATAGCAACAGTTTAAAATTCTTAAATGATTTCAATAACACTTGATCTCCCATTTTTTTTATAATTTCAAATATAGATTCGAAATTATATTTTTTTTTTTAAAAAAACTTAATACTTTTCATGATTATGAATGTTTATCAATTTCGAATTTATTTTCGAAATTAAAGTTTTATTTTATATTTTGCATAAATAAGAAAATTGAATTTTGTTTATAATTATAAATCTAGAACAGCTTTAAGAATATTTTTTTTTTATGTCTAGAACTAGTTTCCAAATTAAAATTTGAAATGAATATTGTAACAAATTTTGTAACATTTATAAAAAAAAAAGATGTGTTGAAAAATTAAAATTTTTGTTGATTATTTTCAAGTAATGGGAAGCCATAAATTTTGAGTAAATAATTTTTATTAAAAACTTGATTAATTAAAAGTTTTCGTTTTTCAACTAAATTTTAAGCATTATTTTTTTTTTAAATTAAAATAATTTCAATTTATTTTTCTTTTTTTCTTTTCATTAGCATTGTTTTAATTTAATTATTTACCAATTGTGTAAAAATATTTTTATTGTTATTGGTTGATGATGAAGTAGTAGACGATGACAAACGTTTTTTACGAATTTTTTTCAAAGTACCCAAAGTAGTTGAATTTTGAAAATTATTTGTTAAGAATGATGATGATGATGATGACAACACTGATGATGATGATGTTGTAGATGTTTTAATTGATTTTGTAATATTAGGCATAATAGGAGAAGCAAGATTATTTAAATGTTTCGATATTGTATTTATATTAACAACATTTTTAGAATTATCATTATTATTTGTAATATTATTTTGTTTATTATTATAATTATTTTTAATATTATTGATATTATGTTTAAAATTATGATTACGATTAATTAAAGGAGTAGTTGTTGTTGTTGTAGTAGTAATAGTATTTTTAATAGCAGTAGAAGTATTAGAATTTGTTTTAATAGAAGTATTAAATGAATTATTTTTAATATTAGTAGATATAATGGGTTTACTACTTGTATTTTTTGTCGTTTTTGTTGTAGTAATATTTAAAAAATGTACATTTTTATTAATACTAGTCTTATAGTTATTATTATTATTATTATTATGATTATTACTATTAATAAACAATTTATTATTATTATTATTATTACTAATATTATTATAAGATTTTAAAGAATTGTTTGAATCATATTTTTTGAGAGTTTTTAATGAATTTAACGATTTTTTCATAATATTTTTTGTATATTTTGGATTTTGTATAAATTTATATAAAGTTTCTTCTTCTTCTTCAGGGGTTTCTTCTACTACTTCTGGTTGTAGTAGATTTAGATTATTATTATTATTATTGGTTTCATTAATTTGAACATTCGATTTAAAAGTTTTATTAGAATTTATAGTAGTTAATGAAGAAGTTCTATTTGCGGTAGCAAAGGATTCAGTTTCAGATTCTGTTTCTATTTCGGTATCAGTTTCAGTTTCTTTAACTAAATTTTCAAAAATTTCATTTATTTTATATATTTGATTTTCATCATTATCTTCTTCATCTATTTCAAATTTTTCGTCCTCTTCCTCCTGCTCTGATTGTAGTTGTTCGTGTAGTACCTCTTCATCTACTAATTCTTGTAAATTCTTTTCAAATTCCTTTTCTTCTTCTAGTTCTAGTTCATCTTGATGCTTACTCAAGGCTGTGGTAGTTGTTGAAGCAACTTGATTTTGTTGCAATTTTTGTTGTTTTGTTATTGTTGTGGGTGGTGGGAGGCCGCGAAATCAAGACAGTTGTTTGGCCACAATAACACCCGGACGACATTGCTTTACCGACGTACTAGTTATGGTTACATTACCTGTACTACTACCTTGTTGTGCTACTCCTGCTGATCCACCCATACTACTGCCGCCACCAACACCACTTAAATTACTAGCTTGTGTTACAATAGCACCGCCGCCAGCAACGTTTGATGTTTGAACTTTGAAAATTGCGGTGGGTGTTACATTTTGTGAAACTACTGAGGTTATCGTAGCCTTATCTTTTTGTCCAACGGTTTGTCCAGTTTTTGTTAAAGTCAATGCTGTGCCACCACCTCCAACAATAGTAACTTGTTTACTGCCTCCTTTTAGCTGCAGGAAGGGTCTTAATTCGGCTAATGTTTTACGTTGTGCCACCACATGTTGTTTGGTTGTCAACGCTAAGGGTGCATCCTGTCCCACTGTTCGTACAGCTTGTGTCTGTACCAATACCTTATGCTGTTCACCGTTGCTATCGGTGAATAAATGATCTCCCTCCAAATGGCGTATGGCTTCGACTATTGTTTCGAGATTTTGTCGGGATCTTGTTAACCCACTGGTTTGTTCGATTTTTTCCGTTTTAACTTTTTTCAAAGCAGCATCTGATATACGTTCTACCTCTACTTTGGGTGTGGCTTTAATAGCTGCTTGTAATATAGGTTGTAACATGGCGGGTGTAGGTGAATTACCCTCTGCATAAGCTTTGGCTATAGCATTAACTGCCACCTCTTGTTCGGATTCAGTAGAAGATGAAGATAATACAACCTCTTCGTGGATATTATCTTCTGTTATAATTTCAGCCGCTGCCGCTGCGGCCTCACTATCTAGCTCCTCTATGCTAGAACATACGACCACCTGCTGCTGACCAGTTAATTCATCAATTTCTACATAGGAAAATTCTTCACACTCGTCAGTTCTTATTATATTACCGGTATGTTCGATAACTTCGCGAGGAATGTATGCAGTAGTTGTGGATGTACCGTCCAATTCATCTGTAACAACTTCATCTATGGCTGAAGGTTGTGGTGCTGTAGCTACTGAATACAACTGACGCTTAATCATTTGTAATTCTTCCTCCAACATTGTACGTAAACGCTTTTCTTTAAATAGCTGCTCTTTCAAATCAACCAAATCTTTTGTATTTTGTTGCAGCAAAATTTGTGCCTTTGTGTTGGCTGCCGCCGTTGCACTAGCAGCATTTAATAAAGTCGTAGGTTCGGGTGACATTGAGCCGAGACCCTCATCCGAGGAATCACTTATAGCTTGTACATTAGCCACATTATCGGTTAGTTTGCGTTTTTTAATGGCTACACCGTTTGCGGTGTCAGTATTTTCAGTATTTGTTCCACTGCTCGCACTACCGGTGGTATTGTTTCCAGATTCATGTTGTCCCAATTGTCGTTTTAATTGACTATTTTGTGCCAATAATTGAGTTTTTTGATTTTCCAATTCACAAATGTACTGAGAGGTTTGCTGTAAAATAGCAGCCTAAAAGGAGACAAGAAAAGAGAAGACGTTAATAATTTCAAATTGCTCTTAGCTAAAGCTATTTAAAAGGAGAGAAACAAATAGAGAGAATGTAAAATATGTACAATGGAATGAAAAATTTCGATTTTGAAATGACACTAAAATTAGACCAAAACAAGTAAAAAAGGGCTAAATTCGGCTGTGCCGAATCTTTGAATACCCTCCACCATAGGGGCTGAAGATGATATACGTATATACTAAATTTTGCATGAACTGTAATATGAATATATTTTGTCAATTTATGCAACGAACTTTTGTTATTTAGTTTTAGTAATGTTATTTATTTAGTTTTAGCAATGTTATTTACAGAGGTCTGCTCTGTTAGCGACTTTAACATTGTTTATTTTTACGTTAACTTAGTTATCAGAGTAACACACATATAGCTCTAAGAATGTTATTATTCTCATAGTATGTATGTATCTTCACATTTTCACTCATAACTTTTGAACCGCTTAACCGATTTTGCTCATTTTAAATACCAAACTGCTCGGGAGGATGTTCAATAATCTGGGTAAAAATAGGCACCCCCGCTTGCGTCTTCGCGTCGTGATCGCCATTTCAACAGACAGACAGACGGACATCGCTAAATCGACTTAAAATTGCATAAGGATCACGAATATATATACTTTATGGGGTCTTTAACCTATATTTCGACATGTTACAAACGGAATGACAAACTGATATATACCCTCACCATATATGGTGGAGGGTATAAAAAAATACTTCTTAGACCCCGACGGTACTTTTTTAAAAACTTGAACCATACTCTAGATTTGGAGACTTATTAGCCCTTATTACGGCTGTCGTAGTCGAATTGGTTTGAAGTCTTTAAAACATTTTACCACTGAATTTATAAATAACAATTATAAAATTAAAAATATAAATTATAAAAAATATGTAAATCAGAATTTAATTTCTTTATGATTTTCCATATATGTATCTCTTTAACCAAAAAAAAGTTAAAATAGGGTCCAAATAAATGGTAACACCAAACATACAAATACAATACCCATAGCCAATTCAAAATAATGTTCCAAAGGGCTTTAAACGAAAGACATTATTAGATTATGAGAAAATACGTAAATCATAAGGCAATTAATGCCAACTATGAGCAATACGAATTAAATACGATCTTTCAAAAGCAGACCTCACAATTCTAGGAAAAACAATTAGACGATACCTTTTAAATCGTGAAAAAAACAAAGGTTCTGTATAGGTCCAAAGGTTTACGACTTTGAATTACACTTTTTGAAATAAAATCAAACAGCGATATTTGACAAAATTTTTGAAGGAACATCCAAGAAAACGTTTAACATAACCCGAAATGTGGTTCCGTCTTAGAACATGGTATACAAATGGCACTATAGTATTGACAATGCATTTTAACCGGGTAAGATAAATTTTGATAGTACCAGAAATGACCTCAAGTCCATACAGGACCTGGGACATCAACAACGCATCAGCCAATTATTGCCTTATCAAAAAAGGCAAGAAAATATTAGTATGATAAATTCTTCGAAGTGAGCCCCACACCCGGCCAGATAATGAATCTATGTGAAATTTGAATGAAAGTTGAATGTCAATGATTGATAAACTAAATTTGATCATCTCACAAAAATATATTTAAATTTAGAAAAAAAACGATTAGTAGGACCAAACATCAGTTGACCATTGCAAAACACGATCAAAGCATGAATTAATATTGTTTTCAAAAACTTCAGAAAACCTACGATTACCTTTAAACAATAAGAAAACATCAGCAAATAAAAGGGTCTTACAAACACTATAATTAGTCAGTTCAGGAAGGTCATTTATATAAAGGATGAACAAGAGGGGGCCTAAATCAGGGCCCTGAGGAATCCAGAATGAAGAGAAATTTAACACTAAAAGGGTCTTACAAACACTAGAATTAGTCAGTTCAGGCAGGTCATTTATATAAAGGATGAACAAGAGGGAGCCTCAAATTAGTTAACCTTAATAGTTTGCCACAAAAACACAGCTTTTATATAAATTTCATATAACATGCACTTTTCTTTTGCTAAACGAAATTAAAGAACTAAGAGCCAATTTAGACGGTGACTTTGTTGCATGTAATTTTGGTTTGATGGCAAATGTGGTTACAAAAAAGCCAGGTTTTGCTTTTTGTTATTTCTCTTTCGCACTCATCTTTCGTTGCTTCATTCACATTCGGTTTTCGTGCAACAAAAGTCACCGTATAAATTGACATAACTTTGGAAGCAGCTTTGAAAAGGGAATTAAGAAAATTGCATGTTGTCGGAAATTTAACACTTTCGGTACGAGTGGTACACATATGTAACACTAACAAACATGACGTATGGTACAATTTTTTTTTACATGGGTCACAACAGCTGTATCATTTAAAAACTCAGTTAGTATACAACAGGACATTGTGAAAATGAGGCTTAACCTTGACTCCCATATCTACTAGTTACCAGTACTTAGGATATGAAATGTAATTTTCAAATGAAAATTAATACAAACAAAAAATTACAATTCGTATCACCAATGTGAATTGTCATTTAAAAATATTTCAAAACTTTAAAGCAAAACATATATTACAAATCAAACAATAAAATACATTTGAGTATTCTAACAATGCCAAATGTCACTGACCGTCATTGGAATGCAATTATGCATAGTGTTCCATACACGTATGTATGAACCATCACACAGACTAACACGCACAATGCAAATAACCAAAACGTAACAGAGAAACGTTTCGAAGCGAGTTGAAATCATCATATGTCACTTGGCAAGTTAAAAATATGTATAAAGTAGAGAGAGAATAAAATTTTGCATAAACATATGAATTAATACATGTAAATTTTAAATAAAAGATACTAACTTACTGACTGAATGTTTCAAATGAACACATGAATGTACTTGCTAGCATACTAAAACTTCCCACAATTTAATGAAAAGAAAAAAATTCAGGTCAAAATATGCAAAATTGCATGTTTACATGTTTAAGCGTATACAAAGAATTTCTTTTTTTTAAGGAAGTTAAAAATCACCAGCTAATAACTACAATTTAGTAAAATTTTACCTTTTTCCTTGAATCGGAGCGTAGTCAAACTTATAATATCCCGACAGTCCTTGGGTTGCCAGTTTAACTATGTAAAGTCATTAAGAAAATAACATAACGACTGAATTCAGCTGATACTTGATGGCTGAGAGCCCATCACTTATTGTGCAATCTTTGAGAAAGCTAGAGATAAATCGACTAATTATTGCCATAAGTAGAAGAATTAATTAAAGTTTAAGGGTTAAAAAATACGAACTAGAACTGTCCCTTGTTCTTTTAACTTCTTCGGGGATCGAAAAGAACTTTGGCAAGAAGCAGGGACTGAAACCTGAACCCAAACGGGTTCAGGTTTCAGTTCATAAACCCGAACCCAAACGGGTTCAGGTTCGCTGTTTATAAAAACTTTAAACCCGAACTCACTGAACCCAAAAATTTTACCAGGTTCTGGTTCAAAAATATTCTTGCTGTTCATGGTTAGAGAAAGGATTGATAGAAAAATCATAAAAAACATAACATTTTTTGCATTCCAGTTTGCATTGCTCGACACTATATATAATCCATTTAAACAAATACTTCATCAATGCAAAGCTATGTATATGCAAAAAATTGCGAAGACCAAAAATTTCTTCTTTAGCTAAACTTAAATAGATTGTCAAACTAAATGGAATGAATGCTAAAAGTAAAAGTCCTAAATGTAAAAGTTTTTGTAACTGTTAAAAAATTAACGCTAAAACTGCAAGAAGAACAGATAACTTTAGGCGATTTTTATAGAATCTGGCTTAGTTTTAAATAAGAGCTAACAAAAACATTTTCACAAGAATTATAATTAAATTGTATCTAGATAGCAGATTTAAGTTAATGCTAAAACCCAAAGATGTTGAAAATGCTAAAAAAAAACAATTACAATTTTCAAAAAATTTGCAAATAGAAAGAGAAGAAGAGAATTTTATGAGAGAATTAATATCTTGTTCTTCAGAAGATAATGAAGATATGATCGAAAAATTTCTAAAAAAGAAGGAACGATTTTCTAAATCAAATTCTTTAAATGAGAGGGCTTTTTCAGCCTTGAAATTCACTTTCAAGGCTAAAAAAGTACATTTGTACTTTTTTTGAATGTTGAACCCGAACCCTGAACCGAACCCGAACCTGAATTTTTTATTTCGATTAACCCAAACCTGAACTAATTTTTTCAGGGTTTAAGTCTAATTTTTTCAGGGTTTAAGAAGACACTGTTTGTAGATAATTTTTTCGCGTATTAGTACTTAAAAAATTTGTTCTCGCCTGTTTGTGTTGGCGATCAATGTTATTTATTTCATTCACGCCAATTTTACTAAACGCTTCCTTTCTAGATCTCAAGGCATTACTGCAACCCACATTTATCTTTCGTTGTAGACGTAAATCAAAGCAATAGACATTGATCAGAATTGTAAATTGAGCGTTTCGTTGCTATTGTTGAAACACTGCAGAAAACGAAACGGATGCAAAATAGTGCAGTGCCGTGGTGAAAAGTGAAAAAGATTTGATTGGTATAATTTTGGCGCCCTCGAATGGTGAATTAATGAAGAGTTGTAAGCATTAAAATCGCTTGCACATCAGTTTCTTTCCAAAAGCAACTCTCAATGATCTTAGGATCATTGAGAGTTCGAAAGTTATCGAAATTAATTTTCTAATATTGTTTCTACAGCAAAAAAAAAAAAAAATCTTATCAAATTGTTTCAGTGAAGACTTTAATTAACATAAAGTCTATAAAAAAAATCTCAATTTATTATGCACAGACAATGAATGACCCTTACAACGCCGACGATAAAGCATTAAGAGTATACTCATAGAGGTCTTATATCATGTTTCCAATATGACCAAAATAACATGTTTTACTCTTTCCACTAGCAGAAATGTGTTTTAAGTGTTCTAATACGTGTTTTGGTTCATATTTTCCCATATATTTTATGCGAGCAAAACATGTGCAAAACATCTCAAAGAACGTGTTCAATTTCAAAACATATAGAAAATAGTCTGATCAACACTGAATTGTGTCTATACAACTCTGTGTTAGCCATTCATGGAGAATGATAAATTCGAATAAAAGTACATTACATTTGACAAGTTCGAAAAAAAATTTTTTAGCGTCATTAAAGGTGGTAGTAATAAATATAAAATAGTTTAAATACATATTCGATGGTTTAATATAAAAAGGCTCTAAACTCGATTTCTGTTACTTGACAGGAGAAGGAAAAAACTTAATAAAATCAGTAAAATTTTAGATACAAAAAAAGTTTTAATGCAATTTTCAAAAATGCGTTGCCTCTTTTTATTAAAAATTGCATTAAAACTTTTTTGTATCTAAAATTTTACGTATTTTATTAAGTTTTTTCCTTCTCCTGTCAAGTAACAAAAAATCGAGTTAGGGCCTTTTTATATTAAGCCATCGATATATAAAAAAATAATTTAATAAATCGAATGAAAAAATGGCTACAAAAAGTTCAATTCTTTTTATTTTATTTGCTATAAATATGAAACGTTAAATTAATTTCGAAAATTCGAACACTTAAAATACATTTTTGCTAGTGGAAACAGTTTAAAATGTTTTCCTCAAAACATGTTAATGGAACAACAGCAAAAATATTTTTTTTTTTTAATTCGCAAACTCCAAAACTACAGTGTTTTTTTGGAACCTTTTGTTATTTTTGCAGGAGTTATTTCTAAAAGTTTAGAATCTGATGAACAAAACAGACAAAAAATGCCGCCAATAAAAAAAAAAAATCATTTACAACTTATGCAAAAATGATCAAAACAAAAACTGTAGAGAAACACAAAATTACTATAACAAAATGCCGGTAATTTAAATTAAGTGCAACAACAACAACAGCAAATATAAAATCCCCAATACGCAAAACTAAAAATTTGTAAAAAAAAAAAACCACAAGGCAAGATGATAAAAATAAAAGGGGAAACAAAACAAAAGGGTTGGGGGTACAAGGGGCAAAACGATTGCACATACTACAAACAACAACAGGCTTTATCAAAAGCAAAAAAAAAAAAAAACAGAAAATACACAAAATGTAAACAAATACTAAAAAGAAATAACAAAAACAACACACACTCATATGTTTTAGCGGCTTTTAATTGTTGTTGTGTTTGTTTTGTTTTCTTATTTTTATCGTTTATTTTGTAAACAACACAATTCATTGAATATTCGTTTTTGTGGTGACTGTACTTTTTTGTTGTTGGCTGTGTGTGAATGGCGAGTGCGGTGCGACGGGCTCCTCTCTACGTTGGAATGTGTTTAGTTTAAAAGTAGAAGGAAAACAGAAATTTCAATATTCGCCGTAGTTGAGCAAAAATTTGTACCACTTCTTTTTTCCACTATAATTCATAACAAAATTTTAATGTTAATTGTGATACAAGTGGAAATATAAAGAAATTGAAACAAACGAAAACACATGTTATTTTGGTATAAAAATGAGAGAGTAAACAAACGGAGAGAGCTTGTGAATATGAAACGGAAATATTAAGTAACAAGTGTGAGAAGAAACAAGACACTAGAAACTACCATCTCTTTCTTACTTTCATCATTCCACATCACTTCCATCACACCTTGCAAGTACACCAGCAAAAAGAAAACAACAGCAGACAACATAGTTGTTCATCGGTCTTCCAATTTCCCAAAAATAGATACACATACATAATTCTCTTCCAATACGAGTGTGTTTAAAAATGACTAAAATAAAACAAAAGAAGAAAACAGAAAACTACGCAAAGCAGCTGATGTTTACACACCCATACAACTACACTCACTTAAAGTATCTGAGTTCTTTTATTGAAAATGAGACCGTATGACGATTGTTTTGGTGTTTAGGCCACCGTCGTTCGTATTGTATTGCATGTATTTCTATAAATGGCGCGCCTTGCGAATTTTTATTTACTACTACACTCATTACTACGCAAACACACACACACTCACTTTTAGCTTACATAAAATAAAGCAATTAAAAGAACAAACAGTTGCAAATATTTGTGTTTGGAATTTTATAAAAATAGAAATTCCATTTGATCACTTTTTTTTTGTTTATTACACCAATCTACAAAAATCTTAACACGTACCGTAAGTAAATTTATTAATTTGCATTTAATTATGAGTGTGTATGTGCGTGGCGATGCATCTGACAACAGTGTCAGACCATTTATGTTTAATGTGCCTACGTGATCTTAGACAAGAAGTGTATGTTATCATTACACAAAATTTGTGTGTTTAAGAACCAGGGGTGATAGTTTATTTTATGGTACATTTAGAGTGTTAAAAGTACTATGGTACTTCTTTGACTGATTTGATACTATACACGAATGTTTCCCTTTTTTATGATGAGTTTCTCGCAATATATCACACAACAGACTAATTTTTAAGCGCACAATTTTTGTTCCGTTCGTAACAGACATGATAACTCATCTGGCATGAAATATATACGTGTACACTAGAGCGTACCACCTTACAGGCAAACAAAAAAAAAGTGCACCGTACACCTTCGAATATAAAGAATTATTAAAATTTTTTTTATTTTTTTTCCGAACCTAAAGGTCCCCTTTTTAATTTTTCGGTATATATTTAATATTTACAGTCCGATCTTAAAGTGTGATATATCGATTTTTTTGTTTCGGGGATAACAATATTTTTGGTCTAAGGTCAATTGACCTCAACTGTCCCTTTCTACTATTTACCATAATGTCAGAAAATTAAAGCTCGCAAAAAATCATAAAAAGTTTGCTAAGGAACTACTATTTTAAAAATTTTTTTATTGCGGAATGTAGGGGTCACATTTTTAAAAGTTTCCTAATATCTTCAGTATTTACAATCGGATATTAAATTATGATATATTGATGCTGGAGTTATCGAAATACTCCCTTTTTAAAAATTGTGTTAATTTGCCTTTCAAACATTATATTCGCTGGTGTACGTCGAACTTTTTTTTCTGGTACGGGCTAGTGCCCACCTCTACAAAAAAGTATTTTGGTGCCTAAAAATTTAAGATATAAAATTAAATCTCTTAAAAGGTATTTTTTAAACAAATATATTATCTTTATAAGAAGATAGGTTTAAATGTTTTAACATTTTGTGTATTAAAAAAAAATGTGAAATGTAAAAAAGAAATCTATTTTTTGGTACCTTTGAGGTCAAAAAAGTAGTATTTTTAATAATGATTTGGATCCAATTAAAATTTTAATAGAAAAACATTACCAAACATTTGTACAGTGACTAGCAAGGACAAACTAATCGGTTCAACCGATTCTTACGAATTTTCTCATAAATACTCCTAGAACAAATAATCGAAATTTTGCAAAGAACTTCCCATATAGACAATTAGTCGTAGCAGTTCTGAGATAAAATCTATTTTATTTTCATGACATTTTTCTTATTCTCCTTAATTTTTTGTTTCTCATTTTCGCCATAGATTTGCCGCATTTTCATTTTTTTGTGTAAACAAAAAACATATGTATGTCGAGTGAAGATAACATAAGACATAATGTGGCTCTCATCTGCTTTTGTGTACTAAAGAATGTTAACATAAACAATAGCAGGTAAGGTCGTTAGGTAGAATTTGGGTTATTATTTGACAGTCTAGGGTTTTTGTTTACTTTTTGTATGAAATTAAAATTTTTTATTATCGAGAGTGCAAGTGTTATAATATGTCGACTTAGGCCCGTTATGATAACATTTACCTTAAGCTTATCGGTTACTTTTAGCTTAAAGTGTACTTATAATAACAAAAACCTAATTATCTGTCTGTTAACATTCTAACTTTAGCTATTGGTTAGTTATAATAATGCGCCTTAGTATTGCAATGATATAAACAAACTTAATATGTTCCATTAATAAATGTTCATTAAAATAGTTCAATCATTTTGATGTTTTATAAGATTTATATGTAAAACCAAAAAATAGTATGTTGTAAAGCGAAAGAGATAGTGAGAGGGGAAGGGCCTCTATATGTATTCCTTACACTTTTACAAACACCATCGCAGCGGTATTGGCTAAAATTTTTCAAGTTCTGTCTCTCAGCAGAACCGGAAGCCGTCGTGTGTCGTTATTTTGGGCATTTCTCTCACAGCGACAATCGTTTTACGTCACGTTGATATTCTAGACCGACCAAGTGTGAAACCTGCAAAATTGAATAACACTCCACCAGAAAAAAAAATAAATTTCTTGCTTTCCGACAGGACGCTTCTTGACAAGTCCATAAAAGGAAACTGTCAATTTCATGTAAAATGGCCTTTGTAAAAAATCCGAATGCTTCTAGATCAAAAATAGAACACGAAATAACTGTTAATCGTGTGTTTTTCCTGGTATTACCCTGCTGGCAAAGATCCTTTCGCAGGACACGTCTCGTGACCGGTTTATTGTGATAGGGACCGGTAACTTTACATTTGCTTGTCCTAGGAGAGGAACAATTGCCCTCTGTGACATGTCACAGAACTGTTCTAAAAGAATATGTCACATAACCAACCCCAAAGAACATATCACAGAACTAACGCAAAAGATCATGTCATGACTTTTAAACCGGTCACGTGGAGAGTACCCCTTTTCACCTTTCTCGTGATATGTATTTTCAGAACCGGTCCAGTTTTCACCTACCACGGAACAGGTCCCAATTTCCAACTGACCCCTTTTTTCCTGCAGGATAGTCCCTGAATATGTCTAGATTAAAGTAAAATAATAGGTTGCTTTGAAGATTTTTTAACAAAAGTGGCCGATGATCGAACTAAGAGAACAAATACTAAGTGAAAAAAGATGTTTTACAAACGGTGAAACTTCTCATCGAATTTTCCACTGTAGCGACAATTTATCAAATAGACTTTGAATTTATATTATTTTTAAGTTTTAAAATTTAAATAAAATTTTCATTTGTTTATAAACTTTAAAATATAGAAAACTTAATTTCATACAGTCCTTATAAATGGTGACCGCGACGAGAAAATAAAATTTTCATTTGTTTATAAACTTTAAAATATAGAAAACTTAATTTCATACAGTCTTTATAAATGGTGACCCCGACGAGATATCGCGCGTGTTAAGAATACTTTACATTCAAGCAAAATGGCGCAGAAGCCTCAAAGCTTCGCTTCGGAAGACACATCTGTTATTATATCTCCCCTACATAAAATTTTATGAAAAACTGCATTATTTTAATGAAAAGTTTCAATGAACGACTTCCAGCGAAACTTCATTGATTTTATTTAATAATTCATTAATATCACTCAGAGAATTCTTTCAGTGAACCATCCATCAGCTATAAAAAAGTTTAAATATTCAACAGTTTGTGTAGAAAGAAAGCAGCTGTTTTAGTAAATGAAATACGTTGTATTACTTGTCTGATGATTGAAACAAACACTCAAATAGAGAAAATGTTCAGCTGTTTTCGGTTTATATTTACCCACTGGTGTGGTATTGGATTTTACTGCTAATGTATGATGATATATGATCATACTATATATTAAAGACGTATCTATGAACACACAAAAAAAAAAAATACAAATGAATCTCTAAAGAAAACAATAATACAAAAAAAAAAACAATGAGAACAATTTAAAAATAACTAAAAAAAATAAGCAGCTGTTTTTATTTTCAGAAAATAATTGTTATTGGGTTTCCTAAACGAACAACAACATCTACCCACACATGCACACAGACATTGTGCAACACATGTTTTTAGTGTGCATTAAGAACAATTTGCCAATTTTCAATATGATTTTGAAAAAAAAAATAAATAAACTGGCGCCATTTTTTAAAATATCTATAAATTACAAGAATATATGACTAATAAGATCTGAACGCGTATGAATAATAATGTAAAAATAAGAATTCCAATGAATTTAGCTCAAAGCAACAAATAAATAAAAAAGCAAATATTAATGCTAATATGCACAGAATTAATTACAGAATTTTTATAATATTTAAAATGAGTATGGGGATGTTTAAGCCTAGAATTCTTTAAAAATTTTAAATCTATTTACTAAAAAAAGCATTATTTTGCTAATCTCTGAAGTTGAAAAAAAAACTCGAAAGATTCTAAATTATTTTCTACAAATTGTCAAACTCACAAGGACAGTTAACCAATAAGGGTCTAGTCAATTGAATAAGCAATTTCTGCAGTCTGAATTTGAGCAAAGTAAAGATAATGGAACTTATTGTGATTTTTGTTTATTCAAATTCTTCTCACTTGACTCTAAAATTGTGTTGAATAACGGTATTTTACATAGAAAATAATAAAAATTTGAACATATTAGGACGCATATGTACAGTGAACTTGGAACGATAACTATCAATTTTTTTAATTTAAAATATTTTAAATTCTAAAAGAATCGTTTAAAAGCATATCCAAATTAGCGTTAACCCTAGAGTACTAATCGTTGACGAGCACCGCTATCGTTTTTGCTATTTATCTAAAATATGATTAGTACTCTAGGGTTAAAAATAAACAAATTGACACCCTTGCTCGCTAGAAGGTTAAATAAAAATATTTCAGAGAGTATATAGAGATATAAGAGAGCCATTTTTTGCTGTTTAAAATCGATGAAAGTGATCTCATAATACCGCTATTATTTGTAATCATTACTTCTTGCGTATATATTTTTAGACCGGCATTAACAATTAAATAAACTGTATAAATAAAAAAGAAAAAAAACTAAAGAGAAAACAAACAAAACTAGACAAGGCTAAATTTTACTTTGATTATAAATTTGTATGCACGCGAAAACAAAAACGATTACGAAAATATGTAGACAATTTTAATGACAAAAAGAAAAAAAAAAACTAAGAAACAAAGCAAAATATAAAATTGTAAAAAACAGCTGAATACCACAGTTAAGATTATGACAAATCAGCTGGTTGTTTAGAGGTTATGTATATAAGCATATAAACAATGACCCGACAGCTGTTAAATATCATATTTGAATAGAAAATTGGAATATAAAAATGCAATTTTATTTAGCACTACATAGAAAAATTATTACCCAAATATTTTCAATTAATAATTTATTGAAATAAAATTTGATTTTAATTAATTCGACTAATTTTTGAATTTAATACAAAATAATTTTATTTTAGAATTTTTCAGAGCTATGAGCTTTTTAATATAATTTTCGGGAATTTCATTCCACTCCATTTCCATCTCGGCGAAAAGTTCATCCCTATTTCGAAAAACTTTATTACAAATATTCCGTTTTGCAATCATCCACATCTTCCCAATCGGGTTGAGATCGGGAGATTGTGGCGCCCACAACATGGGACTGATATTATTTTCCTCCAACCATACTTTTACAACCCCTGCCGTATATTTGGGCTCTTTATCATGCTGGAATATCCATGAAAGTGGCATTTCCCCCGGAGGTTGAATTTGGACTCATTCTTCCGTTGCAGTTGAGCCCAATTTAAATGGGTGCGGGCAAAGTTAAGCCGAGCTTTTCTATTTTATTCCGACACAAAGGGTTTTTTTGTGCATCTAAAACTTCTAAGACCATATTCTCGGGCTCTTCTTTTAATGGTGGAAAGACTGGCATCTATGGAAAGTTCAGTTTTAACTTCTCTAGGAACTGCTTTAGGACATTTCTGAAAAGATTCTAAAATTTTCTATCTTCTCTTAAAGTAGTAATACGGAGTCTTCCTCCTTTGTGAGTTGTATGGATGTTACCTTAATAGTGGCGAGAAATTGTTGATTTTGGAACGGAATATTTTAAGGAAATGTCTTTTTGAAAAAGTCAATTTTCAAGGTCATTTAAAACTTGAAGATTTTTTATTCCCCGATTTTACATATCGATTTTTCTTTAGAAATTAAACAAAAAATGTGTTCAAACTTTATTGAAATCTTATAATAGTGAGTGGTTCAATTTTATAAATTGCTTGCCCACCTTCTTTAGTGGTTTGTCGCTCCAAAATTTTTAAAAATATATTGTTACATTTTACCTTTTAAAATCGTTGATTTATTTCCTTTAAATAAATCTAATTCTTTTTATATTGCAAATAAAAGACACCGTTTAAATTTTCTATAGTAACTCTTTATTTACACAAACTTAAAACAATTGCACAAGTTTACACTTTAACAGATTACACAATTTATTCAATTATTCACCAGTGCTGCTTCTTTAGCGTTTTATTATCAACTTACTGCCATGTCACATTGCTGGCGTATTTATATGTCTGGGTAAGCATAACTAGAATGTGGCAGCACCGTCCACAAGCAGCGTACTGACAACTTTGAGAATGTTCTTTGAAGTTTGACAGAAGAAACACTAATGCAGTCGTATTATAAAAACCACGGGTATCGTGCATGTTTTCGTTTTTTCTCTTTCGCACTCATATGTATTCTTCTTTTGTTGTATAAATAAACATAACTTGGAAGTAATATTGAAAAGGGAATTGAAAAAAAAAGCATGCCATCAATTGCATCGTGTAAATTGACTCTAAATTTCGAAATTCTCTTGAAAAGGATTCAAAAAACTAAATTATTCAAAATTCTATGATACTTAAATTAAACCTGACTTATTAAAAATACTAAATTCTATTATTTATACGTAATCTGAATTACTTAAGTAATGTACAATCTTTAAAATTCGTTAGTTAGGATGAACTGTTTAATGGCTTTTTATGTTAAATTGTTGATTATTGGTTTTTAATAAATCAAGTTGACGATTTAAAAAAAAAATGGGAAATTGGAAGATTTTTTATTAAAGTTATCTGGCAGCTATAAATGCAACATTAGTTATGGTGAAGGGTTACCATTTAATTTTTTATATTTCAGGGCTGTTATGGAAATTTGTGTTTCTACGAGTAAATGGAAATTGACGAATAGAATTTCCGTAACAATATATTTCCGTATCAACTTACTCAATACACCAAAAAAATAAAAAAAAATTCTGGCATTTTATTTTTGGCCGAAAAAGGAAATATTCCCCAAATCCAGCATTGTTAGAAAAACTTTGGTAATGGATACGATACACTTATGCATAACCTTGAAATGCAAGCATAAAGTAATAAGTTACCGATCATTGATAATGTATAACATGACTTATAAACGTAAAGTAATAATTAAAATATTTTTGAAAATCTATATGTATGTATGTATGACATGTCGAACGGTAACTGGAAGTGCAACTATTATATTATATGTGTCGATAGCTCAGTCGGTAGAGTTCTCGGCTGGCAACCAGAGTTCATAGGTTCGATTCCCACCATAACTAAGTTATATTTAATAGCGTTTGAAATATTTGCAATACATACATTTTTTAATATTTTTTATTTATGAAAATCTATTTTTAGACAAATTACTTTTCCTATTCTTGTAGCCACTTACATTATCACCTTCAAAGTAATGAGTTCATACATTACCTTGAGCATCACCGGCTGTAAAATTCATCAATGAATTAAGGTGTAAAGTAATGCATCGGCTCTTATTGCTTTACATATTACTTGTAAAAGTGTGGTTTTACTGGGTTCTTCATAAATATAAAAAAATGCAATTAAATATTTTTTTATAAATTATTTCCAGAAACAAATAAATAATTTTCTATGCACGATATTTACTTCCACCGCATTAGTAACAAGTCTTCTGGTGAGAACATGATTTTTGGCATAGATAAAGTATTCAAATATGTTTGTTATGATATCAAAAATTCTAGAAAATACTGTAACTTATCAATACTCATATAAAAAATTATAAATCGTAACAAATTCAAATGTAAAAAAATTGACCCAAATATAACAGGTGTTTGTAAAAGAAAAATTTTCCCATAGAGAAAATAATAAGACAGTATTTTTATATATAACATATGTTTTTTTTATACTAACAAAGTTTTTGACGTAATAGAACAATTTAAATCGACATTTACCAAAACGAAACAGAAAAGTTAAAAAGAATTTCACAGATCATATGACTAACGGGCTAAAAATATCACCTATCAGCTGACAAAATGTATTTTTATATTTTTTTTTTGTTTAAGGTTAAAGTGTGATACAAACAAATAACAGATGTTTCTAATTAATATCGAAGGTTTGTTTATTAGGGGAATTGAATGAAATTTAATATGAATTTGACACACACTAAATTATAATAGATATTTAAAAGACTAAACAAAAATATAACCTTCATTAAATGATACTTGAAGTACTCTACTACAATTTTTTTTTGTTAGTTTCAAGTTTAAAAATACATTTCTTTAAATATTTTTTTAATTAGATTTTATACGAAGTTTTTTTATGTTTTGTGTCATCACCAAAAAACTAGAAAAACTAGAAGAAAAAAAAAACGAAAAATCAAACAAACTACAAACACGTGTTTGAAAATATGTAAGTTATTTTTTATACACACGATAATGATAAGGTCATTCACATTATAATTTAAATTTCTTTCTGTTTGTTTTGTTACGAAAAAAAAGGTTTAAAAATGTTTTAATGATGAATGAATTTTTGTTATTTTTTCACTTTTATTTATAAAAAGTGTTTGAATTTTGATTATTAATGTAAAATTGAATGAGAGTTTCTTCCAACAGAAAAATGTAAAAAAGAAACGATAAAGATAAAAATTTTCTTGCAATATTTTATAAATAACTCTTTTTTTCAATAAATGTACACAGAAAAAAATATTGACCAAAGATTTTTAAAGATGTTTAAAAAAAAATTGGTTTCAAAGAGATGTTTAATTGTCGATACAATTATTTTTTGTTTTCTTAATTAAACATTTAAAAAATGTGAAGGTAAATAAGAATTTACACAATATCATTAAATAAATGTAAGATATCACACAATAGATTTTTTTTTATATTTCAATAATAAATATTTTAATTGATATTAAAATTTTTGAAGATTTTTAATTGGTACAATTGAATCAAACTAAAAAATAACCCCGAAACAGGCCAGTGATTTTTGAACACATTAAAGTTAAAAAATAAAAAAATTTGAAGGAATGTATGAAAATACGAATTCTTGGCTAATGTCGTAATTAACAATAATTTAAAATTTTTTTTCCCAGATTTAACAATTTTGACTTTTTTTTAAATTCAGATTTTGACAGTCTTGAAGTATATATATGGTAACACCCCTTTTTAGCACATTTCGAGCGGTATCTCGGCGATTACTTGACGAATATTGGCTTTCAAATACTCCAACCTTAGGGGATTATCCGCGTGATATAGCCCCACAAATAAGTCTAATGGCTTCAAATCGCATGATCTTGGTGGCCCAATTTATTGACGTCGCCAAAACGTGAAATTACGAGTTCTGAAAACTTCCCTTAGGGGATTATCCGCGTGATGTAGCCCCACAAAAAAGTCTAATGGCTTCAAATCTCATGATCTTGGTGGCCCAATTTATTGACGTCGCCAAAACGTGAAATTACGAGTTCTGAAAACTTCCCATGCAATAGCGCCAAAAACGGTCGTGTTGTTATGCTCGTGGCACTCGCCCAGTTCATAATCTTCAACTGCAGGCCAAAAATGAGCCGCAAGATATGCCCAATTGCTGAGAACTCCGTGGAATCGACAAATTCGGATTATCCGCCACACTTCAACTAACATATATTTTCGGCAGTTCGCACATTGCGATGATTCAAAGGACTGACCACATCTGTAACGCTTTCAATCTCTTAAAATTTATATATAACCTTGCCAGTTTCTTGCACAGAAGGTCGATTATGACCACCATATCACCTGTAATGCTCGAAAAGTGGCCACGTTTGAACCACCCCTTTTGTAGTAAGTTTTAATTATTTTATTTTTATTTATTACGTGTTCTTCGGTTGTTAAGGGATTCATATTCGTAAATAGCAAACCTTTCGGTGAATAAATGACACTTTAGATGACAGATATTTAACAGCTGCCAGCCTTGCCAGATTGGCGGTTTTGGAACCACTCAATGTATAACCCGGTAAGATAACTATTAATTGTATAGGCTTAACAAAAAAAAATGGTTTCACAAACCTGTTATAAAGGTCTTATAATTAATATTGCATCTGGCTGTTGAATTTCAAATCAAAAATTTTAAGATCATTGCACCTTTTTTTGACAACTGGTTCTTTTTGACTCTCATAGTGCAAATAAAATATTATCTCTAATTATAGGCTTAACAAAAAGAAAATGGTTTCACAAACCTGTTATTAAGGCCCGATTACTGAATATCTAGTTAAAATTTAACAAACAGTTAAATTCAAATTTTACATGGATAAGAACAACGAATGTGCCAAAGTCCCAGTTAGTAGCTGACGGGACATTGTCAAAATGTGGCTAAAGTTAACTATTTCAATTCAATTAAAATATATATTTCGTATATTGTTTTCTTGTAATAAAATCACAACTTTAGCCTCTATATAAAACGACAAAACATCGCTTTTCAGTATTCCTAGCAATCATAATAATAATATACCGCTAAAAATAAGGCACGCGTAACAAATTTAGCAACATTTTATTTTATTGTTTACCTTTTTGCTTGAATGTGGTTTATTTGTATATACAATATGTGAAAAAAATACACAAAATATACGAAAAAAATTTTAATCTTTAATTTAACACTGAAAACTATAAACAATTTTTGTAAAATTTCTTACGGCAACATATTTTGGAGATTTTAAACTTTTCAAAGGTATTTGAGCATAATTTTCTACTATAACACTGATAGTACAGGATATGTTTAAAAAAAATACCTAAAGCCCAAATTACTCTGATGTAAACGTGCGGAATCAGCTGATTCGTTAGCTTTATGAAGAGAATATTTAAGTACTAGAACGTGTACATTTCGTAACATTGCGGACAATTCTGTTAAAAACAGATTTTCTCTTCGTTCTTACGTGACAGTATAAAACAGCTGATTAGTTTTTGTTTATGTGAAAAAAAAAATCAAAAAACAAATAGAAAAGAAATAAAATAGTTTAAAATATAAAAACACATTCTGAAAAACAAAAAAAAAAAACATACAATGGATTATGAAAAGCTGATATTGTTGGTCCAGGGCAATGATGTGCTGTATAATACAAGAAGCTCATATTATAGTTTGCCGGACAAAACAAACTTTGATGGAAGTTGCAAAGCAAATGGTAGTCCCAGTTAAGTAAAAGTAATTAAAAACTATGTAAAGGGTGTCCCAAGAAGAACGCAATTTTTAAATCTGGCAACATTCGAAGTGTCATTGTTTGACATTTGAACAATTGTTATTGTTTGGTAGTAGAAGGTACGAGGTTAGTAAAAATGGAGCGCTACACGAATGAACAACGCATTCTCATTGTGAAATTATTTTACCAAAATGGTGAAAGTTTTGCGGCTACAGTTCGCAAATTGCGATCAATTTGGGGTCACAATAATGCTCCAAAAGAGTCAACTGTAAAGAGATTAATGGATAAATTTGCCGAAACTGGGTCTGTTAGTGATGTAAAGACAACAACGCGCCATCGACCAGGTCGATCGACCGAAAATGTCGCAGCTGTACGTGATGATGTCGCTCTAACTCCATCCACCTCAATTCGACACCGAGCTCAGCAAATTGGTGTCTCCGAATTTTGACGAAAGATTTGCATCTTCATGCATACAAAGTTCAATTGACTCAGGAACTGAAGCCAGCTGGTATTGGAGAGACAACATGAAAATGCTGATTTTGCCGATAAAATCATCTTCAGTGACGAGGCCCATTTTCATCTTGATGGCTTCGTCAATAGGCAGAATTGTCGCATTTGGGGTGAGGAAAATCCTCGAGTGATTCACGAGAAGCAAATGCATCCTCAACGTGTCACTGTGTGGTGTGGTTTTTGGGCTGGAGGAATCATTGGACCTTTTTTTATGAAAATGAGGCAGGTCAAGCGCAAACAGTCAATGGTGTTCGGTATCGTGAAATGATAACCAGTTGTCATACAGCCAGAGAAACAATTCAATTGCTGCATCAGTCATTTCCCGGTCGTGTTATTTCGCGTTTTGGAGATCAGAATTGGCCGCCTAGATCGTGCGATTTAACACCATTAGATTTTTTTCTTTGGGGTTTTTTGAAGTCGATGGTTTACGCGAATAAGCCGACGACGACTCAAGCCTTAAAAGAGGAAATTGGACGCTGCATTAATGAAATACCGCAGCATTCATGCAAAACGGTCATTAAAAATTTCATTAAAAGATCGCGTGCATGCCAGCAAAGCCGCGGCGGCCATCTGCACGATATATTGTTCCATACATAACCTCATTCTGTCTTCTTTACGATATAATAAAGTTTCACGATTTTTTTTTAAATATCTGTTTTATTTGGAATTTTTAGCACCACATGTTCCTTCTCGTCCCTTAGTATGAAAAATAAAAAATTTTTAACGAAATAAAATGCGATTTAAATTTTTTACTTTTTTCATCTAGTAATATTTTAGAAACATTTTCTTCATCATCATCGTCATTCTCTCCACAAATTCCATCATCATTTTCGGAAACTCATTTTCCACTACTATCACCCGTCGGATTTTCACAAAATTCATCAAATACAAATGTACAATGTCACCCGCCGAAATAATTAACATTGATACAACCACCGTTGAAACACCTCCAACCGAAGCATGGAAACTTTACTATCGTAACAACATCCAATTCAGTAATGTCAAAATTTTTTTCACATTCATATTGAAGAAATTATTTATATTTTTATACATTTACAATACTTTTTTTAATTAAAATAAATTTTTTAATATAAATTAATATAAAATAATTAATATAAAAGCATTAAAAAGTTTTTTCGTTTGTTTAGATTGTAATTGTCAAACCACATGACTCGTTTCCGTAATTTGAGTAAGTTTTTATACATAAGTTCCGCGTTTACTTTTACGAAGCGTTACGTTTAAGCTCAATTAATGAAGCCTTATAGCCTTTTTCCACTGAGCTACATCTTTCATCAATTTGCAAAGATGTTAACATCTTCCCATAATAATTATACAGGCTAAAAATTCTTTCTTATTTTTTTCCATCTTACATCTTTCGTTATTTTAAGTGTCATCACTAAAAAAAATGACAAAAAAAATCGATTTCCTTTGTGCCACCATTAGTAAACTGACATTGCAGAAAATAAACAGAAAACAAAATTTTCAAAAAAGGAAAATGAGCGGCAGGTGTAAGAATTTTATACTCATGTCTTCCAAAAATTCTTCTACATCATCATCTTCTTCCAGAATGGCTATTTCAATGTACTGCATTAAAATTCTGGTTTGTTTTTACAAAGAAACAACTGCTCCAATGATTAATGCTTCCTCTAAATCCATTTTTTAACAAAAATTATGCGTATTTTTTTTTTGACAGATGCAAGATGTTGCCAATGTAAACACTTGTTTCACATTTTCAACATCTTCCATGAGTTTCACAAAGATGTTGTTCAGTGTAAAAAGCCTGTTAAGGGTTCACTATAATACGATAATCACGGACAATTTATATATTATAAATACTGAATACTTTTTGACCATAGTGTTTTCGTACGTATTCATTTTGCACTTGCTAGCTATTTAGCAAACGTCTCTCTAGTAAGTATAAAATTAGCAACAATGTAAATAATAAAGTACACTTCTCTTCATACACTTTACAATGTTGCAAATGTAAAAAGGGGGTAGGGAAAATAAAATAAAGAATTTTACATACAAAGCGCAAATCATTTATATAATAAGTAGTTTTCTTTATGAAATGTGAAAAAATTGAAGATTTTTGCAAAATAAAAAAATAGATAGTTTGTTCTCTTTGAAAACCTGATTATTAATAAAACTTTCTAAATTAGAGGTTTATGTTAAAGAATATAGTTATCAGTTACTTATTACAAAGTAGTGGGGTGAAGGGGTGGTACCGACAATGAAAATTTTGCCAGCGATTTTATTTTGGTTTTAAGATGTATGTAATTACGCCGTGCAATGAGTTTAACAATTTTTGTATTAACTTTGTTGACTTTGAATAAACTGACTGACTGGAAGACAAACGAAGATTTGGTTAAATGTGTTAAGCAAATAGTGAAATAACTGTGGTAAGCACAATTTTTTCATAAAAAACAATATGTGTTTTTGAAATCTCTACACGCAAAAAAAAATAAAAAAAACTGCCAAATAATTAGGAAAATATCTCCACCCTTTTCTATTTCTATAAATTATAAAAAAAATGCTAAAATTTACTCAGAGCTAGATTTTTGGATGTAGTTCAACCTTGTTTATTGGTTTAACTTGGAATGCTGTTTTTAAGATCCAGTTTATTTTGTTTTAATTTAACTGGGCAAGATTGGCCAGTTAAACCTAAGTTACAGATGTCAAAACACACAGCTGATGAAAGGCGTCTCTAAATAAATCAGCAGTTTTGTAAATACTAAAAAGTTGTTTACAATTTAAAAAAATAAAATAAAAATAGATTTTTCCTCATATTATGAAGATTTCAGCGATTCTGAAACATATGCAAATAACAAGAAAGCCTAAGACAATTAGAACTCGTCCAAATAATTTATTTATATTCGTGATTTTTTAATCAATATTTTTAATGCTACCATATGTTTGGCTATAAAATATAAAATTTTGTTGGAATAAAATATGGCAGCATTACCTTATCTGTCAAGTCTTAAGCTACTACTGAAAAATAACAAGTTTTAATTTATTTTCAGTTTAACTAATAAGCCATTAAACCAAGTTTAACTCACACCCAAAAAAACTAGCTCTAAGTTTTAACCAGGGAAAATAGTAAGCACATGGTAAAGGTTTTTTTTTTACAATGTATTTAAAATAACTTGGCCTATTACATTAAGATAGTATGTATTGTCATTTTAATGTAAGATTTTTTTACTCACAAAATTATCATGCAGCCCTCGTACCAAACACAATTTTAAACGCTTAATCAGTTTACAACTTATGGAATGTTGTCGCGCCGGATTTAATTATTGTTTAGTATATATTTTTTTATAGTTTTTCTTCTTAATATACTACACAATTATAGTTTATTTTTAAACTAAAGCCACACACATATTTTGTTAATAAAACGTCAGCTAAAGAGAAAAAGAGAAAGACAGACCTCATGGTAATACTAACGGTTAATATTTTTTTTCTATATTTTATGAATGGATTCTAGGCTAGAGTATAAATTGTAATAGATGTCAAAGAAGAAAAAGAAAAAAAAACAAAACATTTTACAAAACTATTAATGTTAGTAGTATATTAAATTTTGGAAAGGTGTTGTAAGCTGCATCAGAAGAAAGAGAAACAAAAAAAAAAAAAAACATTGTAAATAATTGATTGATGGATGGATGGATAGTTGAATGAATTGAAAGTACGTCAACTGTAACATACATATGTGCTGCATAAAAATAGAAAATTATTTCAAAACGGTTTAGTTCCTATTAGAAAGTTTTTCTCCCCATTTATTATTTTGTAGATTTATATTTTTATTTTTTTGCTTATACACACAGATTTTTACGTTTATTAATAAAGTTTAGTTTGTATTGCATTACCACAAAAAGTTTGCGGGCAATATTTTATTTTATTTATGCCATAAAACGCAACACTGTGTTTTGGTAGAAAGCACACATACATTTCAATTTTGTTTACATTTTGCAAAATGTAAACATTTATATAACGACATGTATTGCAATCATACCAACACCCACACCCACTATCATATGTTTAGTTTTTGTTTATTTTCTCTCTTTTTTTGTGTAGTAGGTACACGTCAGTTATGTTAATATTTTAGTTTTATTTTGTAATTTGATATGCATGTTTTTCACTTTTCTTGGTATGTGTTGACAAAAAAAAAAAAATATGTGTACTTTATATACCAAGTTTGCGTATGAGTAATGTAGAATTATTCTATACAAAATATAAATCATACGCAACAACAGTCTATAAGGTAAGGTAAAATTTATTGAGCCTTTTTTTTCAAGAAACAATATATGATATTAATACAATATATAAAAATAAAACTTAAGACTAGAAAGTATTATCTTAATTTACAATAGCTTCAAAACAGTGCCATGCTTTTCGTTTATAAGTTTTAATGATTAATAATTACAAGTGCAATAATAATTATATGCTCTTGCTCCCGGAGCTTTCATAATTGGAGAGATTATCTCCTAAAAATAAACTTATAACTACGAGTAACTTTAAATGAGATTTTAATTAAATAATAATAATAATAAAAAGAAACAAAACATAAACAAAATAAAAACTGATGATGGTACAAATTTTGCCTGTGTGTACCGGGAGTAGTTTTTGTACAGCGTGTCCGCCGGAAAGGTATACTACTTCGTTTGTTTATAATTTTTGATTAAATGAAGGAGAATGGATCTTATATTAATAAATGTTTTATTTAATGTCGGCAATTATGTATGGAATACAATATCAGATAAATGTCCGTCTCTGTTAGCCTCACAAATGCGAGCCCTTTTGAGCACATTTTTCATTACATTCTCACACATTTCACGCGGTATTTCATTAATTTTGCATAAACACTGCTTTTCAGATATCCCTACAAAAAGAAGTCCGGAGCAGTCAAATCAGGCGACAGTGGAGGCCAATCAACATCACCATTTCTTGAAATAACTTGTTGTGGAAAGAGGTCTCGCAGTAATTCCATTGTAATCCTGGCTGTATGCGATGTGGCACCGTCTTGTTGATACCACATGTTAATTAAGCCCAAAGCATGCAGTTGTGGCGTTAAAAAGTTTTTAATCATATCACGATATCGCTTCCCATTCACAGTTTCATTTTCAAAGAAGTAAGGTCCAATGATTCCTCCTTACCAAATTGCACACCAGACTGTCACTTTTAAAGGATGCAAAGGTGACTGATGAATAACTTGAGGGTTTTCCATTGCCCAGAACCGACTATTCTGTTTATTCACATATCCATTTAAATGAAAATGTGCCTCGTCACTCATTATGATTTTTTCATGAAAATCGGGGTTGTCATGGGCGAGCTGTAACATCCTATTGGCATATGTACGGCGGCGTAAATGGTCTTGTGGAAGAAGCTCTTGTGTCAACTTAAATGGAAACAAATGCAAATCCTTGTGCAAAATTGTGGCCAAAGTTGTTCTTTGAAGACCAAGCTCCTAAACACAGCGTCGAATTGTGGTTGATGGATTGTTTTGAACACTTTCTTGAGCAGCAGTAATGTTTTCAGCCGGTCTTACAGTACGTTGTGGTCCATGCTTGGGCCTATCACCTACAGACCCTCCTTCTTGCTGCTTGTTCGAGTTCTACCTGTCTCTTAATTATAACATTCAATAGTTGAATTTGCTTGGATAACAATTTATTGTGAGGGTTAGAACGATTAAAATTTCTCTGGTAAATTCTCTTTAAATCACGTTGCCAGTTGTATTTGATTCTGAACATATTCTTTATTTTATCTGAAACTGTAATAAACCTGTGATAATTTTCTACTGGAGATTATAAAATAATAAAATAATAAAACTAGGAACAGTTCCCAGTTTTAGTTGGGTATGGCCAAATCATTTTCTGTCATTATTTGGGTAAAAAATGGGTATAATGTCTGTGAGGATTTTGACAAATCATTAGTTTTTATAAACAAGCATAACTTTTTTTCGACCCGCCACAGTCAAAATTTCTTTTAAGTGCAACATCGATCCACCCTATTAGAAAGCGATAAAGTACAGTTAGATAAAATGCACCGCGACCACCATAGGGCTTTTGTGCTGCCTAGAGCTCCCCTAAAGGTCCAAGCCACCCCAGGGTGAGGGAGTTATTCGAGAGCCTGAATGCACTTCATCACCAGTCCAGAAGACATCTCGTAGGTCATAAGATCCCTGAATGTCGCTTGGCTGTCAGAAAGAATGTAGATACGTGATCTAACATTGTACGCCCCACAGGCACTCCGCCGCACAAAAATACATATGGCGAAGATTTCAGCCTGAAAAATTAGGTATCAAATTAAAGGTATTCAAAAGACCTATTTAAGTCTGTTTAGCATGTACAAGCATGCACAACTTCTTTAATAAAACATCAAAATATCCAAAATGTGACCTTTTGTTAAATTAGACGAAATTTAAGGTAGGATTCAAAATATTTTATACACATTTTAATATGTCTCTTTATTAATTAATAAGATGTCTAATTTTTCCGCAACATTTTTTGTCAGAAAAGAAATTTTCCATACTAAAATTTAATAAAACTAAGTTTAGTTCAAAAAAATATTGTAGAACATAATTTCTCCAATTTAGTTAAGAAAATGTGTCTAACTTTAAATGAGAAAGTACTTGAACTTAATGTGTGTACATTTTTTTTTCCGCGAGTAGTACAAGTAAATAAATTTCAGAAAGCCATTACAAAATTCAGTTTTTAAGTTTACCACTTTCTAATTTTTAAGAATTGTTTTCTAAAAATTAGCTCGGGCAATTAAACACAAAAAGCAATACATTGTTTCCTATGTAATAATAAAAATTTATTTGGGTTTAGAAACTGATGAACTATTTCTAGGAAAAATTTTTATGCAACTTAGTTCAGATAAATTTTAAAAATACGAGGGCGGATCAATAAGACCGTGACTTTTCGAACTTTTCTCGTAGTTATATGAAATGCAACACTGCTTCCATCAAGTACCATCTTTTAAAAGACTACTGTCAAACTTTGAGCAAATTCCGTCATTTACTTTGCGTTTAACAGCTGTTCAAAACATACGACCCTCTTGGTTTTTTTTTTAAATTTATGAAAATAAATTTCGAGTTTTCATTAAACATTATTTTTTGCAAAAAAAAAACCGTCAATCAAACCAAGGAAAAGCTTGATAAATACTATGGGGACTCTGCACTATCGATTTCAATGGTAAAAAAGTGGTAACTGACTTTCGTTGTGGCCTTACAAGCACGGAAGATGCCGAACGTTCTAGACGCCCAGTTGAAATTGAAAAATTCACGATATGGCCGATCGGAGATTGAATGTGCGATAGATTGTGCAAGGCATAAGCACCTCACATGGCTCAGTGGTTTCAATTTTGAACGATCACTTGGTATGAGAAAGCTTTCCGCAAGATGGCTGCCGCGTTTGCTCACAATCGACTACCAACGGAATCGTGTGACAGCTTAGTTTCCATGAAGTAGACTACGAATTGCCCCCTCCTCATTCGCCTTATTCTCCGGAATTATCCCCAGTGACTATTTCCTATTTCCAAACCTAAAGAAAGAAATGGCTCGGTGAAAAAAAATTTAGCTCCAACGATGAAATTATTGATCAAACAAATGCCTATTTTATGGACCTCGAAAAATCTTATTTTTTTTGGAAGGGATACAAATATTGGAGAAACTTTGGACTAAGTGTATTGAGATAAAACGAAAATTTGATTGAAAAATATTTTTTTTTGCAAAAAAAACTGTTTTATTCAAAAAGTCACGGACTCATTAATCCGAACTCGTATATAAAAAAAGTTTTATAATTTTTGGGAGATAGTAAACTTTGGTATAGGATTTTTTTCCTTAAAATTTATTCAGATAAATTAAAAAATAAACAAATTTAGTAAAATTTTCTTAAATCGAGGAAAAATTTAAGGATAATTTTCACTTAAAAGAAGTGCTATTTAACTTGATGTTATAAAATATTTTCTTATTTTTAGGGAGTTAAGTCTTAAGTTTTTCGTAAAAAAAATATCGTATATACTTAAATAAAAAAAATTCTTAAAACCAAGGAAACACTTCCTAACTAAAAGTATTTGAACTAATTAAGAGAAATTTTTTCTATGTTTTCTAAAAAAAAGGTAGTTCTCAATTTAAAATTTTTTATTAAATTTAGAAATTTTGACCAAAAAGTATTTCAAATACTCTTTTATACAAGTCTCATTGCGATTATGACAAGAATTTTTTTTCGGAAAAACGTTGGGGTTATGTCTGGCATTATTTCCAGCATAATGTAAACGAAACTTTAGTCTAATTTGAGATAACGTTTATAATCTATTTGTAATCTCTTAATCAATTAATGTTAAACTAAAAAATCACTTAAATATCATAAATTATATAAATTTAAGTTTAAAATGAAAACAATAACTAAAATAAGTTCTGTAAAGAAAAAACATAATTAAAAAAAAAAAATAAACAAAAATATTTCAATTAAAATTTCAAAACTCATCTAAAAATCTTCAAAATTTTGTTGTATTCCACTAAAATAATATTTTTAAACGAATAAATTAATTTAAGATTCCTGGGTAAAATTTAATTTCACAATATTATGATGAAGAAGAGGATGTGGTAGAGAATAGTATATAAACCTTTTGTTACATATGTGACTGCTGTACTACAATTTAGGGCGCATGTGCGAAATTACAAAAACGGGCGTAGAGTATACACCTAAATGAAACTTAAAAAAAAAACAAAGAACTTTGGGGTTATTGTGCGAACCTTTATAACCGGGACAAGCTCTATACTATGTACAAAATCAACATATATACAACAAGAACAGCAGGAAAAAACATGGGAAACAAAACAAAACTGTTAAGGCCAAAATGTAAAGAAAATGCAGAAATGAAAAACTAGTTGTACTACACTCCACCTACCAGGAGTAAAACAAACACCAAATAGTTATAGTAAACATATTTATATTATTGTATATAATACTATAACTAAATAAACGAAAGGACTGTAATAGAAGAAGATAAAGAGGACAAAAAAAAAATGGAGGATAGACATACAAAAATAAACAAAAATTGTGGAATGAGTGTGCTAGTTTTGTTATGAAGGGTATGTAAAGAAATACGGGTATCATATGTTTTGGATAACAGAGCTTCTCACTTGATGTTACTAAACGTGTCTCACCACATAATAAATTGAAATAGCCTTAATTTACTAACTTATTTAGGGCAATTCACGTCTTCTTTTATTATTTAAATAAAAATAGTTAAAAAAAAAAATAATAAAAAATCAATGGCGCATAATCGTAGTAAAATATACTTTAGGAGTTCTAAAGTCGACTTTTCTAAAAAGTATACTTTAGGCCTATTATAGACAAGTAAAAGTATACTTTAATCTTTAAAGCCTGCTTTAAAATTAAAACTACCTAAAGTTGGTTTTATCCAATTTAACAACACTTACAACAGCTGCTTTCTGCCAAAAAAAATTTTGTAAAAAATGTTTAAATTGCATAATATTGAAAGGAAAATTATATTAAAAAATAAGCGATTTTGCATAATATATATTAATTTAATTTTTATTTATAAAAATACACTTTTCTATCCTTTTTCTATAAAGTTTTTCCTTTTCACATTTTGCAATTGCAAATCTTTTATTTACACATTTTAATATAAAATCAGCTGATCAATGCTGCCACTTGCTTATTATTAAGAATAAAAGAACGCATTCATTTGCGAATTTATTTAAATCTATTTAATTCAATTATGCACACAACATAATTCCTGGAAGGAATAAAAGTTTTCGTTTAAATAAAATGGATTTTAAAAAAGTTCATTTCATGTTTTGCAAAAAGGCATTATAAATAAGTTTATATGGATTCTATTACTTGGAAGCGATTTTTGCCAGTGCATTTTACTTAACTCTGAAACTTTAAAATTAGTCATGTATGACTAATATATACCCCGCGGGAAAAAAGGGGTCAGTTGGGAATTGGGACCTGTCCGGTGATAGGGGGAAACAGGACCGGTTCCGAAAATACATATCACGAGATATGTTAAAAGAGGACCGGATCCTGAAGTACCTACCACGTGAACATTTTAAAAGTACCTATTACGTGATAGGTCTGAAAATACCAGTCCTGTGGTAGGTGAAAATACGATTGGTTTTTAAAGTACCTATCACGAGATGGGTCTGATAGTACCAGTCCTGTGATAGGTGAAAACAGGATCAGTTTCTAAAGTACATATTACGTGATCGGTAAAAAAAGTCTCTATCACGTTTTGGGTGATAGTACTAGTCCCGTGTTATTTGAAAATAGTACCGGTTCTCAAAAAAAACTTACCACATGCTCTGTTTAAAAGCCTCTATCACGTGATAAGTTTGAACATCTTTGGGGTTAGTTGTGTGACATGTTGACCAAGCGTGTGACTTGTCACAGGGGGCAATTGACCCCCTCCTAGGACAAGACCACGATAAAGTAAAGGAAAGTGAGGACGAGGGTTATCGAATTTTAGTGTGTTTACGGCGAGCATGCTCTATCTAAACAATCCTGTCGGGGTGGTTTGTCCACATTAAAAGCGATAACTTTGAGCTCGAATACAAGAAAAGGTCGGGTCAACCCAAAAAGTTTGGAATCATTGCTCTATGTGGACGAATACCAAATGCTAAAGGAGTTGTCAGAATCATTGGGTGTGGAAGAGTCGAAAATCAGCAAACGCCTAAAGAACATGGGATTGATACTAAAGCAAGGAAACATACGAGTTAAAGCCGCGCGACGTCGAAAGGCAAATTTTCGCCTGTGAACAGCTCTTCGAACTACAAAATAGAAAGGGGTTTTTACAACGCATTAAGAATGGCAATGAAAAGTGGATCAATTATGACAACCACAAGTGCAAAATTATGGGTTTTGCCCGGACAGCCATCAACATCCTTCGCAAAGCCGAATATTCATGGCATAAAGCTTATGATCTGTATTTGGCGGTACCAGCGCGTGTACCAGCTGCTCATACCGAAAGAAACAAGGGAATTCATTTACAAAATATAAATTCTGTTTACAAAAGAAGAAGTTGGGAACTACTTCCTACGAGGCTCTCGCCACTAATAAGTACACAATTAAATGAAATAAATTGATATTCATTCATGTTGTATGTAAGGTAATTCATTTACAAAAAAGAAATTAGATAATTAATTCCTTCGAAGGTCTCGCCACTATCCAGCACTAGCAAAAAGCTTCTAATTTGTCCATGTTTTACATATGAGAAACTCTTTTTTTCAAACATAATTTAAGTGGGTGGTGGTAGAAAATTTGGGTGGTGTTATTGAAAAAACGAAAGAAAAAAAAACTGTATTTACAGCAGGGTGGTTTCTCTTTGTTTTCCCCCCAGCCATTTTTGGTGAATGGAAAAACTGGAAAATGGATCGATAAATTAAGTGACAGCATGCTTAGGTATTCCAATAACTACATTGGTTATTTTGTGCTTTTCCCTTTTAACTACACGTAATTACACAAAATATAATCCAAATATAACAGGCGCCGTTTTAAATAAGCTGGTACAATTGTAGTTGCTGTCGTTGTCTACACAAAAAAAAAATAAATAACAAAGAACAAGTGTAACAAATGTTAAATCTACACATGTACTACATTGAAGATAAAATGAACTTAAATACTGGGAGTATTGGGAAAATTTGTATTGTTCGTTTTGCCAGAAAAATGTAAGCTTAATTTTGATTCATATAGGTTAGTTACTAGAATTTCTGTAAACCTACATCAATATTTTGATATAAATATTAAGAAAATTCTGTAGTATTTGTAGATATAATTTTTTTTAATTTAAAAACATTTATCTTATATACTTGAGCTAATTTTTGGTTTAAAAAAAAAAATAAATATTGCATTGGAAAAATATTTGAAAAAAGGTCATTAACCCGTTTTATATTCACCTAAAATGTGAATAGTGTTGAAAACTGATGATGATGCCGCCTTTGGTAGTTTACTTGTGCCACCACTACTTCCGAGTGTTGTTGATATTGGCGACTATTTACAAGATATTTGGGTCGAGTAGGTGGGTATGGGTTAGAAAACCTAAAGGATATAGTAAAAAGTTTCTCAATCTTTTTTTGTGAAATATAATATTTGTTTTGTGTACTCGTACTCTATTAAGTGCATTTTTATGTGAATATCCAAAGCAGATTACCATCAACATATGGGTGCGGCATCAGCGTTAGTAGTATGAAATCGACCGTTGCAGAGTAGTATTAAGATTGTACTGGCGTATTCTTAATTGTTTAGAAAGAGACCGTGAATATATTTACTGGTATTTTTGTGTTTGTGTGTAAAATATATAAAAACGACCTTATTTTTGCGTATAACTATTGCTGTAGTAACCTGTTTATTTTTGGTGTTGTATTTTGCGCTAATTTAAGGGTTGGGATTATTCTAAGGACAGCAGGTGGATGACTGAGGACTTTGATTTTTCTAATATTTATTAGATCAATAAACTTTAGTAAATAGAATTAAATTGGATAGAAGTAATAAAATAATTGTATTGATTGCTTTTTTACCTGCACAAGACAAAAAGTCTGTTTTCACAAAGATTTTTAAATAAATGAAATGGTAATTAATTTGTATAAAAATAGATTCTGCTACCTGGGTACCTGGACAATTTGCAGACAATGAAAATTAATTATCTGGCGAGAAAAATATTTGCGCAATCAGAGGAATTTTCTCCACTATCACGGATTGATAAAGCAAAGCAGAATTCTCTTTAATGCGAAACGGAAACAGTCAGATCATAACATTTTAGGAAAGCAAATGCAACAAATTTGACGATTATTTAACCCATTAACGTCCACTGTGCCCATAGGAGTACATCTTTTTGGTTCTTTAAAATTTACATTTTTAATTTTGATTTTATTCATTCTATTTGACATAAATATATTTTTATTGCATTTTCTTTACCATTTTTTAATTGGACGTTAATGCGTTAATAATTATTTACTGTCAATTTCTTACAACTTGAGAAAAAGTTGCCAACTTAGGAAAAAATCTTCCTTGAGAACTTGGATCCTACATCAGCAAACGATTATTCGTTATGGCGTGCTACAAAAAATCTTAAAAGACCTGTCGTATGTAAGCCTCCTTTGCGTAAATCAAACGGAGTTTGGGCACAAAATGATACCGAGAAAGAAGATGTGTTTGTAGAACATTTGAAAAAAGTATTCACGCCAAATATACCACATTCTATAGAAGAGTTGCCACCATTTGTACCCCAGCACATAGCTGATTAGTCCCCATTATCGTTTGAGATTCGAGAGGAAAAAAAGGCGATCGTTGAATTAAACTCCAAAAAAGGCCCTGGTATTGATAATATCAGTAACAGGATGCTTATGGAGCTACCCCGTGTAGTATTACGAATAATGCTATTTATTTTTAATGCTATAATGCGCCTAGAATATTATCCCCCCGAATTGAAATAGACTCGTTAAAATGATACCAAAGCCAGGTAAAGATCACATATATATTTCTAAGTTGTTTGAAAAATTACTAATTATTAGTAACCGTTTTTAGAAAAGCCTTCGAGAATAAAAAATACTGCTCTGCTCTTTTTATTGACGTATCTCAGGCATTTGATAAAGTCTGGGCATGAAGGACTAATACATAAGATTAAACTTATGTTACCCCCAAATACCCATAAGCTGTTAGAAAGCTATATTACAAACAGAAAATTTACCCTCTCGGAAAAAAGTTCTATCAGCTCCTCCCCATGATATACAAGCGGGAGTCCCACAAGGTAGTATATTGGGTCCACTGTTGTATATTTTATACACCTCAGACATGCCATTGAATAAAAACATTCACACATCAACATTCGCTGATGATATAGCAATACTTACCGTTCATAATGATCCGCTAATAGCATCTAGATTGCTTTAGAACCACATAATAGTTTTGAAGGACTGGCTATATAGATGGAGAAATGTATTCATATGACTTTTACTTTGAAAAGAGAAACTTGCCCACCGATCCGTATAAATGGTCGGAACATACCCCAAGATACATGTGTAAAGTATCTTGGTATCCATATTGACCGTCGTGTCGCATGGAAAAGTTATATAGAAGCGAAACTTACCCAAATAAAGTTAAAGACTATTCAACTCTCTTGGTTAATCGGCAGAAACTCTAAACTTGCCTTGGATTGTAAACTATTACTATACAACTCGATAATAAAACCCATATGGTGCTATGAAATTCAGCTCAGAATTTCAGGTACTGCATCATCATCTAATATTGAGAAAATTCAGAGAAGACAAAACAAGGTCTTGAGAATTATTACAAACGCCTCCTGGTATTTTAGGAATGACAACATTCATAAAGATCTCAATCGCTAGATATAGCAACAACTACTCGAAGAAATTGGAAGCTCGTCCCAATGTTCTAGCACGGAATCTTTTGAATAATGATGGGCATAGGCGACTAAGACCGAGGGACACTGCAGACCTATCAAACATATGAAAAATTTTCAGATGCCATACATTACTATGAACATAAATTTATAAACAAATGAAAATTTCGTCTGGCACTGGCTGGACTTAATATTAAGATTTAGTTTTAAGATTTGCATACTTATTGTTAGTTCACATAAATTAGGTGAAGAATCAATAAATAAATAAATGAAAAAAAAATATATATATATTTATACCATGGACGGAACTATATGACGAATTGTCAACATGAAACATGTTTTATAAAAAAAATGTCATACATATTTTGAGATTCCGAAAGAGTGGTCTGTAAACTTTGTTATCTGGGCGGATAAAGTCTAAGTTCTGCGGACTTGATGATGAAGATAGAAATAGGTTTCGAACGAGTGTAATATTAATCAGGCAGAGGTTTATGCCATTAACAAAGCTACGTGTATAAAAACGTAAAGATATATCGAATTACGATCTATAAGTATATTTGCTTAAAACTCCTTAGAATTCGATTACGATAAAAGTTAAATGGCAATAACCGTCGACTTTACTTCCTGGATGTAGAAGGCTTCGTAGTTGGCTGATGAATGTGAATCAATTAGCTCCAAATTTATCAGGGATACGAAGCAAACGAATGTCTTGAATACTTTGTTGGAGGCTTAACGAATAGAGAATCGTTGAATACTGAACTGGCATGCAGCCATAAGAAAAAGTCTAAAGGGTTCAAGTGGCAACTCCGAGGCAGCCAATTGACATCATCAAGACGGGTGTTAACACGATAACCGAACTTAGTGCGCCAAAGATCGATTGTTTGATGAGCTGTGTGACATGGTGCGCAATCCTGCTGAAACCAAAGATTATCCAAGTTCATAAATATTATATTTTAGCCCATAAAAAGTCCGTTATCATGGCTCTGTAGTGCTTGCCATTGACTAAAGTGGAGTTTAAAGCTCCATTTTCGAGAAAAAATGGACCAATGATGCCCCCCTCCACAATCCACACCAAACTTTCACTCTCTGTGAATGCATTGGCTTCCCGACAATAACGTGTGGATCTTCCAATCCCCAGATGCGGCATTTTTATTTGTTGACATAGCCGCCGAGATGAAAATTCACCTCGTCAAAAAATATAATTCTTCGGGTTAATTTGATGTGCTATTGGAACTTTTGTAAGGCCCAAACTGAGAAGCCATAACGAAGTGGATTGTAGTTTGCCTTCAATTGCTGAGTCAATCTGATTTTGTAAGCGAATAATCCGAGATCTTTGGACGAAATTCTCAGAATGCTAATGCTGGTGCGTGAAATTACATCGATGTTGAGTCGATGTTCTTGAACGAACTTGCACATTCCCGGCCACAGCAGCCACATTCTCATTGATACGCAACGTACGACGACGGGGACTATGAGTGTTGTCCACTAGCAAGCTGTGAAAAATTTCATTTATTACAAATTTCATACACTCAATAAAAAACTTTAATTAAAATCTTGTTTTATAAAAATTATAAAGAGCCCCCCCGGTAGGGTAGTTGGTAGCGTGCTAGCTTATCAGTGCGGGGGTCGTGGGTTCGATTTCCACCAGAGGCTCTGGTCTGTTTTCGCCACAATGTGCCGATAGCCTTCGTTGCTAGTGCTCGGTTAGGGTATTAAGATATAATTTGTAATTATATGTTTAATAAAAATAAAATAAAAATTATAAAGCTTATTTGTCAAATTCAATAAATATTTTATTCAATTTGTGGAGAAAACTTTATAAGTTTAGTAAAAAATTTCATTAAATCTTGCATAAGAATATTCCCTCTGTGTAGGAGTGAAGGCGCAACAACACAGATATCGGAACAGTAGATTCTTGATAGAACTGGACATCCCAACATAAGCAAATCCAGTTAGTGTTAGGTCCTAGTTTTTTTCGGAGTATGGAAAGGAACTAATGGTGAAACCAACGTTTTGCTTAAAATACGTAGTCTAATGATGCCTGCTTTAAATTTATGGATACGTAAAAATTAATGAAATAGTATCGGTGACAATTCCTCTACTAACGCAACAAGAGATTCAGTTTGCGATTATTTACACAGAGAAAACAGATTTTCTGTGGCAATCGATTTTGTTCGTCAGCCGCATCGATCGGTTGGATCCATCTATATTTTTATATTTCACACTGCCCGTGAAAGTGGCTCTGATAAAGACGAAGGTGTAAGATTAAACAATGGATGAAAGCTGTTGAACTGGGCTTGATTGCGAATATTTAAAAAAATAGTTTTAGATACACGAAAAATTACCGTCTTATGTGTTTATTAAATTAAAATGAAGATCAAAATAAGGGACTTGTGTGTATTGATCAACATTTTAACATATCTTTTAAATGAAAATATATAATAAAAAGCAATCAAGGTTTAAATTAACCATATTCATACTCCCATCAAGGTTGAGAGTGATATACATGCATTTAAAAAAATAAGTTTATATTTGATTAATATCCGAAAAAATACATAACAGCCTGAATAATAATTAAAAAAAAAAAAACCTTCAAATGTCATTTTGCCTTAAAATGTATGACTAAAATAATAACCTACGACAATGAACGAATATAATACGAGTATGACGAAAAAAAATTCAAAGAACAAAAATTGTTAAATAGGAGCATCTTAAAATATAGAAGCAGTGGTTTGGTCAGTTTTTAAGATGCAATATTCCAAAATGAAGAAAAAAAAATAAAGAAAACTTTATAAAGGAATATTAAAGAGATTATGTTTAGCATATCCACAAATATTGCATGTCCTTAAAGTTTGAAGTAAATATATAATTCACTGGCACTGGACGAAGGTGGTAAGAAAATGAAAGAAACCATGATATAAATTACTTAAATATTCTTCATGTACGTATGTATGTAGTGAATATAAAATATGTTATGAGTAAAAATGCGTGACGTAGAGTATTTTTTTATTGTACATAAATGGTAAAACATATGGTTACAATTTTTTTTTAATTCATAAAATTATCAATGACGAAAGTTTACTACTATGCATACTGCTTAAAGCTAAATATTCATTTCAAAACATAATTTTTTTAATCCTTTTTTGCCTACATACAATTTACTTATATAAAAATTCAATGAAAAGTGTGTGTTTTTTTTTACTATTTAACTGACCTACAAACAAAAATATCTTTCTTTTTCTTTTTTAAAACTTTCATATGTTTACTTGCTTGATTTTATTAACTACTACATAGTTGATTTTTAGCTTGGCTTGTTTAGTGGAAGTTAGCTTGGCTTGTTTAGTGGAAGTTAGTTGGTTTCATTTCGTTTAGTTTAGTTTGCTTTGACACTTACCTTACTCAATTTTTCACCTTCATGACGTGGTAATAATGAACGTAAATTTTGAAAACCGGCATTAATACTTTGCATACGCCTTCTTTCATTACTGTTGGCAATTTCTCGTCTCATACGTTTTTCATTTTCAAGTGTCGCTTTGTTAACTGGTGGCGGTGGCGGCAGTGTACCACATGCCAATTTTGTACCACCTTGAGATGACATTGTGTTGCTGTCAAGACGCGGACGATGTTTTATTTCTGATTGCTCATATGATTGATTATCGCCCGATATTATATATGATGACTCACCTCCGGAGTCTTCTAGTTGTAATCTAAAAATAAAAATTGGATTTGCAATTAGTATAAATATCAAAAGAAGAAAAAGAGAGGATTACAGTTAAAACTAACTCGTAATGAGCGGACAATTTAATTTATTGTAGATAAACAATTTGAAAAACAAAGAAAAAAAATTCTTGAAGTTGTTTTTTTTTTTTGTGAAAATTCTCATATGGAAATTTGAAGTATACAATTTTCTTCATAAAAGTGTTAAACAGTTCCGGGATCTCATCTGACGAGTTTTGGCCAATTTCAGGGGAACTGCAAGGTTCCTTTCTTTCTCCTTCTCTTGTTCTCGTCTTTCTTAATGACCTTCTTGGTCTAACTTTCATCCCTATCTACTCCTTCGCGTATGACAGTAATATTTGTCATTCATTTTCCTTCGATCGTAGACCAAGCCGTTTTAGAGGTCGGGGTGAGGAGCGAAATTATGAATAATACATTTAATCGAGACCTTTCGGTAATTTCAGAGAGGGGAGAGGGTGGATATTAATACAAATCCGACCCAATGTTGTATAATAACTCATAGTCTCCAGCGTCATTTGTTCAAATGGAGGGTATCGATATATAGAGAAATCGAAAACTCTTGATGTTCTGGGCATGAGAATCTAGTGTGGTGTCCGTTGGAATAAACACGTTTTTGAAGTGTCGAAAGAAGAATTCAGGTGTTTAGGTTTTATACCGCCTATATCCAGCTGAAAATGGAGTACAACTTCAGGCAGGTGCTTCAAGGTCTATTTTGGAGCGTGTACAAGAGGGCTTCAGCACTTATCAATGACACATTACAGGAAGAATTTGTCGTATGTGGAATAAACTAGAGATGGGCACGATTTTTTACTCAAGCTCACGAGCAAAAAATTACAATCACGCACAAAGATTTTTTCAAGACCTTTCAACAATTTCCAAGCGGGAATTTGCGAACAGGAAAGATTTTAATACACGGAATACAATTCTCTCTGTCTGATATCGATATTGATGACGAATTCAGTTCGCTCTCACGGCATTCGGATCTTCGTGCCGACGTGACTCAAGTTTTTACTCGACCAAGAGTTATCAATCCCAGCAAACGAGAAAATATTTACACTCAACTTCAACTAAAACGATTTGGAATATTATATTTAAATTCGCTTACTGTACATATTTTCCCTAAACTCTGTTACAACAAAAACAACAACTCAGCAAAAACAAATACACGGAGTATCATGCCATGCTGTCGTCCATTGGCCGCTCTAGAATTTCACTACTAGATAACAGTAAGAGATTAACGCATTCCCAAATCAAATCGTAGTCTTATTTAAAGTTGTCACTTTGTGAAAAAGAACATTAGTAGTTTTAAGTAATAATGCTTAATTTTTATAGGTTTTATGCATTTGACTTTTTTGACAAACTCTGACCCCCCTTTTTGGGTCAATACGATGCTATAAAATGTGGAGTAACTTTTACTGTTTGAAAGGAGTAAAAATAATAAACGTCACTTAAGCGCTCCGTTTTCTTTAACAACGTCTTAGTTATTCTAACTAAACGATTGTCAACGACGCTAGATACAAATCCTTTCTACGAAGGTAATTCTTCATACGAGGGCGGATCAATAAGTCCGGGACTTTTCGAACTTTCCTCGTAGTTATATGAAATGCAACACTGTTCCCAACAAGTACCACCTTTTAATAGACTACTGTCAAATTTTGAGCAAGTTTCGTCATTTACTTTGCGTATAACAGCTGTTCAAAACATACAACCTCGTGGATTTTTTTTAATGGAAAAAGTGAATTCCGAGGCTCATTAAACTTTATTTTTTGCGAAATAAAAAGCGTCAATCAAACTAAGGAAAAGCTTGAAAAATACTATGGGGACTCTGCACTATCGATTTCAATGGTAAAAAAGTGGTTTACTGACTTTCTTTGTTGCCTTACAAGCACGGAAGATGCCGAACGTTCTGGACGCCCAGTTGAGGTCTCTACACCCAAAACAATTGAAAAAATTCACGATATGGTGTTGGCCGATGGGAGATTGAACGGGTGATAGATTGTGGAAGACATAGGTATCTCACATGGCTTAGTGGTTTCAATTTTGAACGATCACTTGGGTATGAGAAAGCTTTCCACAAGATCGCTGCCGCGTTTGCCCACAATCGACCACCAACTACGGAATCATGTGATAGCTTAGTTTCCATGGGAAAAATCCATGAAGTAGACTTCGAATTGCCCCCTCATTCGCCTTATTCTCCGGATTTAGCCCCCAATGACTATTTCCTTTTTCCAAACCTAAAAAAACGGCTCCGTGGAAAGAGATTCAGCTCCAACAATGAGCTCGAAAAATCCTGCTGTTAAACGCAAAATAAATGATGGAACCTGCTCAAAATTTGAAAGTAGTCTATTAACAGGTGATACTTGATGGGAGCAGTGTTGCATTTCATACAACTACGAGGGAAGTTCGAAAAGTCACGGACTTACTGATCCTCGTATAAATGCAAATAGAGACTTTATTATCTTATTGGCTTTGCGAATAACACATAGTTTGGGGGGGAAGTTCACGTTAATACAAATTATTTCCAAATAAATTAGGACAAGGTCAAATTAATATCACTTTCATTGCAAATGATCATCGCAATATAAGTTTGACGTTTTATAATGATTTATAAAGAGCATAAATCGTGTATATGTTTCCGGACCCTTATTCCAAAAAGAGAGTGCAACAAAAGTGTCGATTTTGTATGGCACGCTTCATTAGTGTGTAATTATAGTATTTTTCATTTTTTATATAAAAAGAATCAACACTCAGGCAATTCTTCCTACTAATTTTTAATGCCAAATATGGCATCACTGTAATTGAGCGAGATAATAAATTTTAGAACAGTTATTGATGGAGTTGGCGAACTTGTTGAAGCTTTTTTGTTTAAGTTCATAGCCCTATTATGTTATTTTACTTCGGTAGTGTTAAGTGCTATGGACACACCGAAGAAGGACGTTGCGATGTGTATGAGTGATAGGAAACTCATACATATTATTTTTCTAAATTGATGTTGCTGTCGCTGGGGATTGAACACGCAACCTACTGTTTAACAGACCAACGACCTAACCATTACACTGAAGCGCCCCTTTTAATTTGACAATTTCATAAACATAAAAACAAATTATCAATCTGCTAGCTGTTTTATGTGTAGAACTAATCAGAACTTATAAATTCTTTGTATAAAAGTGTTTAGAATAAGAATTTGTTTCGAAAGTATAAAAAGCTCTGAATCTGATGAATTTTCTATACGACAAACACATTAGAATTGAAGATTATTTTTCTGTATAAAAATTGCACTTGATTTTCCAAAAGGAAAATTTGGTAGTCTTAAAAGCTGATAATTTATACAAAAGGTTTTCTAAACCTGAAGGATTTTCTGTGGAAAAAAACTTCTTAGAATTTTAGAATTTCCTGAAGGAAACCAGCTGAAAGGTTTTTGTATCAAAAGTCCATTAACCATAAGTTTTTTCAGTAGAAAAATTAAATACCAATTTATTTTAAAATACTCGTAGAAAGCCTTTAGTTATCAAATATTTGCTAAATTTAATATTGTTTAATTTAGAACCATATGGTTAATGTTAATATTTTCATAAAAATACATTGTAATATTTTATTGCATTGCAATTAATTCAGATGATTATGTGTGCTTATTTTAAATGTTCAGGTTTAAAAACTTGCAAAACTACATTCCTTTTCTCAACAACCAACCAACAACAGCCATCATCATCATATTTGTTTTGTATGAACTCCTATCCACGTCCACGAACTTATACATTTTTTTTTATACGGTTGGAGTTGTTGAGATAGTGGTGGTGGTGGTTAAATTCAATTGTATTCAATTTCAGACAACTTAAAAAATTCTTCTAATATTCTTTTTCCGATGGCAATAAAATGAAAACTTGAGTCTACTTACAATGTATATTTTTAGATTTTCCTTAAGTTTATACGAAAGGTCGTTTATTTTTGAGCTTAAGTTTGTTGTTACTACAAACAGAATTAGTAGTAGAAGTTGTTGTATCATAAAAATATTTATTTTTTTGTTTCTAAATCTTGTTGCACACATTCTGCTTATGAATATAGACAGGGTGACACAAATATTGTCATCGCAATTTTGGAATTTGAGTAGTAGACAGTAGCAGAATACAATTAAATAACAGAAGAAACGCGAATAAAAACAAGCGCCTTCTCTGGTGTTTTGCAGTTTATCGCCGATGACAGGAGAATATATCAATTAATCGTCAAAAATTTTCGAAAAATATTAAAACAAAATTGTGACGAAACACTACGGCAGCCAATGAAATCATCCTGTTTTTCGAGCGGGAACTTTTGCCGCCACCTTGTAAATCTCTTACTCATTATTTCTTTTGTATTTCGTACTCAATCTACTTATGTGTAACATAATTTTTATAACGAATTTATTTCAGTTTGTTGTGATTTCGCCTTAATTTTTTTTTATGTTCATTGCATTGCACACCACCGCACACACATTCCGAGTTCCAATACACAAAGTTCGCCACAACATTGTAGAGTACAGCATCAACATCATCAGCAGCAGCAACAAACAACCGCATCTGTGTACCAACCAGTTAGTCAGCCAAGCCAGCCAGCCAGCCAGTCAACCAGTTTTAACATAAAGCAGCTGACATATAATAACAACAATACAATTGTTGTATCTATGAGTATGTTGTTGTTGGTGGTGATGTGGTTGCTTGTGTGTGAATGTGTGTATCTTATAAAAGGTGAATGAAACTGCATTCCATTCCAATGAAAATTCCATTGCATTCTAGCACAGATTTTTCAGTTTGTCTTTTGTGTTGATTTTTTTTTTTTTTCATTTACAATATTCACTTCCATACATATTTTATTATGTATGTGCGCTTAATATATTGGCGGATTACAATGTTTAGTACTTCCTCAGAAAATCGGAAATGTATTTTTTAACATAAATTTCTTCCGACTAATCAAGATCCAGAATAACTTTATGATTTTTAAATGTAAACACCGAGAAAAAATCGCACATTCTCCATTAACCTTACAAATATTGTAAGTCCCTCGGCGAATGCCTCTTCTAGATCACAGTTGTAACAGAACATATTGTTTTTCGGAATTTTTTGTAACGATTCACACAACCTATTATATTTTGGAATATTGTAATCGTCACAGTAACAGAATATCTATCAATATGGTTAAATGCTGATATACTTTTCAATTGATTTAATAAATACAACTTTAAGGCCACGTTTCTACTTTGAATCTTTTTCCAGTTGCATGCTCATCAGCTAGAAGTGACATTCGCTGCGTGCAGTAATTCATAAGAAATTGATATCCGTCATGAGTCATGGGATTGATGGATGTTTCTCCTTTATGCCCACCGTTGCCCCGCTTGAAGCTTTTTATAAAACTAAGAAGAAATATAACTTCGACATTTTACAAAAATATTTAGACGTGATCTTAAATCGTTTTACTCTATACTAGTGGTTCTTCTTTTAGTGTGACTTTCACATTAAAAAAAGGTGAAAGAAAAGTTCTACAGTATAACACAGAATTAGAAAAGCTGCAGGTCGGTATCTATTGCTTGAAATTACTGCTATTACGAGGGCGGATAGCAAGTACCACCTGTTAATAGACTACTGTCAAATTTTGAGCAAGTTCCATCATTTACTTGCGTTTAACAGCAGGTCCATAAAATAGGCATTTGTTTGATCAATAATTTCATCGTTGAAGCTAAATCTCTTTCCACCGAGCCATTTCTTTAGGTATGGAAATATGAAATAGTCACTGGGGGCTAAATCCGGAGAATAAGGCGAATGAGGGGGCAATTCGTAGTCTACTTTATGCATTTTTGCCATGGAAACTAAGATGTCACAAGATTCCGTTGGTGTTCGATTGTGAGCAAACGTCGCATCCATCTTGCAGAAAGCTTTCTCATACCCAAGTGGTCGTTCAAAATTGAAACCACTAAGCCATGTGAGATGACTATGTCTTCCACAATCTATCGCACATTCAATCTCTGATCATCCAACACCATATCGTAAATTTTTTCAATTGTTTTGGGTGTAGAGACCTCAACTAGGCGTCCAGAACGTTCGGCATTTTCCGTGCTTGTAAGGCCACAACGAAAGTCAGTAAACCACTTTTTTACCATTGAAATCGATGGTGCAGAGTATTTATCAAGCTTTTCCTTGGTTTGATTGACGGTTTTTAACGCAAAAAATAATCTTTAGTAAGCACTCGATATTCACTTTTTTCCATTTTTAAAAACGCAAAGTAAATGACGGAACTTGCTCAAAATTTGACAGTAGTCTATTAACAGGTGGTACTTGATGGGAACAGTATTGCATTTCATATAACTACGAGGGAAGTGTGAAAAGTCACGGTCTTATTGATCCGCCCTTGTAGTATGTTAATTCTGTGGCTTGGAGCTAAAAGGGCCAATGTCAATTTTTTGCTGGCTTGAGTAAATCGTTCCATTAGGTTTCTTTTCTTGCTTTCTTTTACTTTGCTAAAACAGCGTATGTCAAATTTAACCCAGAACAGCTTCATAAATGAAATGCTAGCCAACGTCACTATGCACTCATCTATAAAAAACTTCAATTGCAATTTTCTCAAAAGTGAATATTTTGACATTGGCCCTTTTAGTTCTAAACCACAAAATTTACTATCGACAGATGTGAGAGCCTTATTCTGGCCATCAGAAAGGTGATAAGAATACTAAACACGATCATAGCGATTCTTATTCTAGATTTAACCATTCGCTTTAATTTTAAGTCTTATTTTCTTCGGAGTAATACAATAGTTAACTTTTATATTGTTGAAACATTTTTATAATAAAATTGGGAAATTTATTGCAACACCTGAAATACCAAAATTCAAAAATTGTGGTGTATTTTGAAAGTGAAAATTCGAATAGCTATTAATATGTATAAAGTCATTCTCCATCTTCATTAATTTTTTATAATCTTTTGTTCGGTTTCGATATCTCAAAGCTTGAGTATTGACCGTGAGAAAGTTCTCTACCGCGTTCTTAAAATTCTTACTCAAACTTTTCACTTCAGCAAATTGATAATTTTTTCTTCCGATACAGACAACCAACATGACATGTTAAACCTCTAATGTCCAAGGCCGCTAAAAAAAACGGTCTTCGGATCTTAAGTATTATATTCTTTGATTAAATATCAATATTTTATTAAAGAAATTGTATTATATTGATAGAAAACATGATAAACTTCTTTCTTCGCCTTCAAACATTTTTTCTGCAATGAGCGTCTATAAAGCGAGAAGGATTCAAACTTTTTGAAACAGAAAAAAATATTTAAAAAATCGTCAAAAATATATTTACGCTCTGGTAAATATTATTGATAATAGCAAACCTATTCTGGGGTCCCAACTTGTAAAATGAGTTATTATTTTTGCTCCAGGAAACACAGGCTACCGTCAGGACAAGTTTTACAAATATCTCTTTAACTCGAAAACTAGCTAAGAGATCTTTTTCAAAGTAAGCACAGCTGATATGCTCGGAGTTAGTATGCTTAGTGTCAATCTCGCTAAATTTCGCAATTTCCAAAAAGCGAAATTGAAATGACAAAACTACATCACCAATTTTTGGTACATAATTTTCTTGATTCGTCTTCAACCTTTATTGTGCTATATCGCCTAAATAAAGCGATAAATCAACATTTATTATTTTTGCCATAATTAGTGTTTAATTCCAAAGTATAAATTATCAATAATTTGTCATTTCAATTTAAAAAATTGTCAACAATAGACAAATTAAACAGGCGGTAGTCGACTCGTAAAGTCCGGTATAAAGGCAAAGACAAAGATCAGCTGAGGAATATTTATTTATTTTATTAAACATATAATTACAAATTATATTTTAATACCCTAACCGAGCACTAGCAACGAAGGCCTTCAGCTCGTTGTAGCGAAAACAGACCAGAGCCTCTGGAGGGAATCGAACCCACGACCTCCGCACTGATAAGCTAGGACGCTACCAACTAGCCTACCGGGGCGCTCAGCTAAGGAATAGCTTACTAGAATTTAGATATTTTGAAAATAAATATAAAACTGTGTGGTTGACTAACACAAAAAATAAACGAATTGGCCTTCTGGTGCATATATTTTCTTTCAAAATACGATGGAAAATCCTCTATTTTCGTATTTGCGAATTACTGAGAAAGAAGCATCAATGATGGATTCCCTTCAATTGCTATAAAATTTGAACATTTGATATAGACCGACCTAACTCCACATTTAAGTGTTAAAATGTTCGCAAAAATTTGCTCCATTTTTGGATTTTTTTTAGGGCTATAGGATCATGTCTATAGGGACAAGCCCGCAACGGTTGACGCACTGGAAGCAAATATTGAAGAATTTATTTGTGAGATACCGACCGATATATTGGAGAGAGTATGCCAAAACTGGACCTAGCGTATGAACTATTTGAGACGCAGCCGTGGTCAACATTCACATAAAATCATCTTTAAACATTGAATTATATAGACCGTCGTTCTATCGCCTCAAAAAAAGATTTCAGATATTTCTCTAAATTTTATGTGTTTAATTAAATCAACTCCGAAAGCTCTTAAGTAACTGACCCTATCCCACTGAAACTCAAATTTTCAACTATTTGCTGTGATCCTAATCATGATGTCGTGACAGTATTTTAATCTTATGGAAGAACCATTTTTGAAGATTTGTAATTTGTTTTTTTTTTTATTTTTCCTTAACCCTTTCACAACCATGGGGATCATTTAAAAAATCATATCTCTACCAATGGGATATTTAATCCCATTTTATGTTGTTCAAAAAACCCAATGGGACATAAATTCCAGGACATATCTTTCTTCTGAAGTATACTAGAACTTCAATTATTTTTTTCTGAATTTATAATAACAACATCTATAGGCAAAAAAAACACAATTTGGAATTGTTAAAATAGTACGGTAGTGAGAGTGTTAACACAATAATATGTATGACTAAGTGGCAATTTGACCTTTTAACTTTTAAACATGAAAGTGATGCTCATAGTAGTATTAAAATTAGTAAAATCCAATTTATACAAAATAAAAAATCAATAAGACAACTACATAAAAAAAATATGCAATTATTTGAGGTTATGTTGAGAAAACAACTACATGTTAATGCTATTTATCGGGTAATAGTTTGTGTTTCAGAGAAGAAAAAAATAGGTCAACAAACCCTGGTTAAAATTAACAATGACGTCAACTATGACCTAAAATTCTAGAAAATCAAATTTACAAAAAAAAAAAATAAACTAAAAAAGGATACAAATTCAATATTGTTAAAAATGTTTCGACTCAATATATATATTGCACACATTTTTCACACATAAAAATTTTATAAATCATTTGCAGCATCATCATGGTAAAATTGAAATAAAAACAACTATTATTATCTATTTTTTTTTAGCCTTCACCTACTCGTGTTACAAACATAGTACATAGTTGCAACAAACCTAGTTACAAACGAATATTTAGCGCATACTACGTCCAATGACGACAACAACAACAACATCCAACGTACAATGGCATCATATTATATTTTTTCTACTGTCAAGATTGACAGATACAACAGACATTTAAATGTGATATAAATAAATTAGAGAAATGGTGTTTATTTTTCTCTATTTTATATTCATGCAGTTGAGAAAATAGAATACAAATGCATACGAAACATGTCATATCAATTTTAAAGAAAATGATGAACTATTAATAGCCAACATTTGTTGTTTTGTTATTTTTAGAGGAGAATGTTGTTTATATTTTATTAGATTTGTCGTTCTATTTTTAAAAGAAAATAAATTGAAAACATAAGTTTGGATAACACACACTTTCGGGTGGGATACAGATCAGAGAACTGCATTTGCTGATGGCAAAACGTTCATACGCAATCAACACAAGAATAAATATGTGTTTGCGTTCAAACGCTGAATTTACACACATATTTGTTGATGATTTTAAATTAATCAAACGACGTGCAAATTGTTTTGACTGATTTATAATCATCGGTCGTTGTTAAACCATTGATTTTGTTCTGTTTATTCGAGCCAACAATAATTATTTTGATGTAGAATAAATCAGAACAAAAAACAAACAACGTGTATGAGTGTAATCATAATTAAAACAAACTAGTTTCTTATCTATAAAAAGGGGGTGGTTTCGTAAAAAAACATATTTCATAAATGTTATATGTATATTAGGGTGGGTCTAAAATACGTTTTTTTAGAATTTTTCTTAGAAATACCAAAAATATTGTTCTTTGTGATTTTTTTTTTAATTTAGGCATCTCAGGCTCGCCCAATCCGGTTTAATATTGCCTAATTTTCCAATCAAAATAGATGAAAAAAAATTTAGACAATATTTAAATTTTTCCGGATTAGGCAAGCCTGAGATATCGACCTAATTTTTTTTTCAAAAAAAATATTTATATTTCACAAAGAAGAATATTTTTATTACTAATAAAAATTCTAAAAAAGCGGATTTAAGTTCCACCCTAATGTAAACAATATAATTTACAAAATGTGTTTCCATTTCGTTTTAATTATGAATACACTCATACGAGTTGTTTGTTGTTTTTTCTGATTTATTCAACGCTGACTATTTGTTGAGTGATTACATTTGCATAAAACATAATCGACAGATGATTCACACTGATCCCAATTACGCGTTCAGTAACATGATGCTGATTTTATTCTACAGTGAATTTTGTTGAATTATTAAATGTGAACAAGAATTTTTGTGTGCAGTTGTCTGATACAGATACTCAACAGTACAGATCAGAGATCTGCAATCGGTAGTGTAAAAGTGAGTTCACTCTAAAAAATGTTTGTAAATGTACTACAATAAAATTGGTAAAGTTTTATGTAATATTACAAAAATTCGGTAAATATAAACAAAAAAAATGCCTAAAAATGTGTTGTACACACTTTCATATACAATAATACACACAAGAAGTATTTTTAGACATAATGTGCTTAAAATTAAACACTTTGTGCCTATAATTAGTATTATTTTGTTAAATTAAAATTTTACGCACAAATTTTGTAAATAAACTAACTTTGAAAGGTAATAAATATTTTGACATTTGGAAATTGGAAAAATAAAAAAAGCTAAAAACAAAAATTACTTTTTCAAAAGATTATAAATATAATATTTGCGAATATTGTTAATTTATATTCAAGATGACCATCATCACAGCAAATACCCATTCGAAATATATATTATGTATTATAAAAATATTTTTTATAATTACGCATATAGAAATGCATTTTTAGACATTTCATGCGTATAATTACTGTTCAAATAGTAAATTTTCGAATTACTTTTAAAATTGTATTTAATTTTTCGCACTTTCAATGTGAAATTACCAATTATGTGTGTACCAACTTACGCATAATGTGTGTACTTTTTTTCGTTTACGCACACAGAGTAAATTTACCCCATTTATAGTAGGAGTACAGTTTCCTACTATAAGTTGGGTAAATTTCAACAAAAATTTATTAGAGTGTAGAGTTGAATGATGATTCATGATTTGTTGTACTTATACGCATTTATATTCATTCTAAAGTTTTAAGTACTCATCATACTGATAACTTATAACCAGGGAAACAACAAATATGCAATATCATGTTTTTTCCTGTGCGTCGTATGGAACCATGGATAAACTATTTATCCGATTCAGAACAATTTAAGAATTCCGGCATCGATTTGTTAGAGCATATTGTAGCATATTTATCCTAAGAGCATATTTTTGCATATTTCACCATTAAGAGCATATTTTGAGGTAAAATCATATTTTAGGGAATATTTCTACATTTTTAGAGCGTATTTGTGTCTTTTAGGGTATATTTTGATTTCTTTTATGCATACTTTTTTTATTTTAACATAAGATAAACTTATATTTGTTAGCGTTCCCCCTCTCCCTCCCAAACCCCCTCTTGTTAAACAATATGAGTTAGTAACAGAAACAATCAAAAATATTGACAAGGTACCAGAACAGATTGTAACAAGGGTTAAAAAAAAAAAGAAAAGCAAACAGCTGACTGGATCTTCAATAAAATCAGTTTTGGCATATGTTAAAGAAGTACTATCTTTTAAATTCGCCCCCATTACATCAGTTGATGTTGAAGGAACTTTTTCAATGTGCTAAAATATAGACATTTTTTCAGGGACCGTAATCATTAAGAGTTTTATAATAAAAATTACACAATAATGATTATATTATGAGTGTTAAGGATTTTCTTCAATGTTAATCATTATTTTTGAGTAATATTAATAAAAATCAGCCATAATAATTAAGTTTCAGCAAAAAAATAAAAATCAAAAATAATCATTATTTATGATTTTTATTTTTTTCGCTTAAAATAAAACTCACTTTCAATTTATTACTTTTTTGTGAGGTTTTTTACCAACATAGTTGCAAATCCTCATAAAACAAATCCAGAGCAACCAAACAAGGCGACAAAAATTATTAAAAATTATTTCATAAGTTTTTTTATACCCTTCACCATAGGTGGAAGGGTATATATAAGTTTGTCATTCCGTTTGTAATTTCTACAATATTGATCTTAGACCCTATAAAGTATATATATTCTGGGTCCATATGAAGAGCGAAGTTGATTTAACGATGTCCGTCTGTCCGTCTGTCCGTCTGTGTGTTGAAATGGGTTTTCCGAAGAACCCAGACATGATGAGGACTTGATTCTTTTTTATTTCTGTTACATGTGATCCATTTCTGTTTGCTATTAAAAATCAGACAGATCGGTTAATAAATGGCTGAGATATTAGCAAAAAACCAGGACTACCTCTAATTTTTCCAGTAAAATCCCTTTGTTTAATAAGAGTGTGAAGATAAATACGTAGGTTAAATACGTTTCACAACTATTGTGAATGATATAAATAAAAAATAAATAGTAGTGTCGCCAACTTTTTTTTGCCTAGAAAATGCCAAATTTGACAAGAAAAGCGCTGAAACATATGGAAAAATATAAATTTGAGATTTTACATGACATATTATTTTGGATTAAAATTTTTGGACATTTAAGAAAAAATAAATGGGGATACCGCTTGTTTGTGGAGAGCTATGAGGTAGTAGATTCCAACGATGTATTCATCTCCTTCAGAATACCATGGTGAAGGGTATATAAGATTCGGCATAGCCGAATTTAGCCGCTCTTACTTGTTTTTAATCAATTTTATTTGTTTTGAATTATTTATTATGTAATTTTACAAAAAGTAATTTCGCCAACGACTCGTCTGATAGGTTGCATCTTTGATCCGTCAGCATTGTTTTTAATGCAGAAAAGGATCTTTCAACGCTCACTTGTGTGGCAGGAATAGAGTGTACCACTTTGGCCAGCTGGTACAGATAGGGGTATTGAAATTTTTTTTCCTCCTAGTACTTCATAATATTTTTGTTTGTACAAACTGGCTTTGGACAATAGTTGTCAATTTCAGAATAGCCTTTGTGTAACTCCTCAGTATGCCAACCATGTTCTATTTCCTCATCAGAAGCTACCTCAATTGTATTGAAATACTCGTTCAAGAGGGAGCAGGTGTTCGAATTCTGCGAAATCAATGCACTCGCTGCGTTGAATGATGTCGATGCCTTCGGGCTACTCTTGAGCAAGGCTCAGGTATTGGATTAATCTGAAATATATATATAAATTTGTGTTTGCTTTAGTTCTAAGATAAATTTACTAATGATTTCTTTCAAATTTATGATTTGTAGTAACATCTGCTTAAGCTGTGCTTTGGCAAGCATAAGGCTTATCGGGTTTTGCAGCAATATTCTTCTTATTCGTGGATCCAATTAGACGCTGCAAATGGCCACGTAAGTAACAAAATTATTAAGTAAAAATTATATTACTATGTAAGTACATCATTATATATAAAGTCGTTAATTGAAAGTGAGTTTTATTTTGTTCTAAATGATTGATTATTTAATTAAAAAAAAACGAACAATAATCATTATTTACGGTCCCTGCATTTTTTATTTAAAAAATTTGGTAAAAATTTTGTATATTATTGCAACAACAACCTTTATTGAAAAGAGTATTTTTTTATAAAAAAAAAAAACAGACAAAAATTAAAAAGCTGGTATGATCTAAATTTTAAAAATTTTCCTGTTCCTTTATTCCACTTATTGTTTTAATTAAAATGAACAAACCGTTAAAAAAATATTTATAAAACGCAAAAATCAGACACGAAATAGTCCGGAAGAGACATCTAACCAAATCAAAAAAAAATACAGGGTGTCTGCCGGAAAGATATACTACTTTGTTTTGCCGCCATTTTGGTCGACATTAGTCTAGACAGTTCATATTTTGCAGTCGTGAAGTAGACACGTGGCAAATCTATTATAGAAAAATATTCGATAAACCAACGTGCCAATAGGATGTTACAGCTCGCCCATGACAACCCAGATTTTCATGTGAATAAACAGAATAGTCGGTTCTGGGCAATGGAAAACCCTCAAATTATTCATCAGTCACTTTTGCATCCTTTAAAAGTGACAGTCTGGTGTGCAAATTGGTCAGGAGGAATCATTTGACCTTACTCTTTGAAAATGAAAACGGCGTAACGGTAACTGTGAATGGGGAGCGATATTGTGATATGATTGAAATTTTTTTAACGCCACAACTGCATACTTTGTGCTTGATTAACATGTGGTATCAACAAGACGGTGCCACATCGCATACAGCCAGGATTACAATGGAATTACTGCGAGACCTCTTTTCACAACAAGTTATTTCAAGAAATGGTGATGTTGATTGGCCTCCACTGTCGCCTGATTTGACTGCTCCGGACTTCTTTTTGTGGGCATATCTGAAAAGCAAGGTTTATGCAAATAAACCAGAAACGCTTGAGCAACTCAAACAAAATATTCGTGATGAAGTTAATGAAATACCGCGTGAAATGTGTGAGAATGTAATGAAAAATGAGGCTAACAGAGGTGGACATTTATCTGATATTGTATTCCATACATAATTGCCGACATTAAATAAAACATTTATCAATATAAGATCCATTCTCTTTCATTTAATCAAAAATGATAAACAAACAAAGTAGTATACCTTCCCGGCTGACACCCTGTATTTATATTTTTTTTTTTATTAAATGTTGAACTGACTGAAATATAGAAAAATTTTCAGTTTTTCGTAATACCTTTTAAAAACTGAAGTTCCTATTGCATTCCTTTGTTTTTTCGTTTTAGTTGGTTTATCTTATTTTTTTAATACGTAAATTTTTTCTGAACTCACAATATTATTTCATTAAAAACAATCTAAAATACATATTAAATTAATCGAAATTGTAATCAAAAAGACGACTACTGATTTTTCATTATTTTCAGCCCATTTTGTTGTTTATTTTTAATCATTATTTAATAATCGACAAAAGCAGTAAAAACAATCGAGTGGTTAAAAATAACCATCAATTTTTAACTGACAAAACGGTAGAAAAAAACGTTTTTTGTAGGTTTGTTTTTTTAAATTGAAAGTTTTTTTATTTGTATGAAATTACAACACACATAAATATATATTTTGATTTTCTATACCTGTATGTATATTTGAAAAATTTCTTGTAATATTTATTGAAATAAATTTATATTTAAACATACTGCTTTTACAAAAAAAAAAAAAAAAACAAAAAGTAATGATTTGAATTTCTATTTTTAGAAACAGAAAACAAAAAATTTTACGTTTAACTGAAAATATCAACTTCTACTGAATGTCTGTAAATTTTTACAGTTTGTTTTTTGAATGACTGATTTAAATAGTTAAAAGATACATTTCTATGAATTTCAATTGATTCTTCATTTAAAAACAAACTCTACGTATTACTTTTTAAATATACTACAGTCTGTAACAGAAAATATATTGTCTGTATATTAAATTGAATTGTTTTGTCACTTTTTGATATGTTTTATTTACAAGATCGGTAATTGTAGGGTGACATTTAAATTTAGATTTCGCCTTTTTTATCATGACATAAAACTGTTTGAAATGCATTTTTCCCTCAAAATTTAAAAGTAATATACATTATTTAACGTCAACTTTTATCGAAGACTATTTTAGAAAAAGAAAAAATCTTGATAATAAACCCGCCATTAGAAGTGCATTTTTAAGACAATGTGCTTCCTTCTATTGTACAAAATGATATTCTCTATGCAAACTATAACAAAATCTAAAGTTTAAACACATTTATAAAATATTTATCTGCAAGAATAAACTACCACATATTTTTCAAACTATCTGGCAACACAATAGTAAAAAGCATATGATGTGAAGGCGGGCTGGGCTACTACGTATCACACAATCAATATTGCAAATGTTTTGCGGCAATAAGCCCCCTCTAGAGCAATTAATACCAACAAATTGCAAGTACGTCTAACCGACCGACCGACCTCAGTTTTTATTTTTTTTTTTTTAAAGAGCTATCGTGGTGGCGTAGTCGTTTTGGTATTTTTGCATGAGATAACTGTGAATTGAGTTTGAAACACAGTCATTAGAAACACAAAGGAAGTGATGGCTAAGAGAGAGAGAGAGAGAGAGCGGATGAAGTGAAATGAACGAAGGAGGAGGTTGGAAGGTAGTTAGGTTTCTTGGGTATGGATGTGTATTATTTTATAGATTTAGCGGGTCGTTATATTGGCGCCATATAAAAAAAAAAATATACGTTGTAACAAAAAACAACAAAAATACAATTATGTAATCATTTGCGTAATTATAACACATGTAAAATAAACAACAACAAAAATGAGAATTATTTTTTTAGATTTAGTTGGGCATCATGAATATTATGTATTAAAGATTGTATGTTGCATGTAGATTGTAAATTGTATTTTAATGAAATCAAACACAATTGCGGTAGTTTATTCATATAAAGAGAATACAAGCAGCTGTTTTTGTTTCGATTGAAATAATAAGCTCAAAGAAATATGTTTTAAAGTAAATTGATAACAAATCATATGATTTTTTTTTTTTTGATAAACCTACCTCAAACCTAAGAAGAAATAAAAAAACAGTATAAATGACAACACAAAAATTTAAATCAATAACAGAAAATCATAGAAAGAAAAAACAAAGAGGATAAAAAGAAAAAATAGAAATTACTTGTAGCAAAGCAAAAATTAAAAAACATTGCCCGTATCTACGAGAGTAAATTTAAAAGTGTTTAATAATCAAAATCATGTCTGCGATCAATTGTTAGGATATGGTTGGGACAAGGACTATAGAACTACGTCAACATAAAATTAGCAGTCAACCTTTTTTAGTTAATGCTTCAATTTAAATACGATTCATGAGAAAACATTTCTTTTCAGCAGATTGTTGCTATTTAAAAACGGCTGATTTTCCTAATACTTTCTTATTTTTAAGTTATTGTGTACACAAGTAAATAATGTCGATTTGGACAACATATGACACAACTATCACATATGGTTTGTGTCAATAGTAACAAGTATGGTATTTTGGAGTGTAACATCATTATAATTTAGTATTCGATAGACGCCAAATTGTAAAAACACATTTTTTTCAATCGCTGTAATGTCAAATTTTTTGCCTAAAACAGATGTTTTACGGGGAAGTCTGATAACCTTCTTTCATTCGAAGAAAACGGCTGCTGAAAGTTATCGATTGTTGGAAGAAGCTTACGATCAACTCACCAACTCAAAAAACTTGTGATGATTTCCACACAGAAGGCAAGGAGACGCCTGGTCAGGCGAAAAAGTTTGAAGATGAGGAATTGGAAGCATTACTCGACGAAGATTGTTGTCAAACGCAAAAAGAACTTGCATTATCATAGGGAGTCACAGAACAAGCCATTTCCCTACGTTTAAAAGCATTTGGGATTCATTCAAAAGCAAGAAAATTGGGCCCTATATGAATTGAAGCCGAAAGACGTTAAAAGGCGATTTTGCATGTCGGGAATTATGCTTAACCGCTACAAAAAGAAGTCATTTTTGCATCGTATTGTTACTGGTGATGAAAAATGGATACATTATGATAATCCCAAGCGCAAAAAGTCATATGTAAAGCCCGCCCAACTAGCCAAATCAACGCCGAAGACTAATATCCATCTCGTCAAGTTAATGCTCTGTATTTGATGGGCTCAGAAGGGTGTTTTGTATTATGAGCTGTTGAAATCGGGTCAGGCGATCACAGGGCACCTGTATACCGAACACAATTGATTCGTTTAAAAGAACAATCAACGAAAAACGACCAGACACGAGGCCATAATCTTCCATTATGGCAACGCTCGGCCACATGTTGCAAGACCGCTCAAAAATTATTTGGAAAACAGTGGATGGGAAGTTTTGGCTCACCCGCCTTATAGCCCAGACTTTGCCCTTTCTGACTACCATTTGTTTCGACCGATGCAGAACGTCCTTACTGGAATACGCTTCACTTGAGAACAGGATATAAAATATCCATAAAATAATAATTCCATAAAATAATAATTCCAGATCAAACAAGAAACTTGACTAAATTTGATCAAATCTAATTGGATCTCTTATTGGTATCCAATGTTGAGATCCAACTAGAACTGTTACAATCAGACCTTATGAAACCTGTTCAGATCTGATATTTTTTACACGGGAATCCAATTGAATGCGATGGATTCATTAACCTTTATTAAACTAGCATGGTCAAATGACGACACAACGAAACCTACCGATATATTTGGAAGGGATATGATATTTTACAGAACAGTAAAAACCATAAAACAGTATCAAATAGTATGTCTACATACATACAAAACTTTTTTATTATTCCAGGGTTGCTACAAATTTGTTTATAAATTTTGGTAGCGAAAGTTTTTTTTTAATACCTGATAAAATTTAGTTTTAAAAAAGAATCTTGATTTTTCACGAGTTTAGAATTTAGAGAATTACAAATTTAATTTTAATAAAATCTGTAAGTAGGATAATAAAAAATTCATAAAAATCTAGATTGGCTCAAGTCTCTGCTCATACTATAGGGCAAATAGAATGCACGAAAGGGGCGATGTTGACCTTGAGAAATCTGGGACATCAATTTGTGGGTCCCCTATGGGAGATACGTCTTGGATTTCAAGGAACGAAATAATCAGCTCAATTAGCACTTTCATTTGCGCGCACTCGGTCCGCGATTGGTTCCCCATGGAGCTAAGTTCTTGGGTTCAAGGAACAAAAATTGGGTCTCCGCTAGACCTTTTCTTTGAGACTTTGAACGCCCGGATCGGACATCGATTTGTGGGTCAGCTATGGGAGGTACGTCTTTTGTTCCAATGAACGAAATAATCATCTTAATTAGCCCTTTCATATTGTGGTAGTATGAGCAACTTTTAAGTGTATATGCGTTAAGTTTCGTGTTTTTTTTTAGACAAACTTTTATTGAAGGTTGGTTTGCGAAGGTGTCTTTTTTGTAGTCTATTTGCCGTATAAGCGCATGATTAATATTTTTTTAGTTCCATATTACGTATACGCAAAATCATTATTGAGTTGCGTATTATTAATTTTATTTTCATTTCATATTGCCGATTTTCATAAACAAAAAATTGAGTTGCATATATGTAGTAAAATTGCAAAATATTCATTTAAAAAAATATTCATTAAAAATCAAAAATAAGCGCTGTGAATCCAAAAATATGCACTATAAAACGAAAAATATAAAATAAAAATTACATAATTTGCTGATTTTATAAATCATATTTATAACTTGAGTTCGTTTGTTTTAAAATAAAATCCATTACCAACGTCCCTACTACAATTTTACAAAATGCCCGCCTTTATCTCAATACATTGGTAAAATTTTGTTTTTTTTTTTAATTCTTATATGATACCAAAAATAAATTATTTACAGTGTAAGTGTACTTAATAATAAAATCAGCAATTGCCAACAACAAATATAAAGCTTTTTGTTATACAAGGTAAAATGTAATGGGAGATTTTCATTGAATGATTTTTTTTTGCTCATTGTCTGTACAGATTGTAAACAGACTGAAAATGTAAAAATATAAATAAAAAAAAAATAACATGTACAGCCACCAGGCAAACAGCCAGTCAACCAAGTCAACCGGCTAAAATAAAACAACAACAAAAAACTTAACTAGTAGTCATTGTCGTTGTCGTCAGTCTGTACGCCAGACAATAAGCTCCACTTTAAGTGCATTACACTGTCGCTGTCATTCAATACAACAAACTCAACAACAACAACTACTATATGATTATGATGACGACGACGACGGCCATTCCATACATTTAAATATTCGCCCTATTCGTTTTATATACTTCGTAACATTTAAAGTTTTTTTTTTCTATTTTTGCAAATTCTCCATTTTAATGTGAATTTTACTCTTTGCTCTGGAATATGTGGTGGCACACAATACACAATATTAACAGCAAATTTAATATAACGCCAACGTTTTTCGAATTTAGGGGGAAACGGAAATGCCAATAGTCAAATACACAACAACAAAACACCAACCAACAAACAGTTTGCATTTCAAAGTTCGCAACCATAAGATTGTTGGCGTTTACATTTCTTTAAAACGCAATTAATGATGTCCACAAAACATATGAGAGATTTCGAAACAAGTGGAATCGAAAAGCTAAAATCGCAAAATTCAAGAGAAACTGAGCACTGAGTTGTTTGCAAAAATTCAAAGCAGCTGTTGTATTATTTCTGATTTTGTTGATGTGTGAGTGTATTTAATTTTTAATAAATGGGGAGCTGGCAGTTTGGTTTTGTATTGTAAATTGAAAGAGATTTATTTATACATATAACAACATATGTACTGTAGTAGTTTAACTTGTAAAGAGTAACTAATTTGAGAACAGTTAAAACAATTTTCATACTATGTTTAGGGGAATTTGAGTTCTAAGGATGTTTCCCCATTATAATATTAAATATGTAAATGAGTGCAGAATATACAGAGCTAAAAACAATGTATTCTTTTATTTGTATTTTGAAAGTAAATTGTTTATAAGGTGTCAACACAGTATGATTCTTTAACACGTTTATGTAAAAACTACCCAGCAAAAACAGACATTACCAAGTAATTAAGGAATTACGTAACACACAAGGGTTTCACTAGTTACCAGGCTATTTTCTCGCTTAATTACTTTTGTTCGCGATGTCCCAAAATTCATGGGTGGTTATTATCATCTCGCTTACAAAAGTAGTGAGAATAATGAGTTACCAGCATAGTTACTCATAGTGAAGAAATAAGTGGTTACCTACAATAGTAAAGTATGTAGTTACTCTTTGTAAAAGAATAGTGGACCTTATTCAAGTACAATTTTTTTATTTAAAGAAATCGATAAGAATTATTTGTGTTCGAATTTATAAAAATAATATTTAAAATATCTACTTTTCGCATTTAAAAATTTAAGTTTCTATAGATGGAATGTATAGTTTTTCAAAACAAATTAATAAATATTAAAAAAAAAAACAGATACACGAGTTGGGTACTTATTTCAGTAACTAAGAGTTATTCATTATTTTGCGTGTACATATAAGTACTTCTAACATCCATTATCAGTAGGTCATTATTTTCTGTTCTATTATATGGTAGTCTACACAATAATGACCTATCATTACCATGTTTTTGCTGGGTAAATACATTTGTTCACCCATAAAGTTGAAGAGTTTGAGTTAAACGATTCAAGCAGATGTTTCTTAACAATTGTAAACAAAAATGTTTTATAATGCTTATTTAATTAGCAACATAGGACTCCAGGACAGTAAATGATCTTTATTTTTGGTCAATGATGATAGGTTGAGCACTTAGTTATTGTAGCATCAAAAGCTAAAATAGTGTTTAGTTCGGTTTGTCCGCGGACTGATATACGTCCAGAACCAAGAAGCGGGCCACATCAATAGAATTGGTCCAAGCAGAGCTGGGACAAAAATGAGTTCGTTTAGCCATGTAATTGAAGACAGGATGATCATGAATTTTCCTCATGATGCTTTGTTTCGCCATGTCCTTGTATGGGTGCTCTATGCAACGCCGGACAAAATGACTCGCGCACCTTTTAGGGTGTAATATGGGGTTGTTGTCGAAATATCATATCATATCGTTTGGCCGTAATCAAGAGATATTTGACAGTTGACCAAAGTTCTCAAGCTCCAGAGTAAGTTTCAGTTTTTTAGGTAATTAATTTATTTGTTTCGTTGATAGCCATTGACCAACTTTTTATTTTCGCGGTTTAGATGAGAAATCGTGTAATTGCCGCGGTCGATCAGATGTATCTCGTCACAAAGTTTGGTCTTACGGTTGCGATTCTCTGCTGATTGTGTGGGCAGATCACTGAAGTGGGGGTAAGTATACTCTCTGAAGGCCACCCAACCAGTCTTGTTATGGTTTATATACATAAGGCATTCAGATAGTATAAAATAATTTGGTCTGTAAAGCGTTATAATTAAAGGAAGGAGGTCTAACGCTAGTGAAACCACTGCTACGCTAGTGATGTTCAGTGAGCTTGCACTAGTTTTCATAATACTGGCAGGTGTGTCGTCGTTTATGGTACTAAACGTGGAGTCTTCACTTTGCTCGGCCAGAGCTTTTTCTCTATGGTCTTCCTCGAGACACGAGTGTCATAGCTCTTGCTGGGTATTTAGGTCTTCCCCCACTATGCGGTTATGGGCCGCTGCGATTTTTTATATTGCATGAATGTGATGATCTCCATAATCTTGCTTTGTAGGCCATTGCAGTTAAATTGCAATATTGATATCAACTAACAATTTGGGAGGGTGTTGTGATGGTTGTTGCTGTGGGGAGGGATTTGGTGGCGATGCATATGAAATTACTGTGATGATATTAATAATGACGATCAATCATGCGACGACAAAGATGACGACCTCGTTAAAGTACTACGCTGTTGATTTATACAGCATGATGCAACGTAGATTACATTCTACTCCCTATGGTTCTGCTACGATCCTTCGTAAGATGACACCACCCATTGATATGCTACACCTAACTGATGTTCCGTTATGTAGCAGGTTATGACAAACAGAACAGTACCATGCTCCAGGATTCATTTTAATGCCGGCACGGACCTGTAAGATCTGAAGCATACCTGACGGAAGGGATTGCTCATTTTCTAAAGTTGTATCAAATATTGTCAAAACATCAATAAAAGGGTAATACATATGTTAGGGTATTCAAAAAAACCGGCGTTTCGAGATAATTGCATTTAAAGTTTTCAATTCGGCCTAACTGCTGAATAAAATACAAAACACTGTTGTTCGCCCTTTAATGAGGGCAAGAAATATCAAAACAATTATTTGATATGTTTTATATTATGGTGTGATCTGGATTTCTGCCGGTCTCCTCCCAAATGAGTTACGAGGCGGATCAATAAGTCCGTGACTTTTCGAACTTCCCTCGTAATTATATGAAATGCAACACTGCTCCCATCAAGTACCACCTGTTAATAGACTACTGTCAAATTTTGAGCAGGTTCTGTCATATACTTTGCGTTTAACAGCAGGATTTTTCGGGATCCATAAAATAGGCATTTGTTTGATCAATAATTTCATCGTTGTAGATAAATCTCTTTCCACCGAGCCATTTCTTTAGAAATAGGAAATAGTCACAGGGGCTAAGTCCCGGGAATATGCCGAATGAGGGAGCAATTCGTAGTCTACTTCATGGATTTTTGCCATGGAAACTAAGCTGTCACACGATTCCGTTGGTGGTCGATTGTGATCAAACGCGGCAGCCATCTTGCGGAAAGCTTTCTCATACCAAAATGATCGTTAAAAATTGAAACCACTGAGCCATATGAGATGCCTACGTCTTCCGCAATCTATCGAACATTCAATTTCCGATCGGCCAACACCATATCGTGAATTTTTTTAATTGTTTTGGGTGTAGCGACCAGAATGTTCGACATCTTCCGTGCTTGTAAGGCCACAACGAAAGACAGTAAACAACTTTTTTACCATTGAAATCGATAATGCAGAGCCCCCAAGCTTTCCCTTGGTTTGATTGGCGGTTTTTCAGAAAAAATAATGTTTAATGAGCTCTCAAAGTTTTTAATGAGCACTCGAATTTTTTTTTTTTTTTAATTTTTAAAAAAGCCACGAGGTTGTATATTTTGAACATCTGTTAAACGCAAAGTAAATGACGGAACTTGCTCAAAATTTGACAGTAGTCTTTTAAAAGATGGTACTTGATGGAAGCAGTGTTGCATTTCATATAACTACGAGAAAAGTTCGAAAAGTCACGGACTTATTGATCCGCCCTCGTACTGCATGATATTTTTAGAATAAAGAAATTTTTTTTAATTTTTTTAGCTTTTCTAAAAAATTAAAATACTAAAGTGCTTTTGTAAAAAGTCTACAAAAATGGATTCTTATCATAAAGGGTTAACTCCCTTTTTAAAATTCCATTTGCATTAAACTTTGCCCCTTTACGAAATGAATTAATTTTGATCAGAATTTATTTAATACACATTTTTTAATTCGTTTTTTTTATTCCCATTTTTAAATGTTTGTATATAGTATTGAACACACAATTTGCCAATATAAAAAAACGATTTTTTTTTATTTTGCCAACAAAAGAAAAACCATATGTTTATTTCCATATCACTTCACACAATGTTCAATTCTTCTACCCTCTGTTTTGTTTATTGCAATTTGTTATATGTACTATATATAGAGGAGACCGGTTGACGCAAGTGACCTTTGCGTATAGCAAATAAAGCTACAATCTTATTTCATATTCATTTCTATATTATAGCAGTGTAGTATTGGATATTTTCGTGTTTTCTTATCAGAATAAATTGTTTCGTTTTACCATATGATAATATTAATTCATATGGCTGGCGTATACTGCAAACACATTTTAAAATTCCTAGAAACAAAAAACAGCTGATCGTGTTGCGATCGTGAAGGTGAAATCATTTAAAATGTAAAAAGTAAGTAGAATTTTTATATATTAAAATGTTTTAATATTCTAATGAGGTTCACAGAAAAATTTACTAAATGTAAAATTTTAAAACCGAAACTATATAGGATCACAATTTTTGAGAATATTTAATACTGCATTTTCATACACGTGTTTTGAGCGAAATTACATGTTTTGCTCAAAATACGTGTTTTGGGTACATATTTTCAATTATATTTTTATGCGAGCAAAATATCTCAACGTGTTTAATTTAAAAAAATATCGGAAATAAAATGATCAAAACTGAATTGTGTCTATACAACTCTGTGTTATATATTCATGGAGAATGATAAATTCGAAAAAAATTAAATTATTTTCATTTGACAAGTTCGAAAAAATAATATTCTTTCAGCTTCAAATCTAGTTGACAATATTTTCACTAGAGGGCGCTAAGGCAAAATAAAATAATAAAAAAAAATAATAAAAAAAATAATAAAAAAAATAAATTTAAAAAAAATGAAAAAATTCTTAATAAAATTTCTTAATAGCAAAGTACGGCGTATATATGAGTTGTCCTTAATTAGTTAAATCTCAAACAACTATTTTCCTTTGCCAGTAAATATTAATTTTGTTTCAAATTATGATAAAATATTGGTATTGTACAAATATCGGCATAGTTTTACTACTTTTGTAATTAAAAAAAAAATAATAAAAAAATAGAAAAAATGTATGACGAAAATAAAACTCACAATACAACAGAAAACACATGATTATGATGTGATAAATACTATAGTGAGTGGTAGTGGCGGCGCTGCATTATTGTTGGAATTTTAAAAATACTACAACAACACAAACAATTAAACATACAACTGATTGGTTGGCAAGCTGACTGACTGACAACTGGTTTTGCTGTTAGATTTTTGCCGGTACAGCTGTTTCAATAGAAAAAATATTTATATATATTAACAACAATGACAACAATAACCACATGAAATAATACAAATCATACGGTTTTATTAAAAAAAACTGTAAAAAAATATATAAAAGAGAAAACAAGTAATAAAAGTGATAAGAAATAAGCAGCTGATTTTCTTTTTTGTTGAACAAAAACAAATAAGAAAAAGTTTATATTTTTCAAATTGAAAAAAAAAAATTACAACGTAATATAATTACGGATTCATAACTGATGTGAACTGTTTTGCATTAAACTCAGATCTGTTCTTAAATGACGCCAATTTATCAGACCAATACCGGATTGGAGTTTTTAAACTGCCACAAAAGCCGTGCAAAATGTTTTAAAGAAATTGGCAATTACGGATGATGAAATTTTGCAAAGATTAAAGAAAGTAACTGAGATTGATCAAGGATGCTTTTTCGAGTGTCAGCTAAGCTTGGTTTAGTTAAACCAAGAACGATTTTGGACAGACATTTCCAATTTATTAACATATATTCGTCAACAAAACTTTCGCATATAAAATTTTGTTGCTGATATAAACTGTCCCCAAAACACTTAAAGCATATCTATGAAAAAAAATCAAGAAACCAATTTAAAATAATTTTTAAAATTAAATGTTTCTGAAAAGATTTTACAAGAAATTTTATATAAGGCGTCTAATAGGATAGATTAAAATCAAAATTAAAAAAAAAAAAAAAAATGTAAAATGGCTCTTTCACACAAACCTTTTTGTAATTCGTTGTTGTTAAATTTGATTTGACAGGTTAATTTAGTGCCTGAATAAATAATGAAAATAAATTATACATATACAGTGAAAGCCGACCGTCACGCTGATTTTGTCCCTTTACGGGAGCTGTCCGTTAGTGGATCTTTCAGTGTACATATCAAAATTTTTATAACAAAATTCAAAAATTTTACCTTTTTGAAAAATTTTCCAAAAATTTTATATTTTTCAATTGTCGTCAAATTTTTCATCTTTAGGCCATAGAGTTCCCTAAAATCTCACATATGGGGCGGGAAAAGCCTGTCTTTTACATTTTCCCACATATGTCCCATTTGATTTTGAATTCGGAAATTTCAATATACATTCTATAATATTGATTTTATAAGGAACCATATGTCTTGATAAGATTTGAAGTCATTGTCTTTGTTGAACTGCCATTTGAGGTCGTATTCCATTCAGAATATCAAATCTTTTTAAATTGTCCATAATTTCTTGAATCCAATACATTGAAAATATGATGTACCAAAAAAATGCATTTTCAAACCTTAATGCTTTCGCACTAAGATCGTACAGATTTTTTAGAAATTGAATGGAAAAAACTCGTTTATCAACCCTGTTCAATGCGAATGGAAAATTTCACTCAACCCTTCAGTGATTTAAAAAAATATATTTCGTTCAGTAATTTAAAAAAAAAAATCAACGAACGTTTCTAACGTTTAATGAAGGATTTTTAATTGAATAAATCCTTTTTCTGTTCGAATTATAAAAAAATTATCGCTTTTCTTGTGATTTATTTGATTTGATAAAAGGATCTCTGTTGCAATCAATTTAATTCTCAAATCAATATTGAATGAATCTACTTGATTTAAAAAAACGATTCGTTCACTTCAGATTAAATTTCAATTTGATTTATATTAAAGTCATGAAAAGAAGTAAAAATTCTTTAAAAATCTGCCTCATAATAAAATTTAGGTTATGTTTCCAAATGACGTTTTGCTTAAGACGTACAAAAATACAATAATAAAATACATGCAATACAAAAACAAATTACATGACGTACGTCTTTCTCACTTTTAGGTGAAAGTGAAAATTTAATATTTTTTCTCAATTACTTTTATTTTTTGTTATTTACAATTTAAGTGAATTATGATTGTACAGTGGTCATTTAATGCAGTAATGTTGAAAACGAATCAAAAAAAACTTTGGAATACAGTGAAATAGATGACATAAATTTCAATTTCAGGTGAGTTTTAATTCATTCAGAATTCAGAACATGTCCATTCTAAATGAAAATATAATCTTACATATCAACAAAAAATACCAGACACTGAAAAATTTTTTAGTAGAAAAATCTCAAATTCTGCTATTTTTTTTAGTATAAAAATTTTTAAATTATGCGGTATCTTTTGAATAGAAAAATTCTAAGATTCTGAGATATTTCTCATAAAAAAAAACTCAGATTCTGATACATTTTTCTTATAGAAAAATTCCTATTTTGATTCAGAAATTTACAGGTTAATATTTTTCTTATAGAAAAATTTCGACTCAAATTGCAATAGGTTATAAAATTATATCAAATTTATATCTATCTAATTATTGGTTTTATCCATACATTTATCATTTCAGGTAAAGGGTGTTTTTATAGGAATATCAAGAAAATGAAACAAAAACGAAAAAACAAAATGTGTTTTTTTGCGCTATTCTTCTTTCTACACACGCAACACAGGCCCATATGTTTTTTTCGTACAAATTTTTTATGAATCGTACTTAGCAAAAACATTTTCTTTCAATCATTGAAAAAACATATGGATATATACAAAATATAACGAATATCAACAAAAACCATATGTAATAAATTTTGATATTGAAGATGTAAAAAAAATTAAATCAATAAATTGCGCATTAATTAGTCATCAGATTGGACAAGGAGTCTTCTATTGTACTTACTGTAATTCTTCATCCAACTCTTCGGTACTTTGATATTCAACATTTTCCAAAATCACTTCCTCAGTTTTAATAGGATCGTTTGCAGACATTTCTTGTTTTTATAAATTTTGGTAGGGAATAATAAAAAGTATTTAGTTTTTTTTTGTGTATATGCTTTGTAGTTTTTCGAGTTGTTGTATTTTTTACTATCAGAAAAAACACGTGTTACACTTCTACACTTTTTCAATATTAGATAAAATCATCTGTTTTATTTGTTTTTTCAGTTATTAATATTTTTAATAAATTATTTTATATTTTGTCAAATATATGTATTTTGTTGTGATTTTAAGCTATTGCTTCTCCTTGATTTTTATACTCGAAGAAAAATCGAACCGAACGTTAAACAAAATCCAAAATGACGTTTTTCCCGTTTTCGCTTTAATTAAAAACCACTCACACGATTACAAATTATCAAAAGTGACGCTCACTTATACACTCTCACTTGTTTACGTATAGTTTGCTGCTGTTTTTTCTCAACAGCTGGTTATTCGCCGTATTTTCAAATCGTCGTATGTATATGTATTGCTTTTTTATCTTTTTTCTTTTTGTATTTTTAAATATAATAGATATTTTTCAGCTGTTTTATTTTCTTACACAATTTAGCGGTAATTTCTTTATTTTTTGTCAATATTTTGCCTTTACGTTTTCTTTGAATATTTTTTTTTATCTACAGATTTTTTGTTTTTTTATCTATGTATTTCATATATTAATTTTTTTTCTTCACCTCATTTTTCCACTACAGAAAATATTCTTTATCTTTTATGCGCTTTCACAACCGCGTCGAACGACAATCAAGAACGTAATGAAAATGAAATTGCTTCTAATGTGCTTTTCGTCGTATTTTTATATCAGTTCCAATTGGTTTCCAATCGTCGACCAGGGATGGGAAAGTTGCCACTATCGTACCTTTTTTGATACTTTTTCATAATTCTAAAGAGAAAAGAATGGGGAGAATGAAGAATGTCAAAAGCGTGTAAACAGACATGAAAAAAGATAAATATTTATTGAGTTGATTCAATTCAATATTTTATAAATTAATTTATTAAATCATAACTGATTAATCAATTTCATTTGAATCTTTTTTTTTGGTTAAATTTGATTAATCATTTCAAACATGATTGTTTTTTAGTAGTTAAAGAACGATTGATTTGCGAATTAAAACAAATAGGAAGACATCTCGAAGTTTCTATTTTTATAAAACTGCCACAGGGTGACTATTTTTATACGAAGGGAAAACGAAATTTGTATTATCGGAGTGTATAAATTTATCATATCATATAAATTGATAAAAAAAAATAGTCACCCTGTGGCTGTTTTATAAAAATTCCATGAAACCCTTCGGGTTTAAAATTAAATTAATCGTGATTTAAAAAGACCAAACATTTAAATCAACTTGATTCTTGTAATAAGATAAGGATTGAATCAATCAATCAGAAAAATGTATTAGCGAGTTAATTTGTCAAAATTTAAATCAGATTTAAAAATTGATTTAAGGCATAATGTTTTTAAAGGTCTAAGCGTTATATCCCCTATACCATTAGACTCACAATTAGATCCATCCATAAATCATTTGATTTGTATTTAAACTTGAGTATTCGTATTGTATGCTTTTGATTATTCGATATAATTCGTAAATGTTATTTTTGCTTATTTGTATTGTAGGTATATCCTGTGATGTAAAATCCGAATTTGTGTTGGAGAGTCCTTAAAAAAGATTTATTGAAAAGAAAAATTGATTTCAGTTTCAATTTTTTTTATTTAAACCATTTACTTATAAAATATCCATTGTATTTTCTTCCACTTCTGTTGAGAATATATAAAAATCTCTTCTTCGGCCAAATATAATTTCATTAAGTTTAGGATGAGTAGCTAAAGAATGTACCACACCACCAGTTTTACCTAAAATGTAACGAAAAAAGTTAAAAAATAGCTAAACAAATTAAATACCACTTCAAAACTTACTTATTGCAATATTTTGTACAATTTTTCCTTCTAATAAATCCCACACTATAGCATCTCCTTCACTACTGCCCGATATTATAAAAGCATCGTTAGACATGATGCCACATTCTATCTGATAATCATCTGCTTTATGACCTTTATATTCGGATAGAAGGGCTCCAGTATCACAATCGAGTAAACGTACAACACTATCCTGACATGCTGCAACAAGACATTGTTCATCTCGCGTCATGGTTAAGTATGTTATGGGTACACCAATTTTATCACTGGTTAATTCTCCTATTCGTATATCATAAAATCTTACACAACCATCCAAGGAAGATGTTATAATTTTATTTTCATTACTTAAAACCGAAGTAATACAATCCTTAGCTTCTCTCATCATTTGTACTGGTTCCAAACGTCGAGTACGTATGTCCCAACAAAATACGGCATTATCACGTCCTCCTGATATGGCAATGGAGGAGTCTTCATTAAAGCAAACACATTTTACTCCACCTGCATGACCTCTCAGACGTCGTATAGGTGACCCGGTGCTAACGTCCCAGTAAATTATACTTTTATCTAAACTGGAAGTAACAATGTTACTACTATCACAACTGCCGGCAGCATCTGTAACCTCATCGGCATGTCCTCCATATGTTTTGAGGAGTAGGCCAGTTTTATGATTCCATAACTTAACTTTTTTGTCTGATCCACATGTTAAACAATATGAGCCATCAACTGGAAGTAATGAAACCTGGTAAAAATTGTGTTTCATAAAAGGCAGGAAAACTTACCATTGTAACGTACTGCACGTACAGCGCCTTGTTTACAATCAATAACTCGCAAACATTTAAATTCTCGAAAACTCATAACTATTCACTTAATTGAATGAAGGACCTAGTTCACTTACTAATCGCTATTTCAAATTCAATTGTTCATCTTCTTTGGACGGAATTGGATTCCTTTTTAAATAATTTTCCAACAAGTACGCTACCACTATATCTTGCGTGTTATGCTCCTGAACCAGCTTTTAAAAAATGTTGAAACTGCTATAGGAGAAGGACAGGTGGGAGGAATATCCGAAACTTTCTATTTGTTGTTTTAATTGTTTTGGTCGAAATACCGAACGAACTAGTTCAATTGAACAATTCTTAACATTGAACTAGTGCATACTTTCATCTGTGGTAGTAAATATGTAATCGGGTATAGGGCGGGTCTGGGGAAGAATTTGAGTGTTGAATTAGAACAAATCTGTAAATATTGTAAAAAATTAATTAAAAAACTCTGTTATTAATAAAGGAATTGAACAACTCTGTAATTAACAGTATTTCGAGAAAAAAATATTCCAACTGCTGTCACTTCTGCCAACACTGGTATATCCCTTTTCCCCAGATGTATATAAAAGATTCAATTAAAGGCAACTAGTTTTCATCATTTTATCATAGATTCTGGTTTTATCGTTGACGTTGCAATTGTGAAATAAATATTTTTAATATCATGTAAGTTTTAATATTCTAAAGTCTGTGATTCTAATTGTAAATATGAAAAATTGGTGATGAAATAACACGAAAAGTAGCAGTTGTTTAGCCCGTAAAGGTTAAATATTCCCCCAAAGAAGTAAACGAAAACTGAAACAAAATTGGAATGCTTAATATGTTGGGATGTCAAGAAAACAGGACAATTTTCTGCTGCTTTTTACCCTTGTATGCCTGAAAAACATTGTTATCATAATGCCAAATTTTCTGCTGATGCCATAAAGCTGATAAATAGACATGACTGGTCACACTTATAAACAATGTCGAAGAATTGGAAATTGTGTGAAAAAGGTGAAACTGCTTAAAATGTTATTTTCAAAAGTGACAAATATTCAGTGATTTGTCCAGCATCCAACATTTTTACTAATATTATTTTAAATGATTTATCGGACATTATAGACACTGTGAAGGAGATGAGCCTTCTTTCCCGGTCATTTAGTTTTTTAGATTAAAAATATATAATAAAAGATGATCGAGTAAAATCATTTTATTTTAGGGTTCTACAATTGGAATCTTCCAATGAAGCAGAACAAACAGAAATTGATGATGAAGATATTACCGCCTCTCTGGCTGCTATGAATCTGACAATTGGTGACCAAATTCAAGAACTTACCAAGCGCCTCAATAATATTAATGAGGAACTGCAACAGCAGGTACGTGATAAACATGGTGCATTACTACAACAGGCTACCCACGCTGGACGTTTCGATGCCGGTCTAAATTCTTTGGCCGATGATGTGCAACGTATACGAAATTCTGGATATCGTCTTAAACAGCAAATTGACAAGCAGTATCAATTAATTGAGAATCAATCTAGAGTTTTAGCTCGATTACATGAACTATCACATCTGTTGAGATCCTCAAAAAATCTGTTGATATTAACGACAAAGTTACGAAATACCAAGGATGTATTGAAACAGGCAGAGCTACATTATGAATTAAATGAATTGATTGAAGATACAGATTTACAAAAAATTGAATTTGTACAATCTGCCAGAATCTATGTTATAAATTCAAGACAAAAGATACGTAATTTGACACAAATGCAATTGGTCACTGGATTACAGGAGAAAAATGAACAACAAATTTGTAATGCATTGAAGGTAAGGCGATCGTAAAGAAAATTTATTCTGCAAATTCAATATTTCATTTTTTTTTTTTTCGTTTTTATAGAAAAAACTGAAAATTTTTTTCTGTCTCAGAATTAGGTTTGTGCCTCGACTAAAAGTTATTCGTCTAATTGAACGAATAAAAATAAAATTCAAAAACAATTTATTATATAATTTTGGAATAACTAATAATTCGAATAATTTTTTACGATTACTCGAATAAATTAGAAAAAATATCAAAATATTTTTTATCGTTTAATCGATCAAAATGAAAATTTGAATAATTTAGTTGTCAATAACTCCATAATAAAATAGTGTCATACCGAAATTTTGTTTAAACTAAATTTCGAAATATAGTTCGTGTGTTTAATTATACAGCCCCCATATGATCGAAACCCGGATATATTTTGAGCTAAATGTAAAGACAGTTTTTTATATTTTTATGCAGAAGCAATTTAGAATCTAATCTAATATGTTTTCATAATTGTAGAAAATTTTTTATATAAAAAATCTGTCAGAATTTGAAAAATTTTTCATTATCGGATTATTTATAAAAAAAAAATATCATTAAGGAATTAAAATTATATTTTTTAGAATTTGGACATACATTTTATGTTTATCAGGTTGTAAAATAAATTCCAGGTAATAAGTATTCAAGCTCAAGGTCTATTTTATACAAAATTATTTATTTTTTATCCAATATTTCTTCAAAAAAAATCCCTGAAGAAGCTATCCATTGAAATAGCGAAATATTGGATGAAAAATAAATAATTTTGTATAAAACAGACCTTGAGCTTGAATACTTATTACCTGGAATTTGTATTCAAAAGGTCGAAGAAATTGATCTGAATAATTTATTAATTGGAGGTTGTAAAATATTTTTTCTACAAAAAACATTAGTCAGAATTTTGGAAATTTTTTATAGAAAAAGCTTGTTTGAATTTGGGATTTGTTTTAGAAAAAGAAAGAAATTAAACATCAATCGGAAAATATCTTAGAATTTAAAAATTTTTCTAAGGAAAAAAGTTTTAAATTATTTTTTGCTTTTTAAATAATTTTAATGTTTCTTTTTCATTCATTCATTCTTAACAAAAAGGTCTTTATGAACTTCAATACTTTGGACAAATCTTTGGATAATTTAGTAACAACACTCATTTCGGATTTAGAGCAGTCACTTAAAGAATGCTTTGCTGGTAATGATATTTCAGTACTTAATAAATCGGATGCCACAAAAGCGATTACCTCGTCACCAAAACCAGCCGCAACAGCTCTTAGGGGACCAGGAAAAACGCCACAATTAACAACTACACAAAATTTTCGTGCTAAGTTTTGGAAATCTTTACATTGGCTGCTCTACGATGAACTTTATGAATGTTGTACACAAATACAATTGCTTAAGAAAGCTTTGGATGAAGTACAACAATTTGGCATGTCCGCTTCAACGGCAGAGCAATCTATACAAATAAGATTTTGGCAGGCAGTGCAAGATTTATTAAGAAAATCATTTAAAGAATGTCCAACTCATATAACACAAACATTGCAAGAAGGTCTATCGAAATTATTGTACTCTATCAGAGGTTTAGAGCAGAAAGTCAATAAAGAATTTCAATTCGATGATGATTTGTTCATACCGCTGGAAGTGGGTTATGTTACAAAATGTGCCGCCAATATGAAAGCCTGTATGGCTGGTGTTGATTTACCCAATAATGAAACAGTTGATAATTTTATAAGAGTAGCTTCTACAGAATTAAGTAATGCTCTTGTAGATGCTAGATTAACAAATGCCATAGCGGCTGTTTTCATATCTTGCAGCAAAGACTTTTGCACTAAAATTGAATCACAAATTAAATTCGGGCCAGATTCTATACAAGTTGTTGATTTGCCCAACACCCAACAAATACAAAATACCCTTTTAGCTAATATATTATTTTACTTTAAAGATTCCACCAGACGTATGTTACAAGATTTGGGACAACAATTTGTTAAATCTCAATCAACGGCCAAATCGGATATAGCTAAATCCATAGAGCAGGCGGATTTGTTAATAACCACAATTTTGCAACAAATAATGGATTCTATACTATCTACCATTAATATCATCATATTGAGTATTCATCGAGAGCCGGGTTTAAATTCGGAAAAAATTTCTACTGCCGGTCCCTCTATGTATATGAAAGAATTACAAGAATTTATCAATCGTGCTTGGACTAATCATATTTTATCTTATGACGATAAAGAAGTCCTAGCGAAATGTGGCCAAGAAGTAGCAAAGAGATGTATTGAATTCTTTATACATAATCTTAGCATTTTGAGGCCTCTTAGTCAAGCTGGTCGTTTAAGATTAAAAAATGATTGTTTACATATGGAAAATACCCTAAAGCCATTATGTTCGAATCTTTCGGAGTTGGGAAATTCAGCACGTTTATTACGTGCCATGTCATTCCTAATTGTTCAAAAACCTTTGGAGTTAATTAAACAATCTTTAGGATCAGATTCTTTAGTACCATCCTATATTGTGTTACTTTTACTATTTGCTCATGCTGGTCCTGAGTTGCAATCACCACACACAACCGTCAATTGGTCTAATGAACGTTTGATAGAATGGCTGGAGGGTCACACTAATGAACGTGAAAAATTAGAATTAATTTCGGGTGCATTACAACGTTATCGTGATGGTGTTAGACGAAAGAAAAGTGAACAGTATGATGAAGTTTATCCATTAATGGTGGAGTTTTTTGAAAGGGCTTCTAAAGCAGATACTTAAAATTATATAAGTACTTTTTAAACGTGATGTTAATAAAAATTTTATTAAATACAATTAAAATATGAATAATAAATTTACTATAAAAGAAAATGAGAGAAAAAAAATTGTAATGGAACAAGTTGTAGAGAAAAATGTTTAAGGTGGGTAGTTAAAATGCTCCTAATTATTTGGAACGATTTTTTTGTAAAGAATGGAATGTACTAAAATAGATTTGTAAGTGCAAAGAAGAAGGGAATAAAATTGACTCTGCATAGTGAAGAAGGGAATAAAATTGACTCTGCAGAGTGTATTACTCCATAATTGTAAATAGACCTTTAAGAAAGATTCACAAAGATGTAGTCCTTCACGCTGCAGAGTGGGGTGTACTGCTTAACAAATTAACATTAATGTTTTTTTATTTTTGTATGAAAAATTTGCTGTATATGCCAAACAGTGGTGTAAGCAGCAAAGCAATGTTCATTAAATGCTTAAATTACGGATGTAGGGCTAAGATGATTAGGTATGATTCAAGATATTGAGAAACAGATATCGGAATGAGAAACAGGATATTTACAATATATATAATCCATTCCTAGCTCAATTTTTTTTAAATAAGCTAACCAACTTGCGCCTGCAAACAATTTATTGTAAAGATACAATTGTTCTAAATGCACTCTTTTTTTGCTGGGAAGGATATAAATTATAGTTGTGACGTTAAAACAGTCGTTTTTTCTATATTAATTTTTTAATTAATTAGGTCGTTCTTTGAGTTCAAAAGCTCTTGACAATTACGGTAACATGGCTATTTTTCAACGCCATTTTGTAACAAACTATTTTTCGTTTCATTGTTCATACTTGAAAAAATAATTTAAAAGTAATAAAATTGTCGTTAAGCCCGCTCAACCCATGCCCTTTTTTGTTCGCCATCTCACCCGGTTTGAATGCAACAAAAAAGTAAAAATTCGTATTAGATTATTCTCTATTTGTTATTCTTATTAGAAATAATGTTCCAAGTTTGAAAATCAGGTTGGAAGTTGCAGAAATTAGGATTGAATTAAAGTAATTTGTGATGCCATTTAAATTTGTCCCATTTGCTACGTTGAAAATGGCCAAAAATTAAAAATGCCAATTAATTAATTTAGTATTTATTAAAGAACAATTTCAAACACTTGTGAAAGGTCCAATTTTAATTTTTTTTTTAAATTGTAAAATATAACAATTTTTTATCTTTAAAAAGATATTTTATTTAACTATGATATCATTAACGATACTGAAAAGAAACTTGACACAATTTGCCCAAAAGCCAGCATATGTTCATTCCCTTTTTAAAAACAACATGACATACTCAAATTCAAATTAGTTTTTTTTAACAAAATGTTGCAAATTGGGTTTGACACCTTTCGAAAAATGTTGAGCATTGGGTTTGACACGTCTTGACTAAGGCGAATTTACACCAGGTGGTGTTATTAACACAGCTGAGCTACTTTTTTTTACATAATTGGAGGGAGAAATGTCAAAAGTTGTTTATAATTACGTTTATGTTTGTTTACATACATTTTTTACAAACAATATGTTTTGTTTCACTCAACTGTTTTTGACATATCGAACAACTAAAGCAACAATAAAAAACCATGTTGTTTCTGTAATGTTGTACTTGGTGTAGAATCAACACCACCTGCAAAGTTAATTTTTTTTTACAGAGAAGTAAATTCTCTAAAAGAATAAGCTCTCTGGATAAACTTAGTGATTAGCTCAAATGAACTAGTTCGTCCATGAACGACACAAATCTATTTCTTTGTAAAAAAGCGTCTCATTGCTAAAAAAAATTTTGATTTTTCACTTTTTAAACGAAAAAAATAATATTTAACATAAAATAAACAAAAAAAAGTTATTAGTGAAACAAATTTAAAGTTGCAATTAACATTTTTAAAAAAGAAAAACAACATTTCTATCAATAAAAACAAGGTGAAAGTTAAACCAAAAAGTTTTGACACCAATTGTTATTTAGGTAACAAAAACTAAAGAAGCTGTTGCAAAATCATGTCCTTTTTAAGGGGTTCTTTGAATTATGTTTGGTGTACTACAAGTGTTTTGGGCAAAGGTGCTACTGGTTCAGTATTTCAGGTAATTTCCCAATTTTTCTTTTTGTTTGTAATCAAAACATTGATATTTTCTTGTATTAACAATACAGGGTGTCAACAAAATAACCGGGGAATCGGTTGCCGTAAAAACATTTAACCCTTATAGTCACATGCGTCCCCCAGATGTACAAATGCGTGAATTTGAAGCTTTGAAAAAAGTAAATCATGAAAATATTGTCAAGCTTTTGGCAATCGAAGAAGATCAAGAGGGTCGTGGCAAAGTAATTGTTATGGAATTATGTACAGGTGGCAGTTTATTTAACATTTTAGATGATCCAGAAAATTCATATGGTCTGCCAGAAAATGAATTTCTATTGGTTTTAGAACATTTGTGTGCTGGCATGAAGCACTTAAGAGATAACAAGTTGGTGCATCGTGATTTAAAACCGGGAAATATTATGAAATTTATATCGGAAGATGGTCAGACTATATATAAATTAACAGATTTCGGTGCTGCCCGAGAACTTGAAGATAATCAACCATTTGCTTCACTTTATGGCACCGAAGAATATTTACATCCTGATTTATATGAAAGAGCCGTTTTAAGAAAATCCATAAATCGTTCATTTACCGCCAATGTAGATTTATGGTCTATTGGTGTTACTTTATATCATGTAGCAACAGGTAATTTACCATTTCGTCCCTTTGGTGGTCGTAAAAATAGAGAAACTATGCATCAAATTACTACGAAAAAAGCCTCTGGAGTTATTTCTGGTACACAGTTATCCGAAAATGGTGCCATAGAATGGTCTACTACTTTACCACCACATTGTCATCTTTCCGAAGGTCTTAAGACATTGGTAACACCATTATTAGCTGGTCTCTTAGAAGAAAATCGTGAAAAAACTTGGTCTTTCGATAGATTTTTCCAAGAAGTCACTTTAATTTTACGCAAACGTGTTATACACGTCTTTTTTACAAATCGTACCAGTTCGATAGAGGTATTTTTGGAACCCGAAGAACAAATTGAACATTTTCGTGAAAGAATTTTACTGCAAACTAAAGTTCCTTTGGAAAAGCAAATTTTATTATTTAATAATGAACATTTGGAAAAACGAATAACCTTACATACAACAGGTTGGTGCGAAAATAGAAACAAATGGATATATTTAAGAAATGATTTTGTTATTTTTGTCATATTTTATTTTTAGCCAATGCTTTCCCTGAAACCACTACAGAAAAACCAATATTTTTATATAGTAATGATGACAACAATGTTCAATTGCCAAATCAATTGGATCTACCCAAGTTTCCTGTATTTCCCAGTAATGTTTCTGTAGAAAATGATGCTAGTTTGGCTAAGGTAAATTAATTAATTTATTTATTAAATCATTTTGCAATACAAAGCCGTCCTGCAGCCTGTTTCTGTATATGATGCGAAAAGTTTTCGCATCGAGAAATTTATGGTCACATTATTTTATACAAGTTGATTGCAGTTTTACTGGAAATTTTTTTTGAGCTTCTAACTTTTAAATCTGTGGCACATATAATTTTTTAAAATGTCTTATTAGATAGAGAAATAACAAGATTACAGCGGCTTATTATCTTCCTTAGATTAATATATATATATATTTTTTTTTTGGACTGGGTGAAAAAAAAAAAAAATTGGCGGTGTCTATTAGAAGAATACACAGCTTGCCAGGGTTTCCCACTGATCTCAAATACCAAAATTGAGTGTTATTTTAGTCAAAAAATAAATACAATCCACGCCCAACGAAAAAACACGGGCAGCACGCTCCATTAGAATTCAATTTTACATGAATCAATAAAATTTAACAAAAGAGAGAAGTGATCCATATTTCCAGATTTTAGTAAGTCCGTTAGATTACCATAGATTCCAAAAAGTGAACAATTAAGACGTGTAGACCGGAATTTGCTGCAATCAAATATAAGATGTTCAGCCGCCTCCATGGTACCACAAGTGTCACAAACAGTAGACTTCGCAACACCAATCATATTAAGATACTTTTTATCATATCTATGATTAGCCATAAGCCTATTCATCATTTTAATTTCTTTAGGCAACAACTCACAACCATAGTGCCATGGTTTAGTCTCAACATTACAACAAATGTTACAGAAAAAATTTCCTTTATTACGACTAATAGGCTTTTTACACTGAACAACATCTTTGTGAAACGCGTGGAAGATGTTGAAAATGTGAAATATGTATTTACATTGGCAATTCAGCTGTCAAAAAAATAAAAAAATACGCATATTTTTTGTTAAAAATAAAAAATGGATTTAGAGAAAGCATTAATCATTGTAGTTGTTGCTTTGCAAGAACGAACCCAAATTTTAATGTGTACTGCATTAAATTTGAAATATTAAAGGTCATTCTGGAAGAAGATGATAAAGAAGAATTTTTGGAATACATAAGAATGAAATTCTTACATGTATCATCATTTTCTGCAATGTCAGTTTGCTGGAGATGGCACAAAGAAAATCGATTTTTTTTTTGTCATTTTTTTTAGTGATCACACTTAAAATAACGAAAGATGTAACATGGAACAAAATGAGAAAGGGTCATCTTTTGTATATGTAGAAAGATGTTGAATTTTTGGCCTGTATAATTCTTATGGAAAGATGTTAACATCTTTGCAAATTGATGAAAGATGTAGCTCAGTGGAAAAAGGCTATAAGATGATGTGGGTGTCTTCGTGGCTGAAATATCAGCAATAAAAGATGCAATCAAATATGCAATACAGAGAAATACAAGAACTGTCATCTGCACCGACAGCCTTAGCGCGGTAAAAGCTATTAATAAAAACAACAAGGGATTATATGACGATATAATCAACCTTCCCGAACTGGCAAATAAAGTTATGCTATTATGGATACCCTCACATATTGGCATACCCGGCAATGAAGCTGCAGACGAGGCCGCTAAAAATGCTCTAAAACTAAATGAGGTAAATTGGACACCATGCTTCCATAAAGCTATTTTTAATCCCTTCAGGGCCGTCCAGAGACAAGTTGGCCCAAATACAACAAGGAGCTTACCCGTTCACAATGTATTATGTTAGGCCGTCTTAGAGTTGGTAAAACAATATTCACATCACAACATTACTATGAAAGGTGCGATCCGGCTATTTGCAGTTTTTGTAATAACACACTTACAGTTCCTCATATCCTTACGGAATGTCCAGATACGAGACTTGATTTACCACTTGATGATATTCTAGACTGCTCAACCACCAGGAACATACAGAGAATATGGAGCTGCCTTCAGAAACATGGCATCCAAAATGTATAAAACCAGTATTCATTCTATATAAATTTATTACATTCCTTTTAATTTTCCCCTACTTTGTTATATACAACTGAACTTTATATTTTTGTTATTTAGATTTTGTTTTCATATTTTATTTATTTTTTATTATTTTTAGGCTCTTTAATATTGTCCTATAAGCTATTCTCACCCTATAGAAAGCAGAACAGGGTTGCGTTTTTCATGTTTTTTGCGAAAACTTTATGGATGCGAGAAATACAGAAACGAGGTGCAGGCAATAAAACGTATAGCGTAGCAATTTACATTCCTAAGTAAAAATTGCTAAAAAAAAGTTTTGCACACTATTATTTTTTGCGGCGATATTCTAAATATGATATATAGGTCATTTTATGAAAATCGAAAACGAGCAGCTTTTCAATCTAGAATATTTTGTTTCTTTTTTTCGATCTTCAATATTTTATTATATTATTCTTTTAAATTGAGTCTAAGATCTTTTTACAAAAATAATGATTATTTATTTTCATCTTCTAGTATTTCGTCTCCACATTGGGTGACTTTTTCAGGGAAATAATTGAAAATTTCATGAAAAATTGTTCATGAAGGCTTTCTTTGTATATATTAATATTAAATAAATAAAATTATACACATATTTATAATATAACTAAGGCTTAACATTAGTTTTGTTATGAAGACACTATATGCTAACAATATGGTAGGGCTAAATTATTTAAAGGATCATTAACTTTTCATTATAAATAGCGCTGTTAATCTTTGACACAGCTAAATTTCTTTTATTTTAGGCAGCTTGCAGTGTTGGCCATGAATGTAAGCGTCGTGTTGATACATTTACGACTATAGATATTCTAATTAAAAAGGCTGTGGAACAGTTTATTGAAACATTAATTACTACAATTACTCTACTTGTGAAGTAAGTTTTAAATACAACTGTTGGCAAATTTTTGATAACTTAATTAAAAAATTACTAATTTAAGAAAAACTAAACATTTTGATAAACTACTAATGACAGCAATTGATTATGCAGATGCTGTACAAAGTATGGCCAAAGTGGTAAATTAAAAATGTATTTTTACAAAAAAAAAAGCAATCGTATCTGTAACTAGTACTTCATTTACAGACAAAAGGTGATCAAGAATTTAAGCCTATTTTACATAGTTTGGAAAATCTTAAAACCGATTTTGATGGAGCTGCCGATGTTATAATGCAATTGCATGCAAATTTTGTAAAAGATGATCAATTAAAGTAAGTACAAATATATTGTTAGCTGAAATGCAAAAGGGCGTAAGTTACAGAATTTTTAAAACCAGCTTTTTTGATTATTATGATTCTTTTGGCTGAAATACATGCATTCACAAAATTTCTGACATTTACGAATAAAAATAAGGGTTCTATGAACAAAATTCGAATCTGAGATGTTTTTAATTTTCCAAGTGTTTGACCTGTATAAATTTGAAATGGGATTGAGTGTTTATAAACTACTGCATTGAAATACATCTCTTCACAAAATTTTATCGTTCTATAATCAAAACAGTCAGATTTATTTACGAATTTTTTAAATTGCCTATTGGGGTTTTTTGCTTCTTCCATAAAAAAAATAAAAATGTTATTTACGCCCTTTTGCATTTCAGCTAACGATATACAAGTTTAAGAATTGTAGAAATTTCATGTTCATTATTTCTAGTGATCAATGGAATTCTTCTATGCATGGTAAAAAATGTCCTTGTCGTACCAGAGCTAGTCAACAGGGTAAATATTTAGTAGAACGTTTACGTGATTCTTGGCAACATTTACTAAGAGATCGTGCCACACGCACATTAACATACAATGATGAACAATTTCATGCCTTGGAAAAAATTAAAGTACATCGATATTGGATTATTTTAATAATTTTATTATTAATTTTGCTTTATATTCATAGGTTGATCGCAATGGCAAGCGTATTAAAGCCCTTTTGCTGGATGATACCAAACCAGCTGTTGCTCAAATAGCAGAATGCTTAGCGGATTGGTATAAATTAGCTCAGACTGTGTATTTAAAAAGTGAAATTTTAGAAAAAGATGTTAGAGAGTGTGAACGAAGTTTAAATAATATCAGAGATGATTTATACCGTTTAAAAATAGAATTACAAAAAGATATGGATGCCAAATTAGTAAACAATAGTAATCAATTATCGAAAATTGAACAGAAAAATCGTTTAAAAGTAAGTATTTTTACTTTGGCAATATATAAAAAATGTTTATTATTTTAATTTTTCTAATTCACTTTATTTTCAGTTTATGCAACAACAGCAACAAGAAGTTTTAGCTATATTGCAACAAAATAATAAATTGATATCTATGTTGCAAGAATTAGGTATTAGCATGCCTGCTAATCAAAAACAGACATTTTAGGGTTAAAGTTTTAAATAGTACTACTTTTGTTTTCTCATTATATCATCAATTTCCATTTAAATTTTAAGTCAACTTTTTTTTAAAACATATATTGTGTGTGTGTTTACCTATTTTGGTTTTTAAAAATGTAGTTTTAAATACTTTTTTTATATTTTTTTTAAGTGTCCGATCGAACTTTTCGGCCAGAAAATAAATTTGATCAGTATTTGGTATTTTGACATATTATACACAAACTTTGCTAATGAAAAAATGTTTTTTTACTTTTCTTCGATTTTTCCATAAAAATGATATATCGCTAGCAAAAATGTTCAACTTATTTATATATATATATATATTATTTCGATTGAGTGTGTTTTGTTTTTCTTTATAGTCTTAAATTTCAATTAAAATTTTGTAAAATTTTTTTAATGTGTTCAAAGGATTGTAGAACAACCAGAAATTCCAGTCCTTAATGAGGTCCTTTTTGGTATTATTTTTTTTATTTATTTGCAATACAATAAGCCTTTAAGGCAAAAAAAAAACGTATATAATTACAAACTCCTGATATTAAATGCAAATAATAGTACAGTGGATTCCCGTTTTAACGAATTCGCGATTTAACGAACAGGCAAAATTTTTGCATTAGTTACTGTGTATAACGAATTAAAATCCAATTTGTTTGTTTACCATGTACATACACACATCGGCTGAAAAATCCGTAGGATGACACATAGGTGACGCCAATAATGCAAAATCTATATGATTTTTTTGGAAGTACCAACCTTCAGATGATACCTGTCAAAATTTTATGAAAATTCGTCAATAAGTTTTAGTGACGCTGCTTTTGCGATTTTGAAAACAATGGTTGCAAAGCAATTTTTCGTTTGTTGATTTCTCATTGCTTTTTAATGAAAAAAAACCTCGTTGAAGCCAAAGTTTGGCGTGATAAGTGTTATTCGGACTCTGCTCCATCGAGACAAATGGTAGAAAAGTGGTTTTCAGACTTTAAACGTAGTCGTACAAACACCAATGTCGTCGAACGCTCTGGTCGTCCAAAAGAGGTGGGGATACCGGAAAACAACAAAAAAGTTCACAAAATCATTTTGCCAGACCGTAAAGTGAAGTTGCAAGAAATAGCTGATACCTTTAAGATATCGAAGGAATGTAACTGCTTTGTTTTGCATGAACATTTGTCCATGAGAAAGCTGGTTTCGAAGTGGGTGCCGCGTTTGCTCGCAGTGTACCAAAAACAATAACGTGTCGATGATTCCAAATGGTGGGCAAATTGCTCGAATTATACTTTCAATTGCTTCCGCATTCGCCAGATTTGGCTCCCAGCGATTTTTACCTGTTTTCAGAGCTTAAAAAATGCTCGCTGGAAAGAGATTTTTGAAGAGGCTTATTTTGAGGCCAAAGATAAATAATTCTAAAAAAAAGATGTAGAAGTGTTAGAAAGGAGACTTTGTTGATGAATGAAGTCGAATTTTGCCAAAAAAAAATGTTGTTTTATTTCTTATCCTACCGACTTGTCAGCCAATGCTTAATTTGGTCATTACGTTTCATGTTGTGAACTTGTGAACATTGAAAAAGGAAACGTTTAACACTAAAAGTAAAAATTTTAGATGCATATACAAATGAAGAGAGTGTTACTGGATTATCAATTAAATATGGTTTAGCCGAATCTATAACAAGATATGATATGAAGTGTTCTTTTAAATTGTTATTACATGAATAAATATTTTTTTTTGATTTGTTCGTTAAATCGGGAATCCACTGTACATATAAAACACCAAATGATCCTTAGAGCCGGATATACATTTTAAATCGGCAAGCAAAGTTTGATTTTGTAAATGTTGAGTTGTAAATGTTGAGTTTTCTACGTAGTTAACGGATATAGTTGAGTCGTTCATATATTCGCTTTATAATGGTGTTCCCGCACTATGAAACCACCTTAAGGCAAACGCCTTGTAATATCGTTACCGAAATAAACGAAATCCTTAAAGTATTACATTAGTTGATAAATTTTTGGCTTTTGTCAAATCAAATTAACGGTTTGCTTCGTGACTCTTAAACTACCGTTACCGAAATAACTTAAATGTCGTTAGCCTTAAAATGCTGAAAATACTATCCTAAAATAATTGAAATACCGTTATACTTAAAATACTGAGAACTCAATAAATGAAATACCGTTAATGAAATAATCCTAAATAACGTTAACCTTTCTATGGGTTGTATCCTAATTAAAAAATATGTTATTCAATATAAAATTCTCTTCTAGACATTTTTTGTAATTTTTCCAATATCAAAATTTATCCTTAATGCATATAAATGCCAAAACAACAACACCAAATATTGTATTTTGTTTACCGAACTGTTTGGTAGGACACTATTTGTTTGATTTATATGCATATACTTACATTTTTTTTTTATTTTCTTAAATCATTTATTATGTTTAACTAAAAGTAATATTTTAAAAAATACATTGTAAGTTCTCTCGATTTTTAGGTTAAAACATCAGTATATAATTAAGTATATTATATTTTTTGCATTTTATTGGAAAAAAAATAAAAAATTATCATTTTTAAAAACAAAATTTGTTATATAAGATTTTCCTGTTAAAGGAATTTTGTGCATATGAATGTTAATAAACAAAATATATAATTTGATAGCAAATAAAAAGTATAAGCAGATCCGTTAGGGTCTTTAAAAAATTTCGTTTCACCAACAAGCATGTTTTTATAACCTTCATCCCACTGTACACTCCTGTATAAAGCTGTGTTTGTGCGGCAAACTATAAACGCTGTCTGTAGGACTGCCTCCAATATTAGAGTTAAAGGCCAGTATTTTCCTCACAACACGAATTTCTTACAGTCAATAGCCAGAATCATAACAAAGCCAAATGTCGCGTTTTCGATAGATTTTAAAATATATTTATTTCAAAAAAAAAAATTTAATTTGTTTTTAGTTTAGAATTTATTTAACCACCTTCGGCCTAATTTTGTATTTCCAATATGATTTTTTTTTTTTTGCACAATAACAAAAGATTATATTGCATGGTGCGTAGGTACCTTAAAGTATTATTCTTCACTTATGTTTTGCCATGTTTATGTTAAAACATACGAAACTTTAATACACCCACATTTATGAAAATTTTGACATATAAGTGAAAAGCAATTCACCATTGAAATTAGCGTGTCCGAAATATATGTTTATGGTCAATGGCCCATCCATATTATTTAATCTTTTATTTATAGCTGCTAAATAAATACCCAAAAGTCAATTTTAAAGGGTTTATTTTACATATAATCTTTATTATTTTAGACAGTATTATTAATTAGGAAATCGGGGGTTTTTAAAGGGGGGACAATTTAGAGAATTTATTAAAAAAGAAAAAAACAGGTGTGTTTGTTTTTGTGTTAAAAACAGACTACACAATAAATAAATTTTTGATTTTGTTTGTAATAGTTGTTGTTGGACGATGAGTATTTAAATAAACTTATTTCAACATCTACGTTGAGATTAGAGAATACACCATGCTATAATTAGATAGATAAACAAATTAAGACAATGACAAAATGAAATAAAAAGGGCTTTGGATACTTACCCGTAAATGTAGTAGAAGAATGAAATTAAATATATGGCCAATTTAATCCAACCCTCACGCATATTTTTGGTTAAATTGTCCGAAGACAATACAGTAGTGGGATCATACAAACCAGGACCCGACATTACGGGACGATTTTTATAACTAAAAGAATAAGAATAATTAGAGTCAGTGTCGTCATCTTTGAAGGAAAAACTTACCGAAATATATGATAGGCAATCAATGGTATATTAATACATAATGAGAACCATTCACCGCATATTAAAAACAATAAATTCAAGAATATGTGCAGTAGATATTCCGGCAATACCAGCTGTAATAAAAGTCGAAATGCCAGTCATTAGCAATTAGTGGAATTGGTACCTTTTTTCAAGAGTGTACAACTTACTGGATTTAAACTATTACATTGATCTATTGGATTTTTATAATCTGTTTTCAATTCATCAAATGCAATAACATGAAATATTGCAAAGAATATCAAAAATGCGTCTCCAATCAGGGCAATTATATAGGTAAATGCCGTAAAATTGAAAGCCATAGTATTTGTGGTATTTTGTGTGCTGCTTTGGAAAAGGCGGGTATATGCGATATAGAAATTCAGTGTTTACACTTTTATCTGTAATTAATGTTTCTTATTATTAATTTTAATATTTTGTTTTTACAAAAACTTACTATTTTTTAGGAAAAATCTTATAATTTTCAACAATTTTCCTTATTTTTGGTTCGAGGTATCTCCCATTGCCATGACAGCTGAGTAATTTCTTCTATGAGTTCATTAAGCATGCCATACACTAGTCATAATATGGTGCAACTATTGAGCAAATATATTGACACAGTGTTTGATAAATTGTCGATTTGTATTGTACAAAATGTATAAAATATTGTATGTTCTATTGCCAACACCTGGCAATTTTCATTTTAAGCTGTTTAAAGTGCTGGAATACAGCCAGAGCTTGAAAACGATAAATCTTTATTGAATTAATTTGCGAAAAAATAATGCTTTTTGTAAATCAGGGAGTTGATTTATTAAATCAGACTTAAAATTATAGTTGATTAATCAATTTGATTTGAATTTTTTTTGATTCAATTGAATCAAATCATTTTAAACATAATTCGTTTTTAAAAAATTTTTAATTTGATTTGCTAATTAAAAGAAAAAAAAAATTAAAATTAACTTGCAAATCTCGCTTAGTTTTCTAGATATTCGCCATTTTCTAAAATGGTAATTTTTTAAAATGACCGGTATCAATTTTTGCTCTAGTGGAGTATTAATTTAATGCGATAGTAAAAATAGGTCGGGTTCGGAAGATATCCCGAGGTATCTATTTTTATAAATCTGCCACAGGGTGACCCATTTTTATACGAACGAAATGGAACGGGAAACGAAATTTGTTTTATCGGAGTGTGTTAATTTATATTATCATATAAATTGATAAAAAAAAATAGTCACCCTGGGGCTGTTTAATAAAAATTCCATGAAACTCTTCGGGAACCTACCCAATCTATTCTCGCTTAGTTTTCAAAATATTTGCCATTTTATAAAATGACCGGCGAGATAGGGCAAAACGTACACAATTTTTGCTCTACTTGAGTATTAATATATTGCGATAACAAAAATGGAAGACATCCCGAGGAGGCCGTTTTATAGAAATTCCATGAAACCCTTCGGGTTAAAAATTAAAATAATTGTGATTAAAAAAAAATATTTTAATTCGTGAATCAAATCGTATTCGAGAATCAAAATAATTCTTTTTTTGATTCGCAAATCAATTGATTGATTTATAAAAAGAATTATTTAAATCAACTTGATTCTTCCAATTAGATTAAAGATTGAATTGATTCGTCAAACTTTAAATCAGATTTGAAAATTAATTTAAGGAATTATCTTTTTAAAGCTCTGGAATATTATATATTTTTAAGTTTATCAAGCTCGAGATCATAATTTAATGTTACTATTTACATAAAATTCGAAAAACTAACCTTAAATTTCAGCATTGAGTACTTGGTATTTTTACAGCATTAGTGCATATCTTTTTTGTTGAACGCCGGTTTCTAATTGTCATTGTAGCAAAAAGTTTTCTTTTTATCTCCTTCGGATTTCTTTATAACCATTTTTCATTCAAAATTGATCCAAAACAATTACTAAAAACCACGTAAGTGCGTTTACAGCATTTAATTAGTACCCACCTTAAGTAAACAGCAACTGGAAAAAATGTTTAGTAAAAAATTAGCACAATTTGTGTGCGTTTTATTGTTCACTATCACAACAAGTCTATGGACAGGTGTATTAGCTGACGTACCACGTCCCCGTGGTGTGGCATTATCAAAAGCGACACTGTATACACCACGTTCTGATAATTCATGGATTTGTTTAGATGGCAGTCGGTCATTGACATTTATACAAATTAATGATGATTATTGTGATTGTGCTGATGGTAGTGATGAACCTGGTACATCAGCCTGTACACACGGTACATTCCATTGTGCTAATAGAGGACATCGTCCTCAGGATGTTCCTAGTTCACGTGTAAACGATGGTGTATGCGATTGCTGTGATGGTAGTGATGAATATTTGACTGAGGGTATGTGCTCCAATACCTGTATAGAATTAGGTAGAGCCGAACAGGAACAACGTAAAACACAAGCTGAAATACATAAAAAGGGTTCAGCTAAACGTTCTGAAATGGTAGCACGGGGTAAACAACTTAAAGCAGATCGTGAAAAACGTCGTACAGAATTGGAGGCACGTCTCCAAGAGCAGGAGTCTTTAAAGACGGAAAAGGAAAAATTGAAAAAACAAGCTGAAGAAGCAGAATCCGAAGCCATAGATAGCTTTGAAGAAAAAGAATCTTTATTAGCAACTAATGCTCCTTCAGTGGACAGTTCTTTGCGCGATGAAGCTACAGCCAGTTTTATGCGTTATGATGCTAACAAAGATGGATTCGTTGAATACGTTGAACTACAAGTTGACTTGCATTTAGATCGTGACCGTGATGGCGTTGTTACCGTAAAAGAAGCTAAATTCTTTTTAAATCAACGAGAACGCGTTGACTTGGAATCTTTTATTACCTTATCTTGGCCTCGCATTAAACCTATGCAAATGGTTGCCAGTGGACTATTTACACCACCAGAGGGTGCTAAGGGTGAAAACGAAGAAGTTGCTGAGTTGTTGAATGAAGAGGATCTGGAACCGAGAGGTGATCAAAAGGCAGAAAACGGTAATTATTGTTTCTTTGGATTGATCGTTATGCAAATTCAATCGATTTTCTGTAGTCAATTTTTAAAATTAGAAAATTTTAAATTACGCGAAAGAGGAGCATAATTTGAAAGGCTTCAAAATTGTTACCATAAGTAAAATTTTTGTTCGTTCTGAGCCCAACATAATTTTGTCGGTTAGGCACATTTTAATGCCTAGTTTAAATTTAATAATTCTAGAACTATTTCGATCAGAACAAAATATATACCATTGAAAAGGTCTCTGTAATATATTTCAATGAAAATTTGTATTGCCCCATTATAAACCAATTAAAATTTTTTCGATTTTTTTTTGTTTTCATATATCCAGATTTTTTTCGTTATTTTTGAGCTTTCAACCTCCTAAACAACTATTTTAAACTAAGGTAATGCAAGTCGATCCGGTAAAAATATAATCGGAACGCGCAGTTTTGGAAGAGTAGAAACTTTCTGAACAGGCAGAGCTCAATCAAAAAAGCTATGGAAAATATTTTTGTGTCTCCACACTTGAATTTTAAGAAATCAAACACGTGATTAGGTATTTTCCTAATAAACACTGACGTTACTAAATTTAGAATACAGAAATATTATATTGTATGTAGTAAATTTTTGGTTTTAGTTTTCATTTGTAAAATCATATTAATTCCATTTGACCTTAACAGTAATTTTACAAAAATTGATAGTCAAGAGTTCTACTTTGATGTAAATGCCAGTTTTTCATATTAAAATTAAAAATTTAAATCTTTTGTTTCTCGCGTTTATGTCTAACTTCAAATAAGCTGACATAATGTCAGCTTATTTAAAACGCAAACGCGTTTCAAAACGCAAAAACGCGTTTCAAATCAGAGATAGAGTTTTTAAATATCTATTTATGTTAAGTATATACTTTTTAATTAGTCCATTACGGTAGATATGACCTCATATAAAATATATTTTAAAATCATTTTAATGTTTCACATTTTGTCCTAACCGGATATGTAGATTTATTTTAATAGAAAAATGGTCAGTCAGTTAGAGCTTGATAGAGCAGTTAATTTGAGTATTTCTAAATTAACTTTTCTGTGTGGTATGGGTATAAATCTAACGTTTCTGCTCTTTCTCACACTTGATACAGAAACAAAAAAAAACGTTAAAAATGTCATAGAATCTCTACTGTATTTTAACTAGTGTATTTTAACTAGTGTTTCCAATTATACGATTCTGCCGGTTAATCGGTTTTGTCATTATTCGAAAAATGTAGAAAATTGATTAATCGGTTATTCGGGTCAGTTAATCGAAAAAATGGGCGATTAATTGATCAATCGTTTAATGCAAAAATAAATATATTTCTTTCATTAATAAGAACATAAAGAGTTGCTTTTTGCTGAAATACCAAGTTAAGTCTATTGCATTGGTTTCTAAAGTGTTTGCTTAAGACAATTAAAAGCATCCTAAGATTTTTTTAAAAATCATTCATGTCTTATAAACTTAGGCTTTTTTCAGAGGAATCAGACGACTTTTAAAAAAAAATCTAAAACGTATGCAGTAGAAGTAAATTCTTAAAACGCAGTGTAGATGGTGTTTTACCGAAGTGGGACATTTTGTCGATAAAGTTGGTATTTATTTTCTTTATATGACACTGTCCAGAATAAAAAAAAATTTAAATATAACTAAATAAACAAATAAATTCTTAAAAATATGGTATGAATAATTTTTCGAAATTTACAAAGTTTCATAGAACTGCCACTGTCCCCTTACTCTTTCCACTACCTATTAGAAAATATATGAAAATCACGCATTTTTCTGGCAAGTCCTCACCGATAAGAATAAGCGAATTCTGAACAACTAAACAACTTTATTCTACTGAAGTTCCTACCTTCATCAAAATTTGTTGATAAATCAAATTAGAATTTGTTAATAAATCATAGAATTTTTAAATGACTATTTTTTAGAAAATACAGATTTTGAATTTAAAGCAATTTTATATTATTTAATGACATAAGTAACGTCATAGTGCTTGTAAGGAATATACATAGTCACGTATTTCATTGCTAAGGAGAAAAGTATATATTGCAATAGGTTTTTTGTTAAAGCTCTAGAGGCTCTAGCTTTTCTAAAACTTTGCGTTTTGATGATATCTTTTGTCAGCTCGAAATACATCTATACGGAGATTGAAAGCTCTATTTAAATTTTTTGGACATAAAAATATAATTTTATATTATTTAAAGGAATTGAAACACAAATAAAAATTGGCTATCATATTTCCCAAAACATAATAACATTTGCTTTGATTTAGACGATTTGAAAAGAATTTAATGTATTTTACATGATGTAAGAAAAATAACAAAAAAATTCATATCAAAAATTTAACCGGTTAATCGAACAATTTTTATCGATTTTTCGGGTCGAATAATTATTTGAGTTTTAAATTATTTGTTTCAACATCAACCGAAATAGAGGCGATTAATCGAGGAATCGGTTTAACGAGTAACCGAATTGGAAACAGTAATTTTAACCAGAAATAGATTTCAATATTATTTTTTTTTTGCCTTTAAACTTATTTATTTCGTAAAAAATAGACAATTCACATGTATTTTCCTTTAATAATTTGGCCGGTTATCGTCTATTTTAATTGGAGACCTAATCTTGTTTAAGCCAAAGGTTTAAATCGTGTAAAATTGTTTTGCTAAACCTAGTAAAATATTTTCTTTAATTTTTTTTGTCTAGACGATAACCAAACACAACAAGACCATCATCCCGATGGAGAAGATAATAAAGAAGAAGAGGAGGAAGGTTACGATGATGAGAGTGATGATGCTGATATTGGTACAGGGTCTGTGCAAAATGCCAACACTCCAGCGCCAGAATATGATCCTGAAACTCAACATTTTATTGATATGGCCAATGAAGCACGAAATGCTTTCTCCGACGTCGAAAGTACATTACGTGAAATTAATCATGAAATTAAAGAACTTGATGATCAAAATGCTAAAGATTATGGGCATCAAGATGAATATGCCGCCCTTGTGGGTGAATGCTATAAATTTGAAGATCGTGAATATGTTTATACTTTGTGTCCCTTTGAGAGGACCTCGCAACAACCACGTAGTGGTGGCTCTGAAACTACACTCGGACGTTGGGATGAATGGTTGCCGCAGGATGATAATAAATATGCTAAACAAAGGTATGCCCATGGTGCATCATGTTGGAATGGTCCACAACGTTCGGTTGTTGTACAATTGCATTGTGGTTTGGAATCGAAAATTACCAGCGTTAGTGAACCAAATCGTTGCGAATATTATTTTGATTTTGAAACTCCAGCAGCCTGTGATGAAGAAGCTTTTAATGCAGCTGAACAGCGTATTAAAGACGAATTGTAAAATGGAATGATTGCTTAGAAAGAGAGAAACCAAAATGCAGTTTGTTACAAAAATATTAAAAAAAAAGAGCAAACTGTAATTTTGTTATACAATCCATTTTGTTTACATTATTTTTGTATATCTTTTATTTTCTTTTTTAAAGTAGTTTCAATATTATTTACTTTGTAATCATTCCTTATATTTGATGTGTACTTGAAAACAAGTTTGATTTTGGATTTTTGATCAAAAAAAAAAAGTTTTATTAAAGTTCAAAAATTATTTTCAATTTTAAGGCCTATTCACAATTATAGAGTACACCTCTCTGCAGAGTTTATTTTGTTCACTTTTTGTATCATCTCATCTATATTTTAGTACAATTCAATCTGCAGTGTAGAGTACTGCATCATTGTGAACTTAGCTTTACAATAAATATCATATATGAAAACACTATTTCCAAATAAAAGGTTTTTAAAAAAGTTTTACGTCTTTTAAATTGACTAACAAGGAAGGTATGTCTGTCCGGTGTCATTCAACGATGTGATTGAGTAACACAAATATTTTATAGAGGCTCAATCTCATGTTTAGTACGTTAAATCGTGGATTTGTTTGCACAGGAACATGTCTGATATTTGTGAAATTCAAATTTATTTATATTTTAAGTTAAAGTAAAAAAAAAATTTTTTGTGTAAATTCAAATCCCCGTGAAATTGAAATTTATGTTACTATTACACTGTTCTAAAATTTAATTTATTCCCGATTTTTCTTCTTATTTGGCCAGTTTATCGAATTATTTTATTAATTTTTCTTCAAACTATTTATTAATAAAACATTTTGATTCAATTTCAACTTGCATTTACTCAATGACGCCCTAAAAATTATGTGTTCCTATAAATAACGTAAAGCATAATTTTGCATGTCTTGTATACCTTTTCAAACGCCTTTCATTTGCTACCTTAAATTTTGGTTGTCTGCTTGAAAAGTTTTAATACAAAAATATAGTTCACTATACCTTTTTTTTATTATTTATACAATTTTGCATCTTATTCAACATCTCTTCTTATAATTACATACATATAAATTATAAAAAAATTTAGAAAAATTTTTTGTGTTGCTATTACATACTTAAATATATTAAAAAAAACAAAAAAGGATGGAAGATATTTATGTTATACATATTAAGCTTCGGTAACGGCAAGTCTCATGTCTTCTAAATATGCATCTAATTGATGTTCTAAAGCTAAAATATGACCTGTATTACAGTTCTCCGAACCGACAAATGTTAAAATCAATGGTAGTTTATTCATTTGGACCACCTGTAATAAGCAGAAAATTTTAAATTAAGGCTTGATAATTTATAGCAAAATAATCACAGATTTGTGCTTAACAGAAGTTATAAATATAAAATTTTATAGAATTGTTTAACTTTGGTTATAAGAAAAATTAGCTCTGTACAGCTATCATGCTGTACACTATCCAGAAATCAATTTTTGTAAACTACATTTTAAGAGCTTCTTAAAGTTTTATTTCCAGGCCAACCAAGAAAAGCTCTAAAACAATGTTTTAAGCCCCTATCACAAAAAGGAAAAATAAGCGGTTAAATTCGTTATGAAATTGAAATTTTGTATTCAATTCTTTCAAACTGCGGCAGCCAAACAAAGTTGCGGCAATTCAGGGTAGAAGAATCACGGAGTTTATTTTACCAAGAGTTATATTTATTAAAAAAAAAAATTTAAATAAAAAAAGGTTGTCGACTTTAAAATAAGCAAAAAATAAAGTTCTATTTTTGAAGGAAAAAAGGCTAAAAGAATAAGCTCCGGCTTCTTTTTGGTTGGCCTATTTTTTACTAGAAAAAAAATTTATTTATTTATTTTTATTTATTTATTTCATTTGTTGTAATTTTAAAGCCCATGGGGCCAATAAAGCAAAATTACAGAATCCAAAAAAATAAAAAGTTTATATCATTATTTTATTATTATTATTTATTTTATAAGTTAAATTGGGAAAAGAAAAATTTTACATACATAGCAGCGAGCTAGTTTGGCATATATAAAGTTCAGCAGAGTGACTCCAAAACTAGTAATTGGATCAGAGCAAAATCTTTAAAAAATGTATTTGTAAAAGCTTTTTTTACGTTTTTTATAACATTTAAAAACTGTCGCAGTGGTTGACACTAGTTTCAGCCTTTATCTTATATAACACTAATTTCTAGATTCTAGTTTTTGTAGCCGTCAATGCAAATCATAGCAACTACCTAAAATTTACTAAAATGGGTCATATTTGGAATCAAGAGAATATTTAATTCCCAAGGGGGTGATATATTTTTCGAGGGTTGCTCGAAAAGTAAACTAGCCTTTTTAAAAAAAAAAAAACATCATGTAAAATAATACAAAATTTTAACTTGGGTCACAATATTAAATAACTGATACAGCACACATTTTGTTCGTAAGATTGGCTAAAATTTTTCAGCTCTCTTTCGGAAGAAATAAAGTGTATTTGCATAACCTCTACCATGTTCCCAAAATTTTAATACCCCCCAACTCGACTGTACCCACCTGATAATTTGAATACATGGATATTATCGTTTTATTACGACCCAATCCCAATTTTCCAGATTGATCACTTGCCGTGGTAAAAGTCGATATAAATGAGGGTGTTAAGGTAAAATCAACATTCTTTTCTTGGCTAACTCTCATCACTGGTGCACCATCACGATCCGTAATTTGTATGATATACAAACCATTTATTCTAAAGTGGAAAGCAAAAATCTAGTTTGATTGAATTTTTGGAAAAAAAAAATAACTTACTTTTTTAGCAAATTTTTAAAGTACTTTTCAATGTCTTCAGTCATTTTGTTAACAATTTATTTTAATAATTTACTTGTTGTTTTAGTAAATAAAATGAAAACAAATCACTCCCCAAAAAAGATAACAAACGCAGCTGATTTGCAACTAATGTCAACTGTTAAAAAACGTCGTGATCTAGCCTTAAAAATCGTTAGATTTATAAACAGTTAAAATTGCAATTACATTAGCTGTGTTTGTGCGGTAATTTATCTTCGAAAATCCCATATAAATTAGACATTAGTTCACGTTAATAGTTAACGCGTGGAAATATTGCGCTTATTCTCAATCTTTTACATGTATCAGTTTATAGTGAATTTTTTTGTTAACACCTTGCCGCACAAATACAGCAATTATACCAAAGAGAAGGTATACTTACTACCAGCGATGCCAACTTTTTAAAAGCAAAAAGCGTCGGCCGAAAATTCGTTTTCAATGTAACTAAACCAAGCTTAACTCACATCTTAAACAAATAAAAAGAGCAATTAGGGCGAGACGAAGAAGAATATAAGCCCTCGGGTTATACCTGAAAGCTATGGAGGAAGTTTAAGCCAGGGTTGGATTTCAAAAGGTTTATTATTGGAGAGCTTGTAAAATATAAAGTTTATCAATGTTATAACTCAGTGAATAATTTATTTATAATCGCCTTAAATCAATCACGTTACTCCCGATGGAGTTTTGCACAATGCAAGCTTTGCATCATTATAACTACTCTAGGCTGAGAAAATGCAAATAACACGCAGAGCCTTTTTGCATCGTTTGCAAATGACAATCGTGAATACTCTGAATGATTTGCTATTTTAATTTCTAAAGTAATGGGATTCTAAAGTAAAAGGGATTTCACCGTTTTTGATTAAAAAACGGTACGAATACTTACCGGATATGGCATTCTTAAAAAGGTCCTGCCTTAATAGGCAATATGACGATATTAAGCGCTTGATATTTTTATTATAAATTTAAAAATACACAAAATTAAATTACCGCACAATTTTGGAAAATTTTCGAATTCGAAAATATTACACTGTATAAAATAAATCTTTTCTTATACTTCCCAGCAAAAAAGCAACGATCGAGGTTTCTTAAATTTTCTACTTTTGGGTACCTACGTGGGTAAAAATATAATTAAAAATATAAAATTACAAAATAAAAATAATTAACATAATTTGTTTAACATTTCCTTATGTAGTTTATTACTCATTTTTATATAAAATATATAGAAATATATTGTAGGCAACAAGAGTACGATCATTTTTTTTTTCTCATGATATTCATTAAATTTATTTTCGTAAAGCCAGCCGAAGACAAAAAAAGGGATAATATTATAATTTACTATGTCATAAAAACAATAAAGAATATAAAGAAAAATATTAAAACACCAAATATCTTAATCATAAGCCAACGATTTTTTGAAACTGATTGGAAATATTTTAAGATTTCACCATGAGCTGCCTCAATATTTAATTCAGCATCTTGGATATTTGTATCTATACGTTCAACAATTTCCTCTTGTTCTTTAACCATATGTGCCAACTGTTGAAAGATGCCACCCAATTCGACAATGGTCGATTCAATATTTTGCATAGTTTCGGCACGTTGTTGAACATAACTATCGGAATCATCATATAAGGCAATCTGTTGTTGGGTTTGTATTCGTGATGGTCCAGCACCAAGAAGAGGCTGTGTATCACCACTAGCCGATGTCATATCAATACTAACGGCTTGATTTTCTTCACTCAGCAGTAACGAACCCTGTTTAGCTGTTGATGATGACACCGAATTAACCGAAAGTTGACCTTGAGCAAATTGGTCACGCCGAGTTTTCTGATGTTTAAGATTTTCGGTGCGTACCTCGAGAATTTGTTTAAAATCCGTACTCATGCTGGCCAATTTCGATTGAAGGGCTAAGACCATATTGGAGGAATGTGATACCAAATGCTTGCCATTATTGGTACGACGTTGATCTTTAGATATTTCTTGAAGACGTGCAATTTGCTGATTTAATGCATTCAAATCACCTTTAATGATGTATGTAAGTTCTTGAATTTCTTGTGGTCGATCATCGAAAAGACTTTTCTTTTTGGCCACTAAATGGAAATATTTATTTACAATATTTTATGTATATTCGAGTAAAACAAAGGTTTCTTTTTATATAATACTTACACAGTGTTAATTTTTCCAACTTGGCATAAGTACTGGCAATATTCTTGCCAATCATTTTGGCCACCATCATAAAGTCCGAATAGCTTTGTACTTGTTTAGCCTTTCGAGGATCACGAATATTAACAGCTCTTGATATATTACGGGATTGAAGCGAACGAATCGCATTATTAAATTCTCCAGTTCGATCTCTGCAAGCCATGACTACTACACTTTCTTTATCAAACAAGTCTTCTAAATCGTCGTCGAGTTCTTGGATCGGATGTGCTTTGCTCGTGGAATTGTTAAAACCGCTACCACCAATTGGGTTATTCTCTTGGTAGTTGCCAGTTACAACAGCGGCGGCTGCAGTTAAAGGTTGTTGGAAATATGTACGCAAAGCTTGTCCAGATGTTGTCTGAATACGTGTAGATAATGAACGTAAATTCCACTGCCGTCCTGGTTTATTATATTTATCGTCTGTGTCGTCTATAGGCACTTGGTTATAATGTCCGACACTATCACCTATATGTATTAAAGATTGGTCCAGCTGTTGTTGCGGCTGCTGCTGGGAGGCAGAAGTATTTATTACAGGTGATCCGGTTAAATGACCACTTAAACCACCGTTTGCAGGTATAAATAGTGGATTCTGTGGAAAGTAATATTGCTGCTGTTGTATTAGAGGACAACCCTCTTCCTGCGTTCCTGCTGTATTATCTTGTTGATGTAGACGACGTCGTGTTTGCATCTCATAATCTGCAACTGCTTATAACCGCAGTATACTCTGGTTTCATATATCTGCACTCGAGCTTACAAACTTTGTGTTCTTCGCCTTTTCTTTACTAAATCACAACAAAAACATTCGTCATGCAATTAACTACTCATTCGTGTTATTTCCAGGTCACCCTGTTTTTCAACTATTTTTGTCTTTGCAAAACTACTCCCCTCAGATTGGCAAAAAAAATTCAATTGCGTTCTACTCTTATTATTTTTCCGATTAACACCTTTTATTTATAGTTTATATTATTTATTATCATAAAATGATTGATTAATTGAATATATTTTTTTTATTAATTACAGTTATTTTAATAATTTGGTGAAGCTTCTGTACGAGAAAATAAAAACCAATACACAGATGAATTGATACGTGGTATAAATTGTAAAAATCAGCTGTCAATGGAAAATAACAAGTAAATGTAAATTTAGTACTTTTAGAGTTGTATTAAATAATCAGGTGCGGCACAGAACAAAAGCCCATATCACACTACATTAATTTTGTATTTGACTGATATTGACAGCTATGTAAATCAAATGGGAACGCTGCGTTATCTATTTGCTTTTTGATCTTATAGACTATATTACGGAACTTAATAAATAAATACTCACTTATTCTCTATAGTCGAACTCCTCAAGTCTCATACGGGCTTAAGAAACATCAATTGTTCGTCAAAACGAAATCAAGCAAATATTACAGATTTCGTATTGACGAAAATTTTTTAGAATTTTCTTATAATAAAATAATGAGTGTGAGGAGTTCAACTATTATAGAAAATAAATGAGTAGCTGTCAAATGGATGTCGGTAACGCATCGCTTCCATTCAATGTACATTGCTATCAATATCAATCGAATCCAATACAAAATAAATAAAGTGTCATACGGGCTTTAGCTTCTGAAATCGAAGTCGATAATAAATTTTCGACGATAGCGACGGCGAGTAAAATTCGTCAAAGTCCACCTTAATCAACGTTGGCTTGTATGTTTCTCATAAATTGATGAGAAAAGTCAACAGCAATTTCGAAACGATCCAACGCAAGTGAGAAAGCATTTTTTATATAGTTATAGTTTGATGAACAAATAATTTGTTAAAGCCTATATGACTTGCTACAGACCGAATGAGATAACTTTATAGAATTCCTTATTAGAGACTTTTAGCGATTTCAAGTTAATTTTCCCGGGAATCATTTAAAATGGAGTACAATCTTCGCTCTGATTGTGTTATCACTTTCAAGCTTAAATTAGCCGAATATAGCGGCGACAGTTTATGTACCCGAAAAATAATTGTTGGCGGCCATTAGCCGCTCGGCTTTGTGCTCTGTGCATTAATTTGTTAACCATTTCATTATTACTAAATTTTTAACGACGTGCCAATTAATGAACAACTTTTAATTAAACTTATAGTAAAAATATTAAAACAATGACTTTATATCATTTTGGTAATTGTATAGCACTAGTGTATGTGCCATATTACATGACCTATAAATACTCTGGATTGTAAGTACAGAAATTAAAAGTGAACATGATAAAAAGTAAATGGTCAATTTTAACTTGCAGATCTGAATATGGAGCTTTTTGGAAGTGCATACAAGCAGGCGGCATCTATGTATTTACACAATTGTGTAAAATGTTAGTGTTGGCCACGTTTTTTGACTCGGACTCATTGAGCAGTACGACAGGAGACTTTAATTTTCTAGCAGTAAGTGTGTTAAATAGTTAAAGGGGAGGGGGTTTTTTGAGTTTTATCTTATAGATTAAAACTTATCTGTTTTAATTTGCATGTGAAATATTTATAATTTTCTTTTCAGGAATTCTTACGTTGTAGCGTGGATATAGCAGATTTATTAGGATTTGCTTTGATTTTATCACGTATCCCTGGTAAGGGTCACAGTAAATTGATTACTGCCGGCTTAGGATGGGCGGCAGCTGAAGTGGTATTATCGAGAGGTATTATGCTATGGGTGGGAGCTAGAGGTACCGAATTTAGCTGGATTTATATACTCAAATGTTTAGAATCAAATGTTTTATTGGTATGTATTTAAAATATCTCTAAAAGGGAACTATCGATAATTAGATGTCATAACCGTGTGTCTTCAAACCTAAAGAAATTGTTTTATATATTTTTAACAATCGGTTAGTTATTTATAATATATTCAGTAGTAAAATTTTTCAATTGTGTTTTTAAAGGCATAATCGACTTACCCTTAAATTCGTCTATTACAACCGTAATAGGGCCGATTTTCATAAATTGTATTTGAAAACTAGTTATCGATTAAGAATTCCCTTTTAGTTATCCTGGTTGCGAAAATAATATAATTTTATTTGTTTTTCTTCGTTTTCAGATCCAACATATTACCACCGCCACTTTGGTATGGTTATTTACCCGCCATGATTTAAACAAGGCTTTAAAACCGTTAGTTACAATTTTACTGGTAATCACCATTTTCAAAGGCGTTTGGCTTGAAGGTCTTTTAAGTGTTCTAACTTTTGGTCCTTGGTCTACTATTGCTGTTAAAGCTTTAGTATCATCTTTAGTAGGCTTTGTTACTTTACATGTTTATTCGGGTTTAGCTCAACAAATCGGTATTTAAGTTTCTATGTTTTTGTTTTTTTTTTAGTTAAATAAAATAAAGCAATAAATTTATTCTTATATTTTTATTATTTCCGAAAAGAATAATACATACATATAAGATAAATTTAACAATTGTTAGAAAATAGAAAAATTCCACAATATCTGTACATTCGCCTAATCTCTCAACGTTAAGTATTTCAAGCAAAACTAAGTTAAATCATTAAAGTTAAAATAAAATTAAAAAGCTACAGTTTACTTTATTATATTTTTAAAAGGTAACGCGAAAAGATTACGTTTAAAGTAAAAATGTATAATCGTTCGAGTTTTCAACGTTGACAAAAGTTTTCGCCCAAAAAATCGTTAACAGATATGGTTATGGCGAAAATACAGCTTATAAATGACCAGAAAAAATAAAGATATGTAGCTAAAAAAATAAAGGAAAAAGACAAAATTTTAAAAACATCTGTTTTTTTTTTAAACCTACAGGTAAAAAAATTTAAGTAAATAAATTTGAAGTCAAGAAATAATAAGTTGTACTGTCCGCAGTTTTTTTTTTTTTTTTTGTTACATAATGAAAAACAAGCTTTTAGCTAGAATGTATTTTAAGAACAGGGACCCGAAATAACTGTTATTTTCTTTAAATATGCAATAGGTAAAAATAACTAAAAAAAGGTCATGTAATAATAATTATAAATTGCCCAGAAAATTGTAGTCCTGCTTTAAACATTATGAAAGATTATTATTTTTTTGGTCTTTGATAACCAATATGAATAATTATTTTTTGTTTTTGGTCTTTGAAAGCCAATATGAAAGATTATTATTTTTTTGGTCTTTGGTAACCATTATGAGAGTTTTTTTTCTTATTGGTCTTCTATAACCATTATAAAAGATTTGTATTTTTTGTCTTATAATACCACGCTACAGTTCGTTACTTATAATGAAAATTTTTTTGAATACAGGAAGACCGAAAAAGAAAAATCTTTCATAATGGTTACAGAAGACCACAAAAAATTAAAATTTTTTGTAATGGTTACGGAAGACCTAAAAAAATTAAAATCTTTTGTAATGGTTACGGAAGACCTAAAAAAATTAAAATCTTTTGTAATGGTTACGGAAGACCAAAAAAAATTAAAATCTTTTGTAATGGTTACGGAAGACCTAAAAAAATTAAAATCTTTTATTACGGTTATGAAAGCCCCAAAAAACAAACTATAATGGTTATCAAAGACCAAAAAATATTGGTTATTTGTAACTAATATTCAGAGAGCAGGTTTTAAAAATTCGTGATAAATTATTATTTCAGGATTTTTTCAAATATTTGTTATAACAGTTATGACCCTGGCTACAAGCATACGTCACTCACACATAAGCACTAATTGACGGTTTATTTGATCGTCTTCAGGGCGCTTTAGTGAATAAGACCCAGAAATAGGAAGGATCAGAGAATAATACGTATTTATTTTATTAAAAAAGTCTTGGAAAATTTTCTTAAATCCATTAAAATGCTTTTGTGAAAAGTCCGCAGATCGCACTGGTTCCTCCAAAGCAGCGGTTTCTACTACTAACCTCCACTACACGGATCCCTTGAGTCATTTTTACTGGCTGATGGGCCCCAAATTTTAAAATTTAAATAAAAACATTTAAATCTAAAGATTTTCAGAAAAAGTAGTAGTAGTAAAAAATACGACAGATGGTAGAATTTTCAGAATTTAAGAGATTTACCAGATCAAATTTTTGGAAGAATCTTTCAATTCAATTACCCTAGAAAAACTTAAAAACTCTAGGATTTAAGGGACTTTCTATAAAAATGCCGTTCATCTCACGTTGCCGTTCATCTCACGACGAACGTCTTAAGAAAACACCATGTAAAACATTTATTGAGCTCAAAACAAAGGTTTTTAAGTGAAAAAAAAAAAACGTTTTTTATGTTAAGCTCTGCATTTTGTTTTTGTCGGAAACAATTTTTACTCTAACTTTAAATTTCTCAAATCGTAATTTAAATTGTCAAGTAAATAGCTTTGTTGTTTTATAAAAACCATTCAATAATATCAATTTATCTTTTTGGACATCATAACAGAAAGTTCCACAAAATTTTTAAATTATCTTTGCTTTAAATTTAATTAAAAATACTAAGCGAGTAATGGCATCTTTATCATCGAAAATCGAAAAAATTTATAACTTTTGTAGTCCAAAAAATGTAATTTTAATGACAATTTTTTATAACAATATTGGTTTAATATATTTTAACAATTTTAAATTCAGTATAAAATAAAAATTAATTTAAAAAAAACAATCGGAAATAAAATAAAGAACAAAGTAGAATAATAAACTATTTTTAAATGAAAAAGAAAAATAACGCAAATTTGAAAGTTTGAAATATGAAACGTGTATAAAAAAAAAAAAAGAAAAAACAACATGAAATATTAACCCTTTAATCATGGTCTCTTTTAACAAAATAAAAAGAAATAAACAAAATACTTAAACTCAACTTAAAGAAAAAAAAACTTAATGAAAAAATATTTTTCAGGAAAAAAGATTCAACATATTTACGCTGAAATTATCTATTACATAATGACCAAAGATCAATATTGTTCGAAAAAAAAAATTAACAAGAAAAGTCTTAAAAATATACAAAAGTTATCTAAAAAATATTTAACAATAAATAACAAATGAAAATATTACAAACTATATACAAAAGAAAAACTTAACAATTGTTTTAAACAATATTTAATTAAATATTTAAATTAAAAAAATATAAAAGCGATAAATTGATCAAAACTATTTTACATCGTTGACGACGGCCGTATCAATTATTAGTTTGTATTAATCATTTTTTTTATTTTTTGACCCATTACGATTTTATCCATTTCAATTGTGGATGGACATTTTGTAATATAAATGAATTGATTTTTATATAGATCTAAGTATAAAAAATAATGTGTAAATTGAATTTTTGTTAAGTTCATTTTTTTATTTATTTTTTTTCGACAAGGTTGGAAAGGAAAAAATTATAAGGGGGGTTTTAAACGAGCAAGTCTAATCAATTAAATTAATAAGAATTGTGTAAATAAAATGTAGCACAAAATTCCTTAGTTTTTAAAATACGGAATATTTACTGCGGTATTCATAATGAAAACGTAAAAGCTGTTAAAATTTATTTAAGGTCTAGTAGCTTGCTGGAACATAGTTTATTTATAATTATGTCTTAGCATACCGAATAAGGCCAACCCTGTGTTTGAAAATCAAAAACTTTTATATTATTGTGAATATTTTTTTGTTCGTTTTTGACGTTAAATCACTGAACCGTATTATAAATATAACTCATATTAGCGCTGTGCTAACATTTTAGGGATTTTGGTGGCCAACACTGGTTTTTTGATCAATTTAAGCATTTTCCCGAAATTTAGAAAAAAAAAATTTTTATCGATTTTTCCAATTTTAATGTTTTATATTTAATTCAAAAGTATTTTGTATTGATATTAGCAATTTTTATTGAAAGGACCAACTATATTAAGAGAAATCCCAAACAAATGTATTCCAGTACCCATATGGGTGCAGTTTAATTTGGAATAAACTTAAGTTACATTTTGTTGACTTTTACCAAATAATTAACATAAGGTAAGTCAATTGCGGGTGGTTACAACCAGACCTTGAAAAGGATAAATCTTTATTGAAGTAAGTCGTCAAAAAAAAAATAATTCTTTTTGTAAATCAGGGAGTTGATTCAATATTTTACAAATCATTTTATTAAATCAGATTTAAAATCATAGTTAATCAATTTCATTTGATTCTTTTTTGATTCAATAGAATTAATAAAGATTGATTTGATTTGCGAGTTAAAACAAAATAAAAAAATCATTAAAATTGATTTGCAAATCTCGCTTTGTTTTCTAGATATTCGCCATTTTGTAAATTGGTAATTTTTTAAAATGACCGGTATCTCGAAAACTAAGCGAGATAGGGCAAAACGGACAAAATTTGTTCTCTACTAAAGTATTGCGTTAATAAAAATAGGCCAGGACCGGAAGACATCCCGAGGTATCTATTTGTATAAAACAGCCACAGGGTGACCCATTTTTATTCGAACGAAACGGGAGTTTGTAATTCGAACGAAACGGGAGTTTGTAAATCGAACGAAACGGGAGTTTGTAAATTTATATTATCATATAAATTGATATAAAAAAAAGTCACCCTGTTGTTTTATACAAATTCCAGGAAACCCTTTGAGAGCTACCGAATCTATTGAGCTCTTCAAAAATTTTATCCGTTTGACGCTATCTCGCATAGTTTCCGAGATATTCGCTATTTTATAAAATGCCAATTTTTTAAAATGGTTGGTATCTCCAAAACTAAGCGCGTTAGGGAGTGCGGAAGACATCCCGATGAGGCTGTTTTATGAAAATTCCATGAAAACCTTCGAGTTTAAAATTAAATTGATCGTGATTTATAAAACAATATTTTAATTCGCGAATCAAATCATATTCGAGAATCAAAATAATTCTTTTTTTGATTTAAAAAGAATTATTTAAATTAACTTGATTCTTCTAATAAGATAAAGATTGAATTATGGTTGTAAATAATCAGAAAAATCATTTCGTCAAAATTTAAGTCAGATTTAAAAATTAATTTAAGGAATTATGTTTTTAAAGGTCTGGTTACAACTGAATATATTTTTTACTGATTTTAAACAATTTTTATTTGAGCGATTTTCATCAATTTCATAGGTTTTGTTTGTGGTTTGTTGCCGAAAAAAATTAAGGGGCGATTTTTTTCATTACGCGACGCCGAACTAAGAATTTAACAGTGATGCAATATGGCATCCCTGCCCGAGAATGTGTTAACATTACAATATCATTTTGTTGACAGAATTTTTACTAATATTTAATGGACTATTTAGTTAATATCAAAACCAAATTTAACTGAGCATACTGTATTTCAGTTCTGGTTTAAGTAATATCAAATTACATATTGAGTGTATTCACGATCGTAAATTGCATGCTCTGCAAAAAAGTTCAGCATGTTATTTACATTTTCTCAGCCCTGAAGAATCCTAAAAAGGCGGTAGTATTTTAAGTTTTCTTTGCCAAACAGCTGTTTTTTATTATAAGATTTTGTTTAACTGGCCCATTTTGCTAAGTTAAACCTCAATTTAAAGTGTAAACAATGTTTAAGTAATGAACACAGTTGAACCAACTGCGTCCTCATTCGAAAAGCCCAAGATTATCCAGCATTGAAAACATTTAGGTATGAACTACATAATTGATCCTAAATCGTTTCGAAAACTAAACTTGTGTTTTTGATCGATTTCGATTGACCTAAATATTAGGTGTTTCCGAAAGATACTGTCAGAGCAAAAAAAAAAAAAAAAACAAATCTTAACGAAAAATGGGCAAATGAGAGCGTTCTTGAGGGTTTTTGTGTTTCTCTTTTTACCAGAAAATACCCGTACTTCTTATTTGGGTAAAATGTTAAAACTGTCAAATTATCACCTGTGGCTAATAAACCAGCTGTTTTGTATTTGTAAAAAAATTAAAGGTAAATACAAAATTTACAATAAAGATTTTTTTTCTTCCTAATAATGGAAAATATACATATTGTAGGATAATTATGTGCGAGCTATGAAAATTACGTTTTCCAACCCTGGTAAAAAAGCGCTCAGCTTCAACCAAGCTTTAAAGAGTTTGTTGCTAAACATTTTAAAATAATAAATAAAAACATAAAATTTACTGACCGTTGTATTTTAAGAAAAACGCAGTTAAAATTTTTCATATAAAAATGTTGATTTTTCATGGATTTTCAAGTTAATTTAAGTTACTTTGAAAAAGCCAACATCATAACGACCCAAAAATATTTTGGAAAACATTAAAAGCCAATTTTACAGTAGACAATTAAGTTTTTTATACTTAAGCATACTTTTGAACCACTTAAATAACTATTTTACAACTATTTTTAAGCTGAATGGTCGTAAGAAATGCTCAAAACACTTCAAGTTCCTAAAGTCTCGGAGAAATGTTCACTTGAGTGTTAGATTTTACTTAAGTATTTACCATTATAACGGCCCTAATCTTATTAAGGTAAATGTACTTACTTAGTAATGAATAAAAAGTTAATGCTTTATCAATTTGAGTTTTGGCTGAATTACAAAAATCTACAGCATTAATTTCATTAGTGGTGGAATAACGCCAAATATCCAATAATTTTAACATAACACCATAAGGACGCCATTCAGCATTAGCAGTATAGTTCAACTGAAAGGTAGACACAAAGATATACAAATTTAATTAATAATTAAATTAATTAAATAAATAATTAAATTAATAATTTTGTATAACACCTACCGATTCATTATTTTCCTCAACATTTTTTTGAGGAATTTGATCATTCTGATTATACATACAATCGTTATTATTATTACCATCAATTGGTGCTAGATTTAAATTTGCATCAAGTATATTTAAAATAGCACATTGTTGGGCCTTTTCATTCCATCGTTTCGATTTTGTTTGGTTTTGTGTAGTTTTAGTTTGTTGCCATTTTGGATATATAACTGAAGCCCATTCCTCTAAACGATCTGTTTTTAAAATATCACATATTAAATTTAAATAATCTCGTTTAAATTGTTCAGGTTTAAGAGAGATTTTTTGCTTCAAGAAAAATTTAAATTTGAATTTTAAGGCTCTGCAAAAATAAAGTAAATAATTTTGTATATAATATACAAACTGATTTTTGAGGATTTTAAATTACCTTCTGTTGAATCTAGTTAATAATTCCAAAGCAGTTGCGGATTTTTTCAATTTTAATTTTTTGAACATTGACTTTTTAGCTACTTTGCTTAGTTCTGGCAAACGTTTCATTTGTTCAATGATATCATATTGTTCAATTTTAATACTTTCATCTATAATTAATTTTGATTTTTTCTTTTTGGCCATCGATAATTCATTATTACTATCAGATTTATAGCCATCATCTTCTATTTCATCTTTTATACGAGTCGATAGAAAATCATCTAAATTTGGTAGATTATCGAATTTTTTTGCATTCTCAAAACAATTTTGTTGTAACAAAATTGTAGAGCTTATTGGATTTTCATTATTAGGATTTAATGTTCCATTAGGGGTATACATTTTGGTTTTAACAGAACTTGCTGGCAATGGTCTAAAATAAAAAATTCAAATTTTTCTTATGAATCTGCTTTGCTGGTTATATAATCATTACCTTTTCAAGGATGAACATCTGAAACTATGAGGTGTTCCCAAAAAACCATTAGCTATTGATATATTTTCATTACTTACTGGTTCTATAATATAGTCTAAAATTGATTAGAAGTTAAGAATTTGTTTAAAAGTAGAAATTTATTTCAAAGTTACCATGACTATAACCACAATGTTTCGTTAACGGTTCATTTTCATAGATGATCTTAAAGTAAAAAAATATATAAAATTCATTATAATATGAATGTCTTAAAAAGGACTAATAATAAAGCCGTAAAAATTATAATCCAATCGTGTTGATGTACGAAATTGTTCTTACGAATTTTTTTTTAATCTTAAAGAATTTTTTCTTTTTGTTTCATTTTAATAAAAAAAAATACCTACCTTACGTTTTTTTGGCGTTTTCATATTTTCTGCATTTGATTTCTCTGCAATAGAAAAAAATATTAATATATTATTCAAATTTGAAATATTATTACCTTCAAAGAAATTAAAAAATTCTGCTAATTCTTCATGAGTAGCTTCACCAAAACCAGTATCATCATCTTCAATATCTGGCATACCATACGTGGTGGCACTAATTTCACGTATAGTAATCTCACGTATTTGTAATTGAGCTTTTGGACGAGTACAGTGAGAAGAAGATGTTAAGTATTGGGTAGACTAAAAAATTATTGAAAAAAATTGAATATTTTTTAATATATTTATTTGTTTATTTAATATCAAAAATACCTCCTCTATGCTATTTTCTAATGTATCATAAGTTAATCTTTCCAAATCATCTAATAGTTCAGTGTAATTTGAGATTGCTAATGCATTTTCATTGGCTTCATTTATTGTTAATCTTCGTTTTTTGATTAGTTGATGACAAGTAGAACTTAAATTAAAAAAAAAATGTTAGTATAATAGTTAAAATTTATTTTATATTTCTTTAAATACCCTGATTTTCTTTTTGAAGATTCTAAGGATTTAACATCATAAGTAGAGCTACGTATAACCAAATCATGTGATTGTCCTAGAAAGTGTGAATTAATTTTGTTAGTAGTGTTTGAGGCAATATTTAATCGATTAAACATTTTTTTTCTGTAATTTAACTCTCTAACTTTTTTAACGAAAAAATTCGATAGTTAGAGTACAGAAAAGCAAATTAGGTCCGTTCGATTACTTATTTCAGTCAAGTCCAGTAAGAATAACTTAGTAAAAAAACTTAAAAAAAGTTCCGTTCGATTACTGGATAATTTTTTTAGGGTCAATTTGCCTTACTCTCTGTAAGTTTGTTACTGAGTAATTCTTACTAAACTTGACTCAGAAAACTAAATAAATGGACCTATTGGTAATTTTGGATTTAGTTCGTTAAATTCATCGAGTACATAATACACATGTTTTCTTTGTACACTTAAGCTAGCAAGTTATTTCATTTATATAGAGAATTAAGCGAGTTAAGAACTAGTCGCTTAGTACTCGCTTAATTCTCCATATAAATGAAAAACATGCCTAATATTTAAAATTACCTACTTATTACATCCACGGTTGTATTTTTCAGTTAATAAACGTAATTTTCATTTATTTAAATTAACAAAGCTATAAACAATTGTAAAAAAATACATTTCACAACTCTAGTGGGGGGATTCCCTTGCCCATAGAGATCAGACCTTTAAAAACATAATTCCTTAGTCAATTTTCAAATCTGATTTAAATTTTGACAAATCAATTCGCGAATTAATTTTTCTGATTGAATTATTTACTACCATAATTCAATCTTAATGTTATTAGAAGAATCAAGTTGATTTATATAATCTTTTTATAAATCAAATAATTCAACTTCAATAATTTAAATCAATGAATCAAATCAGTTTTGATTTGTTTCGCGAATCAAAAAAAGAATTATTTTGATTCTCGAATATAATTTGATTTTTTTTAATTCACGATAAATTTTATTTTAAACCCGAAGGGTTTCATTGAATTTTTATACAACAGCCTCCTCGGGATGTCTTCCGGATCTGGCCCATTTCTATATTAATATTAATACTCTACTAGAGCTAAAATATTATCCTTTTGCCCTATCTCGCTTAGTTTTGGAGATACCGACCATTTTAAAAAATTTACATTTTATAAAATAGCGAATATCTCGGAAACTAAGCGCGATAGCGCAAAACGAAAACAAATTTTGAAGAACTTAACGAAGGTTACCCTTCAGTAGATTAGATTCGGAAGCTTCTCGAAGGGTTTCCTGGAGTTTTTATAAAATAGCTACTATTGACTATATTTTTATCAATGTATATGATAATATAAATTAACACACTCCGATAATACAAATTTCGTTTCCCGTTCCATTTTTTTCGTTAAAAAATTAGTCATCCTGTGGCTATTTTATAAAAATAGATACAACGGGATGTCTTCCCGATCTGACCTATTTTTATTATCGCAGTATATTAATACTCTATTAAAGCAAAAATTTTGTCCGTTTTGCCCTACACTGCTTAGTTTTCGAGATACCAGTCATTATAAAAAATTACCATTTCACAAAAAAGCGAATATCTCGGAAACCAAGCGAGATTTGTAAGTCAATTTTAATGTTTTTTTATTTTGTTTTAATTCGCAAATCAATCTTTTTTAATTCGCGAATTAAAAAAAAATTATGTTTGAAATGATTTAACTCAATTGAATTAAAAAAGATTCAAATGAAATTGATTAATCAACTATGATTTTAAATCTGATTTAATAAATTGATTTATAAAATATTGAATCAAAATTACAAAAAGAATTATTTTTTTTCGCGAATTAATTCAATAAAGATTTATCTTCTTCAATGTCTGATAGAGATAAATTTCAAGTGCTATATATATACATCAAATGAATGGTATATCATATACATTTCCAATGATACAAAAGGTAGGTGAGTGGAATATTGTAATTATTAATTGGCCTCTAGGCTTTCAAATTACAAAATGTTAAATAAAAAAAAAATAAATATATCACAAATCCATTCATAACATTGAACCGATATAAACCCTGCAAACCTTGCCATACGAATTTATTTCGAAATCGTATCGTCTGGAAGAAAAAATTTATTGCGGCAGTAATCATTTTCTTATTGCGGATGATCCCCGGGAATGAATGTCCGATCCAAAGAGATACTTCCAAAAAAATTTGGGAGAAAACTAGAAGATCGCTATGTAATCATTTGGGAGAGAAAAAGAAGATACTGAAGTTAAAAATCGGTTTTTGCTTTATAAAAATAAAAAATACTTTACAAATGAAAAAAAAGTATATTAACATTTTTGATTTTATAAAAAGAAAATAGAAACAAATTATTGCCGTAATGTTTTTCTTCCAAATAATAAATGAAAGATATTGTTTTTTTATCTTCTTTGGAAGATATCTTCCAAATGTTTGCAGAGAAAGTTTTGTTTTTAAATCATTTAAGTACTATTCAGAGAAACAAATAAAGCCTTCATTTTGTATGGGCAAATTTTCGTTTCTGACATATTTTTTGTTTTCTATTAACTTTGATTATTAGAAAAATTCTCATTGTCAGATCTTCAAGGACATCCAATACAATAAAATTTCTATTTTTAGATCAATTTTCAAGATTTTATAATATACATTTTTTGATCCTACTTACGGAGTAAAGTATTAACTTGCTGTTCATATATTTTCAATGTACCATACCATAAATTGGTAAATGTACGAAATGGTATACGATCCTCCCTAACGGCACATTGTTTTTCATTATCCCCAACATGGTGATGCATGTTTGGTTTTTTCATTAAAGACAAATGCAATTTATCGCTAAAAATTTCAATTATTATTGATTTATTAAACGCATTATCAAGGGAGCATAGTTGTTACCATGTTTTTACCACATTAAACGCCTCTATGTCCGGTGATCTTAAAGATTTCGCTAAAGTTTGTGCACTCGAAATACTGGCCAGCCAGCTTGCTGCAAATTCTTCGCTATCATGTTGTGATGTTAATGTTTGTCCAAAAGACATGATTGTTTTCTAAAAGATAAAATTAATTATATAGGAATTTTCAAAAAATTGTCTTTATTACATTTTAAAATAAAAATATATTTAAAAAAAAAAATTGTACGTTTTCCAAAAAAAAAGAAAAAAAACGGGCGCCAATTTATTTGTTTGACAAATAAAGGAAACTAGAGTTGTATCGTTCGATAAACTAGTTCAATTGAACTACTCTTTACATTGAACATGCGTGCAATTTACTTAATTCCCTTTTCAAAGTTGCTTCCAAAGTTATGTCTATTTATACGGTGACTTTAATTGCAAGAAAACTGAATGTGTATGAAGCAACAAAAGAAGAATACATATGAGTGTGAGAGAGTTAACAGAAACATGAACGAAAACCGTGCCTTTTTTGTTACTCCACTTGCTTCACTACCCCTTTCGCCATCAAACAAAAATTGCAGGCAATAATTGCATGCAACAAAGTCACCATCTAATTGGCTCTAACTCTGTAAATCTTGTAAAAAATGAATAAAACAACTGTTATTAATTGAGGAATTGAACAACTCTGTAATTAATAAATATTCCGCAATCTGTCACTTCTGACAACACTGGTATACCCTGTGTCCATTAGAAAAACGACTTTTCGAGATGTAATAAGTTCAAATTTAAAAAATTTTAAATAAAAATTAAGTTTTAATTAATTAAAGACAATATTATATTTGGTTGCGAACGGGATAACAAAATAAGCACGGTTTTCGTTTTTCTTGCATGTTTTTGTATTCTTCATTTGTTTTTGTATTGTTCATTGAGTGTGAACGAAACACTCGATTTTAGAAAAAAAGAGAAAATGTGGAGCAAAAAAAAATCAACGTATAAATCACTTTGGAAACAACTTTAAGTGGAATTAAGAAAAAAACATGCTATCAATTTCATCGTGTAAATTGGCTCTTATAAAATAAAGAGAACAGTTGAATTGAACTAGTTTGTATAGCATACGACACAATTCTAATTAAAAGAAAATAAAACTATTGAAGCGGGAGGTATTCTTTAATTTTCTTGTTTTAATAAAAAAAAATTGTACAAGTTTTAAATATTTCATAAACATTAAATATAAATTAAATCCATTATGGTAAGTGTGTTATGTTAACTTTAATTTCCCTGGATCCGTGGAATGTCTGGGTCTATAAAACAGTAAAAAAGTGATTCAGTTTTTTGCTAAAAATGACTAATTTTGTATGAATTTAAAGTTAATTGATAAAGGTGTGTTGTTGGGGTTTGTATCTACAACAAACACAAATCAACAAACCCTGTTTTCTTTTGTTTTTACATTCATTATGATTTTTTGATGAGCTTTTATTGTTGTTTTTGATTATCTGCTTCTATTCTACATTTTCAGTTTTCTTTTATTCTTTTCATTTTGTTTTTTTATACTTGTTTTTTTTTTCTTTACAGGGTGATAACAAAATTTGTGATATTAGTGATGATGTGAGAGATGAACTAAAAAAGTTTCGTTTTCGTAAAACGTCAACCAACTCGGCTTTGATATGTGAGTATATCTCGAAAAAGTTCTATAATCAGTTTGGCGATTCTAGGTTTCGAATTTCCAGAACATGTTACCACCATCCATCGGTCCATGGTACTCTTCTGAAAAGTGATTTTTGACTATTTTTGTAAAATTGTGTATCAGTGGTACTTTTATTTAATTATTTTTCAAGTTATTATGCTATTTTAATTAAAATGTATGGTTTATTTCTATAATTTATGCAAAATTTTAATTATTTGTAATGAAATATAACAATTAAAAAAAACTTAACAGTTCTTAGCAATTCCAAGAGACACTATTCTATGGATTGATCTCATTAGTTTCTCTTTATTTATTTATTAATACGTCCACAGAAATATCCAAAACTTGAAAATAATTTGAAATTGTACATGTTTCAAACAAAAAATCCGTTAAAAGTATTGCGTATTATCGAAATTAAAAATATCTGGATTAGCATTGAAGCTCTTGGGATCAAGAGGAATGAAATAATTTAGATTCGAAATTTTTTTAAAAGAATGAAATTATTTTTGTATAAAATGAACTTATTGCTCTTAAATTGCAAATTTTTAATTAAAATTTTTTTAATGCATAGATAAGAATAGGTAATTTTTAACAATAAGAATAAAAAGTATTATTTTTAAATATTTGCAGTAAAAGTTAATCGTGAAAAACAATTGGTTGTACTTGATGACTTTTTAGATGACATTTCGCTGGAAGAGCTGCAAGAACAACTGCCAGGACATCAACCACGTTATGTTATTTACACCTATAAAATGATACATGACGATGGTCGCATATCATATCCCATGTGTTTTATTTTCTATACACCACGTGATAGTCAAATCGAACTTCAAATGATGTATGCCTGCACCAAAAGTGCTCTACAAAGAGAAGTAGATCTAACAAGAGTCTATGAAATACGTGAATTGGATGAATTGACTGAAGAATGGTTAAAAGAAAAACTCAAGTAAAATAGTACAATATATATTTAGACATATATAAAGGAAATAAATCACAGCCAATTAAGCAATATTTTATTAAATAATCAATAATAATTATATATTTATAAATAAAATGACCTCCATATACCAACGATTATATACCAAATTTTTCTTCTCGTAAAATAATTTTATACATAACAATGTTTTTTTTTTTTTGATAATTAAGTACTTATACTTAAAGATATTATTGAAAAATTTCAAGTATTCATTCCCTTTTTTTACAATATTTAATATGTATGGTATGTTATTCTTTTTTATATATGGTATATTATTTAAATAATTTAGCACATTGTATTGTAATTAAATTTCACTCTCTATGCAAAACATAAAAGACTTTGTAACTTTTGTATTTAAAATTATGATTTGTATAAAAATAAGTTTTTTTTCGTATGTAATTATTTAATTAAAGAAGCTGGGCTTGCCAAATTTTTAATATTAATTAGATTTTTTTTAATAATACAAATTTTACCATTTAAAAAAAATAATCTAAAGCAGAATAAACTTTTGCACTTTTATATGTTTTTAATAAAATAAATCAATAAGTATTCAAATAACTATGTACAATTGTTGTTGTTTTTTTAGAATCATTTTTTTGGGGGGTGGGGGTTCCATTTTTTTGTTGCATTTTAACATTTTTCACTTTTAAGTAAAAACCCCAAAAACAGTTAAGAAAAAAGCTAGATTGTTATACTGAGAAAAATTTTTATGACGACAAAAAAATATTCGCTAAATGGGTTATACTGGTTCCACTGTAATAAATTTCATCATGTTTCTTTCCAATTCGTTTCATAATTCGTTATAATAGAGAAAATGTAATTTTAGACAGGTATTTCAGTTCGTTTTGGTGAGCGCTCTTTTCATAGATGAACAACAAAACTCAATGTTTTTTTCTTATTTCGTTAATTTTCCCTTTTTTTACTGTGAAATTACATTCTTTCGAAGCAAATAAAACAAATTATTTTTTAAGACAACCAGATAAGCGCTTTCTATTTAATTTTTTGAATTAACTAATAAGCTCTTTTAGTACCAAAGTATTCAACAACTTTGTTCATATTACTATTTCTTCAACGCCAATTTGTAGCAAACCATTAATATTGTTCGTATAAGTTGGAAAATTAATTAAAATTAAATAAAATTGTGTCCGATCAAAATAACAAAAAAAATAAATAAATGTACTAAAAGGAGCTTTGCTTTACTCAATTGAACTAGTTCGTTAACGAACGACACAACTCTAGTTATTTATGAAATTGAAAACGTACTGACGGAAAAAGTTTTTGTAAAAATATCTTTTTATACAAAATTAAAAAAAACCTTAAAAATAACTAAAAAAAGTAAAAGTATCTAAAGCAATACTTAAAGAATACAATTAGTAAAAATTTAAGATTAAAAACCAGCAAATCAAGAAATAACTAACGAAATTCCGATAAGAAATTGCACAGTGAAATATTTAATAAGAAAAAGTGCAAGATAAGTAGGGAAAAAGAAGAAAACCAACAGAAAAAGACGAGGAGACAAGAGTGAACTCTGTAGCCAACGAAATGGAAATACATTTTTAGAAATTCCAAGAAACCTTTTGTTAAAACTCCTGTTTTTAAGTTTATATTTTCGGAATCAATACTAAAGAATTTTGAAAAAGTAAGTTACATGTTTTTGTGGTTTTTCTATTAAATAAGTTTGCAAATATTTTTTTTCTTGATTTTTTTCACTGGAGGACGACCTTTGCCTCATTCTCTGTTGTTTTTTTTTAATTTCTTCCGTTTAATGTGCAGTTATTTTTGTTATGTCGTTTCATTTTACGTGTAACTGTTTGATGGGCCAGCCTAAAAAGGTGTTAAGAACGGGAGGGCGGTGTTTTTTATGTACCATATTTTTTTTTAATATTAAGTTTTTTTATTTACAATTTTGTTTGGTTTGTATTCCTCAATCTGTAATGCAATTATTTTTCTCATCCAATTTTAAGGTTCTTTATTATTCTTATATAGAAGTCAAGGTCATGTGTTTTGTTGTTGATTTTTTACAAATTTCCGAGACATCTTTATCACTATTAACGAGTTCATTATCAGTGATAATGATTTTTTAAATTTTGTTTTTATCACTCTTGCTTTATTCATATAGTTTTTCAATTTCATATTCAATTATCTCTTTGTCTGTTGGTGTTATTGTTGGGTTTTATTATTTCTATATCTTCTTTTTTTATTTCATTTTTATACCCTACCACCATTCTATGTTTGTGCTCATGTTTGTAACTGGCAAAATGTTTGGAACAAAAACATTTTCTGAGTAGATTTAGCGACGTCCATTAGTCCATCTGTGTCTACATGAAGATAAAAATTGGTACTTTATAACGAAATTACCAAAATATGGTAATGACAGGTAATAACTGTGTAGATTACTATGTAATGATAGGTGGCTACCTTTTGCAATACATTGAAATACAAAATAATGACCTACTGATAATGGATGGTAGAAGTACTTATAGGGACACTTGCATGCAACAAATTAAAAGTAAAAAAGCACACATATGTACATTTTGGAAGGAAACTAACAATATTATTTTTAGATTATAGTACAACAACAACTCTTCATTTTAAGCAACAATTCAAACTTTGTTGTTGCAATTGAAAAAAACAACATTAAAAAGTATTATAATTTCCTATAGTCGAATGTGAATAAAAATAGGGACAGTAAGAAAAATGTTTGAAGTATTATTAGAATTTTATATTTTTTTATTGAAATTTAACAGTGGTCATTGTATCTAATAGATGGAAAAATTCTGTATAATATTTATGTAAATAAATGTACCAAGTATGGAGCCAAGGGTGGAAAAGGTATGGGATATAGAAAATCGGAACAGATTGCCATATGCACGAAATTTTCAAATTTTTTTTGTGCCAGACTACTTCGTTGGTATTGTTATCAATTCTAAGCCAAACAAAAGAAGACCTGATCACTATTAAGTCCTTAGAAAGGTGATTTACTATCGAAAATTGGAAATTATTTACAAATTTTAAAGAGCACAAGAAGGGTCAATCGGACATTGATTTGTGTAGGTTTTGCGGGTTGGAATCGCAGACGTCCTAGGCTTGTGTCAGGAGGATCATGTTTTTGGGTGACCGTTTCTTGTCGCCTTCCGATATTTGGAATACTTCACTCGGAAAGGTTCTTGGCTTCATCAATAGCTTGAATATTTAGGTTGGTTCTGGGCAGCACAAAAGACCTATTATGGTCGCGGTGCGCAGTGCCTGTTGAAATAATAAAATAATAATGTATATAAAATACTCAATAACCGCGAGAAAAAGCAGAGAAATAAAAATAATAATAATAGCATTTCAAGTAATAGCGTTTTAAAGAAAACTGCATATCATTTATTTCGGTAATGGAACTTTTGGGTTCAAATTTAAATATACCTACTATGTATGAGTCCTATCTGCATTGGGCTTAAATGATATTAAAACACATAACCATAGATCTCTGGATCTTATTTGTAATATAGAATAATGAAACATGCCCCTAGATATGAAAATATTACCTAAATGTACTTGTTATATTATTATTTATATATTTATTTATTTAGTAGTGTTTATAATACTTTAAAATTATTCTGATATAAATTAATATTTTTACAATTTATTTATAAACTCTATTAAATCAAATTATTTCTAACAAATTGTTTAATATTTCTTCTACATATGGGCAAATCCTGCGTGACGAACGCTACATACGTACGCGTTTTTGGATTAAAATATATAAATTTCTTGGTATTTAAATAGATATACCTTCAACTTAAACATAGTGTTTGCGAAAAAATTAATCACAAAGCTATGTGACGCACGCTACAAAAAGTGGACGGAACTTTGAAAGTTGTAGTATATTTTAGTAATTTTTAGCGAAATTTGCATAATAAAAAAACACAAAATCTAATACTTAAAAGAAAGATGAATATAAGAGAATTCAAAAATAAGTTATTTGCAGCCAAAAAATGTTATCGTTTTAAAGCAAAAGCCGTGAACCCTTTGTGACGCACGATACGTGACGCACGTTACATTTTTTCTAGTAGTATATAAATAAACACAATTGAATTTATTTTAACCAAAAAATTAATTTAATTTTTTAATAACTTTTCTAAATACACATTTTTAACTTTTTTAAACAACCAACTGAAGGCAAAAGATATGTAGCCTTTAGAAAATACAAATAGACAATTTTTAATACTTGTTCTAATTTCTTAAAAAATTCTAAATCATATAAATTATATTTTGATGTATTTCAAGACAAGGTTGCATTGGTTTTTGATGTAATAACAGAAAATAAATATTTTAACTCGAGGAATTGCCTGTTAAATTATTGATCTAGTGCCCAGATTCTATAAGACGTGCAAAGATTATTGTCCACTACTTACCAAACTGTTGAACTATAAGATTAAAAATTACTGTCGTTTACCAAATTTGTAACAACAGTTTACAATTTTCATGTAATATGGTAGTTATTTAATTTCGAAAGTGGACGATAAACGATAATCGTCTTATAAAACCTGGCACTGGGTCTGAGAAATAATACTTCACTCTCAAATATATTTAATTTATTACAAAACTAAAACCTCCAGAATAGGCAGATGTCAAACAAAACATTTTAAAATGCATATTTTGTTCCAATAAGTCAAACATGTGTCTAAGTATTTTTCTAAAAAGCACTATGACGTTACCGTTTTTTATTTATTTATATTTACATTTCATGTACAGTTCTAATTCAGTATTATATTGGCCTCAGCGCCAAAACAACATATACAAATTGTTTTCAATTGGAAATAACAAAATGTTTAAGAACAGAAAAAAATTGATTTATCAAAAAATTTTGAAAGAAAAGAAAAGCTTATGTAGAACCTGAAAAAGAAATCGTCAAAATTTACTAGGAAATGGGCGTGGCAGGAGTATGCGTATTCGAAAGTTTTATAGACATCGAGGATTTCTGAGCTTTTTTAATAGAAAACCTCTTTAACTCAATCCAGAAAATTAAAGTGGCAGCGACAGTTCTATCAAACTTTGTAGATTTCGCAAAAACAATACAATATTTTTAAGAAGTATTTATTGAATAGAGTTTTAGGACAGCTCTACAATAATTCTCTGCTGTGAAACTCTGTATACATTGCATTTTTCTATTTTAGATTTAAGGGTTTACTAGAGCACTTTGTGTTCTTACTGGTGAAAGATATACTTTTATTTTTATTTTTTATTAAATGGACATGTCGTGACTTTTAAACCGGCCACGTAATATGTACTTTAGGAACCGGTCCTTTTTACACCTATCTCGTGATATGTTTTTTCGGAACCGGTTCAGTTTTCACATATCCCGGGACAGGTCCCAATTCGCAACTGACCCCTTTTTTCCCGCAGGGTTAAAGCAGTATATAAAATTAATTTAAAATTATAGACGTCTTGCAAAAAAAATTTCATTCTACTCACAACGTAAAAAAATCCTTATTTTCCGTGACGCACGCTACAACGGATGAACATAACATTTCATACCTAATTTCAGTTTTTCCGAAATAGTAAAAAACTAATTTTTTTTAGTAAAATTAAGGAGAATTGAATAAATAAAAATATGGCCTTCGATCGGACCACATATGTTAACACTTAAGTAATGATATGAACACTTAAGAAATGTTAATATTTGTATAACATTACGAGATCTGAGTTAGGGTAGGATTTGGTAACAATTTTAGAATTAATGATCATCCCAATACATTTTATTTTTATTTTATTTTATTCAACATTTTGTAATTTCAAAGCCTAGAGGCCAATTAATAAATTACAATATTCCACTCACTTAAGGTTACCTTAAAATTTATAAATTAAAACCCTAATAACTATTTATTTGATACTGTATAAATAAAGTACATAACATTTGTTATCCCAAATTGAAACGAGAAAAAGAATAATGTAGTAATAAAAAATTATCAAAAAGAAAAGAAAATTGTTGTAATTATTGAAAGTTATTTAAAGGTTTCTTTTATAAACATGAACGCTATAATTGAATTGCCTTAAAGATGCTGGAAGCGCATTAAATAATAAAACCTCCACCTATGAAAAGACCGACTTACCCAAGGAGTATTGAAAGGTGCAATTAGACTATGAGATCTAGTAGATCTAGTAAATCTAAAAAAATTTGATATAAACAAAGGAGAATTTATACTAAAAACTCGATAGAAATATAATAGTAGACGTATTTTAATAAAATCACGAAACGATGTTCCAAGAAAACGAATAACATGTTCTGTAATATGTTCACGAACTCGTACTGAATATACATATCTTATAACTCTGTTAAATAGCAACTGAATGTCCCTAATATTATAACCCCAAGTACCAGAAAATACCTCCAAACAATATAGAAAAAGAGGCATTATAGTACTGTGAACAATTCTTTCCTTGACATAAACAGAAATAATAAGATTTGTATTATATAATCTCCTCAAAATAAAAAATACCCTTGACGTAAGTTATCTAATATGATATTCAAATGACAAATTGCAGTCAATAACTACACCTAAGATAGATAAATGGTGTACAAATTCAATATTAGTTCCATTAATAGATAAATAAACATCCTGAACATAATTATGTGAGGTCGAAAATAACATTGCCTTTGTCTTCATTGTATTAATTGATAAGTAATTATTAATCATCCAATTTGAAATACAGTTTGTAGAATAATTTAACACAGACTGAAGAACATCTAAATTATCCTTTCTACCACAAAAATTACAATATTAGATATATAGTCTAATGTTCCATTAAAAACAAATTAAGCTGGATAGATTTTAAAAATTTTTTGTTTGTGGACTGTTTCTGGGACTTGCCCATATATTTATATTTCTTTAATTTTTTACATTGTTCAGCCATTTTGTTTAGATTTTTATCAGTCTGCCTGATTACAGTTGCCAAATTTGTAGTCGACTCCATTTTATTTATATTTTGTGTCACAGCCATAAAATTAATATCAGATTTTTTTACAGAATTAAAAACGCTTTCCGAAATAAGATCTTAATTATACTTGGTGTAGGTTATTATATATTCGTCTTGCCCAACTTTAATTTCTTTTTTACTTATTTCTTATTATATGTATTTGTTATTTTTACTTTAGTTGTTATTGTTTTTTTAGTGATAATTATTGTTACTACTACAACAATAACAACTTATAGTCGTGCGGGGTTTTTAGTCAGTCTTATAATTTACCATTTTGTTGGTGGTATCGTATCAGTGTGATGAGTAATTCTTTAATAAATGTTTATTTATTATTATTTATGCTGTATAGGTTCTAGGATTTCATTGCAGTTTTAAAACAATCATTAAATTTACAATATAAATTATAAAAGCTCAATGAAAACAGAATTATTTGGAAATTGTATATAAATTTCCAGATCCAGATGTTAGATCGCAAAGTCCAAGAACAAATTTTGTCATATTCCTTATTTTTAAGAATTCTAGATTATAATATTTGCATGAAAACCGTAACCGTGTCGTAATTTAGACACACCTTTGTGAATATTTTTTTTTTATCAATTAATATGATAATATAATACAAATTTTATTTCCCATTCTATTTCGTTCGTATACAAATGGGTCACCCTGTGGCTGTTTTAAAAAGCAGATACCTCGGGAGGTCTTCCGGAGTTGGCCTATTTTTATTATCGTAGTATACTAATACCGCTCCGAAGCAAAAAATTTTGTCCGTTTTGCGCTATCTCTCCTAGTTTTCGAGATACCGGCCATTTGAAAAAGTGGCCATTTTTTAAAATGGCGAATATCTCGGAAACTAAGAGGGATAGCGCAAAATACACAAAATTTTTGCAAAGCTCGTCATAAGCCACCCTTCGCTAGAAAAGATTTGGTGGGTTCCCGAAGATTTTCATGGAATTTTTATAAAACAACCACAGGGTGACTATTTTTTATTATCAATTTATATGATAATATAAATTAAAAAAGTCCAATAAAACAAATTTTGTTTCCCGTTTCATTTTGTTCATAAAAAAATTGGCCACCCTGTGATGGACCCCGAATATTTTTATTATCGCAGTATATTAATACTCCACCGGAGCAAAAATTGTCCGTTCGCTTAGTTTTTGAGATGCCGGTCATTTTAAAAAAAGGCCATTTTATAAAATGGCGAATATTTCGGAAACTAAGCGAGATTTACAAAAAAAAAAAGGATTATGTTTGAAATGATTATATTCAATTGAATCAACTATGATTAACTATGATTTTAAATCTGATTTAATTAATTGATTTATAAAATATTGAATCAACTCGCTGATTTACAAAAATAATTATTTTTTTTGCGAATTTTATCAATAAAGATTTATATTTTTCAAGGTCTGCCGTGGTTAAACAATGCTTTACCAAAGATTTGTTTTTTGCACCATCGGCAATTTTTGACTGGGTATTTATAATAAAAATGAATTTAAAACAAAATTATTCTTAAATCTTATCTTTCATTTAACTACATTAACTATGTACATTTATGCTAGTGCACTCAGAAAAAAAGTTAGTAGAAACATTTTTAAATGTTTTTCAATCCCACTTTACTATTTTTCTACTGATTTTTAGTAAAAAAATTATTATTAGGTAAATTTTTTTGCGATTTAAATTTTACAAATTACAGAATTTTTACAGAATATTTACAAATTTTGGTTGTTTATTTCAGAACTCATTTTACAAATTTTTGAAAACCGATTTGCTAAAGTTAACAAAAAAATTTACTAATTTGTAAAAAGGTGGATATTGAATGAAATTTTATTTCGAATAATTAAAACTTATGTATAGTTACAAAATTAAATTGCCTTGAAATGTAACATAAGTTAAAAAAAGGGATCGGAAGTGAAGATACTTTTCACAACCGACACATGTCGAAAAATAGGACGTCAACTTAAAATAGCACTAAAAAGTTCTAAAAATCAGTTCTAAAAATTAGCAAATTTATGTTTTTGCTATTTTTTAAGATTAAAAAATAATTGAGTTAATTTGTGCATTTTAATATAGGGTCCGCCATCTAACGTTTTTTTCAACTAGTGCTTATTTCGTGAATGGTAACACCTAGCTCATGTCTGATTTGACAGATAATTAGTTTTATCCTTCCGCTGAACGAATATGGTTGTGTATACGCTTGAACAACGCTGGGAAATATTGCGACATTTCTTTGAAAATCATGGTAATGTTGCAGAATGTCATCTTTTCAGATGAAGCTCATTTTAATCTTGGCGGGTGTGTAAACAAGCAAAATTGTCGCATTTGGGGCACAGAAAACCCGCACGCATACATTGAAAAGCCGATGCACCCAAAACGAGTCACTGTTTGGTGTGGATTTTGGTCCAGAGGCATAATTGGGCCATTTTTCTTCGAAAATGAGCAAGGAGTGGCCGTAACAGTCAATGGCGATCGTTATCGGGTCATGTTGAACGAATTTTTGTTCACAAAAATTGAAGAGGAGGATATTGGTAACATTTGGTTTCAACAGGACGGCGCTACGTGCCACACAGCCAAAGCTACACTCGATGTTTTGCGCCCTGTTTTTGAAGATCGCATTATCATCCGCAGAGCTAATGTCGTTTGGCCACCTCGGAGCTGCGATTTGACACCGTTGGACTATTATTTGTGGGGTGCTGACAAGCCAGAGACAATTAACCCTTTAAAGGACATTGGTGAAATACAGCTGCACACAATCGATAATGTGCTTAAAAATTGGACCGATCGTGTAGGCTACTGCATGGTCAGCCGAGGCAGCCATTTGAATGAAATTATTTTCCATTATTAACCGGAAGGATTGTATTTTCAAATAGAAAAAGAAATTAAAAAAAATTATCAGTAGTTTTTTTTTATAGCATTTTCAAAAAAAAAAGTTATTTGGCGGACCCTATAGTTTTTTTTTTATAAATAAAAATTTTGCTATATTTTACAACTCATTGAGTTTACAGCAATTTACTAAAGTTTAGTAGCGCTTACTAATTTTTTATACTAATTTGATTGCACTAATATTAATGATATTTAGTAATTTTTTTTGCTGATTTTAGAAAACCGATTTTAAATTCTACTTTACAAAAAGTTTACTAAAATTTAGTAGCGCCTACTAATTTTTTCTACTTATTTCATTGTACTACACGTTAGCAGACATGTGCTGCTAAGATAAGCAAAAATACCGCTGGGCTCAAATTACAACAGTAAAATTTTTAGTTGCCCTTACAGACTTTTTTTTTTTGGTGAGTGTGTTGATACTATTATTTTTTTTTCTGCAAACTTATCTTAAATTTTTTATAATCTATATTAAATGAACTTCACTCAGTATTGTATGTGTATTTGAATTAATTTTTACTCTTACTTAATGTTTAAATTAAATATATATATTTTTTTATATAGCTTAAAAGAGAAAATTGTATAATAAATTTCACTTTTAATGTATAACTATTTATTGTTACAGATTTTTATTTTCAATTATAGTTTTAAACATACAACATTACAAGAACGTTATTGGAATTGTTAAACGAGTAATAAGAAAACTTTCTATCTACAAATGGCCACCGGTAATGCATTAGCAGCGGCTACCGGGGGACTTGTAGCTGCATCAGCTGCTTCTTCAGGTGATTATATTAATACAGGACCTTCAACTTCCATAAGTAATGGCAGTTCTACATTAGCTGTCACCCACCAAGGCAGTCAAGGTTATCATCAATTAAGTGTGACAAGTAAGTTGATTTGATGTTTGATTTTTAATTTTAAATATGGGAATTTTAACATGTGCCTTTTTTTTTTTTTTTTGGTTTCCCATCTAGTTGAAGAAGCTTCTTTACGTAATAGTGGATTTTTAAAACCAAATCCATATGTTGAACTATTAATCGATAATAAAAGTAAACGTAAAACTGATTTTGTTAAAAATACTTACTTACCCAAATGGAATGAAGAATTTACAGTATTGGTAAGTTTGGAAGTATTTTAGTTTAATTTATGCACTATCCAATAATTTATTTACATTTGGTTATGTAATATATAGTATACACTATTTTATATGTATAGATTTAAATTGGATTAATAGTATAATGTAAACATAATATGTGTGAAACATATAGCCTGTGAAACTCTTCACCCCGCCTACATTGTGGGCAGTGATGCATAATTACCCAAAGAATTTTGTGGTTTAAAAGTTACAAGTAGAAATGTGCAAACTTCTCTAAAGTTTTTCTTATAAAATAATTTGTCCCTCTATGAAAATCCCATTCCTCATATAAGTATTTTTATACCCTCCACCATATATGGTGAGGATATATATCAGTTTGTAATTCCATTTGTAACATGTCAATATATAGGTTTAAGATCCCATAAAGTATATATATATTCGTGATCCTTATGCAATTTTAAGACGATTTAGCGATGTCCGTCTCTCTGTCTGTCGAAATGGCGATCACGACGCGAAGACGCAAGCAGCAGGGGCCTATTTTTACCCAGATTATTGAACATCCCGAGCAGTTTGGTATTTAAAATGAGCAAAATCGGTGCAGCGGTTCAAAAGTTATGAGCGAAAATGTGAGGGTACCTCTAAATTTTTCATACAAATTGGTACAATTTGGCTGCATCTATTTTTTTCTGTTAAGCTTTGTTGGTTTATCGTTTTATTCCATAAAATGTATTTTTTGTTTTTGTAGCCAAAGACATTTATATATAAAGAAAGAGCTAAATACATAATTGCTTTAGTGGCGCTGAATTAACAAAACAGTACCCTGCCTCATGGCTAGGTCAAAGAAATTTATATATAAAGAAAGAACAAAATGTATAATTGCTTTAGTGCCGCTCCTATTGAATAAGTGGCGCAGAATTACATTATAACAATACCCTGCCCCATGGCTAGGTCGACATAGCCTTGGATTAGGCTTTCAATTAATTTATTTACCAAAAATATAAAATTAACTACATACGTCAAATTCTAATGCATTAAGATGTTACTAGTAGACTTATTACATAATTTTAAAGTCAATTTTTTCAAATGGTTGACGTAATAAAAGCATTTTTTCACATTTTTATGTCAAAAAAGAAATTTTCATAGAGGAAAATAGTATTTTTTTTATTCCATTTGTATAATTTTTGAGAATTAAGGGATTGGCATATGTATATTTATGTTAATTTTTTCTTTTATAAAAAAATACACATAAATAAAGTGCAATTATGTGCTCTTAAGCATCTAAATGAATATTGATTTAAAAAATAAAGATATAATATGCACATAAAAAATATATTTTTCATAGTTTTTGGCAAATATTCATTTATGTTACGAAGAAAATAGAAAATCAATAATACTCTACTGCATATTGTAGCACAATATGGCTAATGGAGACTAGCTCTGCAGCAAAATATGCCTAATGGAGAGAATGCACCTTCTGATAGGTCGGCCATCTATTGACAAATAGTTACAACTCATGTTCTTTCTTTAATAAATTTATTTCTTTGCTGTATTCTCTCCATTAGGCATATTGTCCTACAAACACACTTTAATTTTTTAAAGAAAGAACATTCGTTGCAACTATTTATCAATACGTGGCGCAACAGAAAGTGCATTCTCTCCATTAGGCGTATTCTTCTGCAGAACTAGTCCCAATTAGCCAGTAACAAAATTAAGTATTTGCCAAAAACTATGTGTTTTTTGTGCAGTCCATGGTTAAAAAAACTAGTGAAAATGTAAAGGTGCCTCTAAATTGCCCATAAAAATTTAGTACAATTTCATAGTAGCGACTGGTAACTAATATATTTTCTCATAATTTTTCACACGTCGCTTAGCAGTAAATATTTTGTATTCACTTCAAACATTTTTTCACCACTAAAATTTTTTTTCACCACAAAAAATTTTTTCTCCTCAAAAAATTTTTTTACACCAAAAAAGTTCTTTTCACATCTAAAAAAGTTTTTCACCTCAAAAAATTTTTTCACCTACATAATTTTACTTCAAAAGTTTTTTTTTATATTATTTGTAACAAAAACAGTAGAGAACATCTTTTAAGGATATTGGTGGAGGGTATTCAAAGATTCGCTACAGCCGAATTTAGCCCTTTTTTACTTGTTTTTTTTTACTACATTTTAGGTTAATTTTTCGTAATTTTATATTCTGCCTTTTTAACCTTCTTTACATTATTCTATGTCCCTTTTTAAAAGTCATCATTATTAATGGTTTCTTTTGTATCTAATGTTTACATATTTATCTATTAAATATTGACGTGATTTTTTTTTTATTTAATATAGATTTTTTTCTTTATATATTGCTGTTACATTATAATTACATTACAATTAAGTTTTGTTTACTTTTGTTGTGTGTTTTCTGTTGTTGTTAAAATAAAATTAGTGACAGTCGAAGCGATATTGCATTTCATATCTGTATATATATATAAATTTGTTGTTCCATAGAATGATTTTGTTTATTATTATTTTTTTTTGCCAAATAGGATATCGATAATTATATTTTGTTTTTGTAAAACACGTTTACATCAGCGTTATTAATTGATAATTATGTACTTTCCTATGTGAGAAATCAATTAGTCAATGATTACTTTTTATTTGCCAGGCTGGGTTATATAAACAAATTTTGATTTTTGTTAGTATTATTTTTGCCAATAATTTAATATACAATACATAGATTTAGTTTAGTGCGCTGTATTTTTTTTATATATATATTTGTTTGCTTTGGAAATTTAATACAAATTTTAGTAACTAAATTGGATTATAATTTTAAATTTCCGTCATAGGTATTTAAAATAGAATTTTCTAAAATACATTTTTAACTACAACTAATACTATGTAGATATTTACTAGAAAAATAAAACAATAATGTCAGTTTGCATAATACAATGTAATCCTGTGACAAAATTTTTGTTTGTTAAAATTTACTAAATAGATTAAGTAGTATTAGGAATAATTTTATAACTATGAAATAAAAAATTAAAATAGTTGGATTTTGTAGCAAACCCAGGCAGAAAAATACGAACGGCAAAGCTTTGGACCAACGCTTTTACCGGTGGTGCCAGTGTTGGCAAAGCGAAAGATTATAAAAATAATAGTGATTTGCCAACCCCAAAATGATAACACCGGGCTGAGCTTGGCCGCTTCTTTTTCAAAGCGTTGGCAAAGTGTTGGCGAAAACATCAATTAAGTGCTTTTGGGATAGTAAATAGATTGCTTTGCCAGCCTCAAAATTATTATTTTAAAACGTTGACAAAGTACTGGGGAAACAATCAATAAAGTATTTTTTCAATGATGAAATAAGTGCTTTGCCAACCCCAAAATGACAAAACACCGGGCTGGGCTTTGCCAACTGTTTTTTAAAGAGTTGGCAAAACAAAATATATTGTGCTTTGCTAGAACCTTAAATACGAAGTAATAGAACTCTAAAAACCAGAAAAAAATTTTTGTTTTTCATGAAATTTGTTTTAACTAGTTAAAAATAAAAATTTATGTGAAAAAAAAATTAACATTATAAAAAAATTTATGGATTTGTAATTATAGGTCAAGTTTCATTGTCAACACAAGTACAATTTTTACTAAAACTTTATTTAAGTAAGGAATTTTCAAGCCAAATGTCTTATTATAGTCAGCAATTAGTAGGCATTTTTTTACTAAAATTTACTTAAGTAGGAAATTTTTTTTTTAATTTTTTTGGGAATCGTTCAAAACCATCACTGCCAGTGCTTTTATTATTTTATCGATAGTAAATTTTGTAAAACAAAAATTGGCATAGCACTTTTTACTAACGTTGTTAGAGCGTTCATTTCATGAAAATATGTCCATTACGACCATCCCCGAAAATGCAAGTGTGCGAAATGGCAGCGGTTTGAAAATTTTTGGATTGGTGGTGGTCGGAGGGTAGTACGGTAAAACTGCTAACTTCTGAACCAGTACTTGGATTTTTTTAATCTTAATTTACAAAACAAATGAATGTGTGCTGTTATCTCGTTTCCAAAAACAACAAAAAAAATGTTGCATTTCAGTCAAATGGTTATAACTTTGGTACGGTAAGAGCTATCCTTTAAGAGAAAAAAAAACCATAAGTTACCTGCCATCTGGCTGAGCAAATCGAGGTTATGTGCAAGTTCTTATGTCTTTTTCCATTTTTTTTTTAAAGCTCTGTATCTTAGCGATTTCTCTTTTTTTTAATTTTTGATTCTGAAAGGTCTCCCAAAAATCTTTCCAACAAGCCCAAAAAATCCGACCACTGGTTCAGAAGTTAGCAGTTTTACTGTACTACCCTCCGACCACCAATCCGAAAATTTTCAAACCGCTGCCATTTCGCACACTTGCATATTCGGGGATGGTCGTAATGGACATATTTTCATGAAATGAGCCAAGGAATACGCTGGTGAAATTAGGCGGGTCGTGACTGAATCACCCTGTATATTATTTTTATAACTAAATATTTTAGTACCTTTGTTTTTTTTTTTTTTTAATCTAGGATGAAAATATAAATTTCTTAATTTATTTAATAAATTGTCCATAATTTTTTCTCTGTAGCAACAAATTTTTGTATTTAAGGGACACTATTGTTATTTTTATTAAAAAATTCGTTTATCCGTATGAAAATAATCATACAGGATGGGCCATTTAAAATTTTAAATTTGAATTGGCTTAAAAAAAGTACTGATTATTTTCTCAAATTTCTGGTGTTATTGGAAAGGTTGAAGTTTGGCATTTAAGAATGGAACACAATATCATTTATATGACTACCACGTTTTTATGTTTCAACGCTTCAATTGCCTCTGGATGGTTTGCGTAACATTTATCCTTAATGGCTCCCCACAAAAAATAATCCAAAGGAAATTTGAAAAAAATAATCAGTACTTTTTTATAACCGATTCAAATTTAAAATTTGAAATAGCTCACCCTATTTATGTTCATATATTAATTTCAAGTTTGGTAATCGAAACGAATATCGGTAACGGTATTTTATTCGTATCGAAACATCCTAGGGATTATTCTTGTCAAATCCCTCACCTGGAATGATCATATTGACTCGATGTCCAAAATGGCCACCAGGGCGTTCTATGCCTGCCAAAGGCTCTGGTAGGACATGGGGTCTGAGACCGCGTATGATATATTGGTCATTTAATACTTTTGTTAAACATATGATCAACTATGCGGCTATTGCATGGTGGCCAAAGGTGGAACAATTAAAGGCGAGGGATATAGAAGATATATCGGCTGGCGTGTATTGGTATTACGGGCACCAGCGTGACGTATCCTACGGATGCCATCGGGGCTATGCTATGTATCCTACCGTTGCATATTTCCGTAATGGAACGGATATTATAAGATCGACCAGACTAAGGGAATTCGGTAGCATGATATGGCGACCAAAATGTCATATGAAGATCGCCAAGATCTTTATGGACGAACCGATTTCAAGGGTCGCGGACAGGATGTTACCGGAACAAGTTTTCGTCAGGAATCTTGACATGATGTTGTTTGACAGGAGAATGTGAACCAACCGATCTTGGGTGCCTGAGGGTGCCCAGGTATGGTACACGGATGGCTCGAAACAGGCGAACATGAACACGGATTCCAGCGTGCTCTTCCTATGGGCAAATATCCCTCCATTTTTCAGGCTGAAACCTTCGCCATATGTGTATGTGCGTATGTGCGTACAGTTGGATCTCGTATCTCCATTATATCTGACAGTCAAGCGGCACTCAGGCCTCTTATGGCCTGCGAGATGTCTTCTCTAATGGTGATGGAGTTCATTCAGGCTCTCGATAGACTTGGTCGAAACAACTCCCCCTGGGGTGGATTCCTGGCCATGAAGGGCACGGGGGCAACGAAAGGGCGGACTGTCTGGCTAACTGTGGACCCCGTCGGCCCTTCATCGGTCCTGCACCTTTCTGTGGGGCGCCCATAGTCTACATTGGGGGCAAGATCAGGTTTTGGAGAGAATCGGAATTTTCTGGCCTACGCCAGGCCAAGAGATTTCTTTCTCTGTCCAGTGGATGATCGGAGAGACTACTGGCTCTTGGTAGAAAGGACTTACGGACCATAACGTGGTGCTTTACTGGGCATTTAGACCTTCGTTACCAACGATATAAGTAGAATCAATCAGATATTTCGGGAGATGGAATCGGAGACGTCGGAGCATGTTCTCTGCGAATGTTCCAGGCTTTGTGGTAGGAGACTTAGGTTTCTGGGTGACCGGCTCGTGTCGCCTTGGGACTTTTGGAATATTTCACCTGGTATTAATCTTACCTTTATCGGTAGCTTGGACCTTTAGATGAGCTCTAGACATCACAAAAGACCTATGCTGGTCGCGGTGCATAGCGCCATTTGAATATAATGTAATCAATACCGGTACGTACCAGTATTAGGCCGCCAATATTTTGGTGGAAATCTTGTCTAACTTCACTATTTTTCCCAATTTTACATACAAAATTGCATTCATTAGAAAAATTTAACAATGCTGAAAAAAACTGAACTCCAACCAATTACCATTTTTGCCTTAAGTGTTATTTTAGCCATTATTTCTATGCTCGTATTTTGTGTCCCAAATCCCAAACATTTTCATATTAATATTAAAGAAAACACAAAAAAAATCTTTAAATATCTCCCTTTGTCTTCCTTTTTAGATAACGCCCAATTCCGTTTTACACTTCAAGGTACTCGATCATTCAAGTTTTCGCAAAGATGCTATGCTTGGCGAACGAACAATAAGCCTATCTCATATATTACAACACTACAATGGTCGTTGTGAGTTTCTGGAAGTGAGTATGGATTTATTGGTCACTTCGAAATCAGATAATCGTCAAACAAAAAGTGGCGAATTAGTGGCCATATTAAATGGCCTAAAATTGGACATGACTAATGCAGTGACACAAAACGGAAATGGATCTTTAATGGTCAATGCTGGAGGAGAAGGTGGTGTAGGAGGGGGAGCAGGATCATCTGCTGCTTCAACAGCTGCAGGACGTAGTTGTATGATATATGGTGGGGTTAGAACTAGAGTACGTATGCGTTCAACCGGTAGTGTTAGTGAAAGTGGTGCAGTAAGTGCTGGCCGTTCGCCAGTTGCCATGCAAAATGGTAATTTAGAACGCAGCAGTAGTTCGGGGGCAATGATACCACAAACTGGCGCCGTGCGTAGACCACCAAATCCACCTAATGGTACATGGGATCCTCAAACAGCTGCAACTATGGCCGCTCAACAGCAGCAAATGCAAATAGTACATAATCAACGTATAAATGGTGGTCCTTCTCCTTCTGCTTCAGCTGCGGCTAGTTCTGCTACAAATTCACGTCCTATATCTCAATTGTATGCAAACGGAGGAGCGGTACCTGGTCAACAACAGCCAGCACCACAACCTATGACCGAAGGTGCTGTTGGTGGCATGCTTCCACCTCCACCTGCAATGGTGGGAGCCGATCAACAAGGTGCATTGGGCAATGGTCTACCCGTTTCAAATGTAACAGATCAACAGTTGCAAGCCGCCCAGGCAGATGATGAACCACTGCCAGCTGGTTGGGAAATTCGATTCGATCAGTATGGTCGACGTTATTATGTTGATCACAATACACGCTCAACATATTGGGAAAAACCCACACCACTACCTCCTGGTTGGGAAATACGTAAAGATCCCCGTGGCCGTGTATACTATGTAGATCACAATACCCGTACCACCACCTGGCAAAGACCGAACAGCGAACGCTTAATGCATTTCCAACATTGGCAGGGACAACGGGCTCATGTTGTAGCACAAGGTAATCAAAGATTCCTCTATGGCCAACAACAGCAACAACCAACAGCTGTTACTGCAGCTGCTACGCAAGATGATGAAGACACTTTGGGTCCGCTGCCCGATGGTTGGGAGAAAAAGGTACAATCGGACAATCGTGTTTATTTCGTTAATCACAAGAATCGTACAACACAATGGGAAGATCCTCGAACACAGGGTCAGGAAGTTAGCTTAATAAATGAGGGACCACTACCACCAGGTTGGGAAATCCGCTACACAGCGACGGGAGAACGCTTCTTCGTTGATCACAATGCTAGACGTACAACATTTGAAGATCCCCGTCCGGGTGCTCCCAAGGGTGCCAAAGGCGTCTATGGAGTGCCACGAGCCTATGAACGTAGTTTCCGTTGGAAGCTTTCACAATTTCGCTACCTTTGTCAGAGCAATGCTTTACCGTCACACATTAAAATCACTGTTACTCGCCAGACCCTCTTCGAAGATTCCTATCATCAAATAATGCGTTTGCCTGCCTATGAGCTGCGTCGACGTCTCTACATTATATTTCGCGGTGAAGAAGGTCTCGACTATGGCGGTGTATCGCGTGAATGGTTTTTCCTACTCTCCCATGAGGTGCTCAATCCCATGTATTGCCTTTTTGAGTACGCCAATAAAAATAACTATAGTCTTCAAATTAATCCCGCCTCTTATGTTAATCCCGATCATTTGCAATATTTTAAATTTATTGGCCGTTTCATTGCTATGGCTTTGTATCATGGACGTTTCATTTATTCCGGCTTTACTATGCCCTTCTACAAGCGTATGCTCAATAAAAAACTAACCATAAAAGATATTGAAACAATTGATCCAGAATTTTATAATTCCCTAATATGGGTACGCGACAATAATATCGATGAATGCGGTTTGGAGTTGTGGTTTAGTGTTGATTTTGAAGTATTAGGACAAATTATTCATCATGAGCTTAAAGAAGGTGGTGAAAAGGAAAAGGTGTCAGAGGAAAATAAAGAAGAATATATAACACTGATGACAGAATGGAGAATGACACGGTGAGTTGTTATGGTTATAAATAATGTGAAGCATAGTTTTTAGACTAAAAGTATGGTTTAAAATGCTATTTACAAAGGGAACAAAATAAAACTGTATTTTTTTTTTGTATAAAAAACTATCGGTAATAAAGATAACTTTAAGAGTTTGCGTAGTTTTTCCCCAAGAATTTTACTTCCTTATTTGTTTTTAAATTTAATCGATACTCTTAAAAAATTTCAATTCTTTTTCGATTTCTTTTTTTTCATTAAATTAACTATTTCAACTTTCCAATTATTACAGTGGCATTGAACAACAAACAAAAACCTTTTTAGAAGGTTTCAATGAAGTTGTACCACTCGAATGGCTAAAATATTTCGATGAACGTGAATTGGAGTTAATACTTTGTGGTATGCAAGATGTTGATGTCGATGATTGGCAACGCAATACCATATATCGACATTATAATCGCAATTCAAAACAAGTTGTATGGTTTTGGCAGGTAAGTCTTTATTTTACTACAAATATTATACAATTGAAATGAAAACTTAATAATTTTCTTAAAATTTTTCTCACTCAGTTTGTACGTGATACTGATAATGAAAAAAGAGCCAGGCTTTTACAATTTGTTACCGGCACGTGTCGTGTTCCCGTTGGTGGTTTTGCCGAATTAATGGGTTCAAATGGACCACAACGTTTTTGTATTGAAAAAGTGGGTAAGGAAACATGGTTGCCACGTTCCCATACCTGTTTTAATCGTTTGGATTTGCCACCGTATAAAAGTTATGATCAACTTGTTGAGAAATTAACATTTGCCATCGAAGAGACTGAAGGCTTTTGCCAGGAATAGTTTGAAAATATTGTGGTATTGTAAAGAAAAACATAAAATAATTAAATTAAATTAAACTATATATTTTGCACTTTGAAACACAACAAAAAAAATTAAATCATTAGCAGAAGAAAAAAAAAAAACAAAACTCTTGAACAATCACTAAAAATTTAAAATTATTAATAATAAAAACAAAGGGTTTAATGTTTATAATTTTATTTTCATTTTACTCTTAGTTACTTGTGCAAATGTGTTTTTTTTATCAATTATTTATAATAAATCTGTAATATTTAAAATTATTTTCCTTTTTATGATTTTTATTATTAATTCGTAATTTATGTAATTAATTATGTATTTAAAAACAAACGAGTAAAATATTTAAAAAATATTTAAATTCAAAATTTAAACTTAAAATGTGTTATTACAACAAAAAAGTATATATCATTATTTAAACAATTTATTTAAAAAAAAAAAAACATTTTCTTATACATATTTCTAAATGCTATGGCTTTAATTTTTCATTTTAAATAATTTTTTTTTATTCTAACTTTTATGTATGTATCACTTTTTATTGTAAATATATATTTTTATTTTCGTTTCTTTTTCTGTTAAAATCATTTTTATGATTGTTTTTTTTTATCAATCAAAAAACTTGTCCATTAAGAAAACAATACTTGAAACTTAAAAAACAAACACACAAAAAACTAAATTTAAAATAAAACAAAACTCAACTTAAACAAATATCGTGAATGGAAATTGAATACACCGTCATTAAACAAAAATAACAAAAAAATAAAATACATAAATAAATAAATTTAGTTTATATTGTTGTTAATTAATTAAACATATTATAACAAATACATATTTAGTGAAAAAAACCCAACTATGTTTAAAGTATTTTATCAAAAAGAAAATATAGGAATAAAAATCATTGGTAGCAATCCAATTATAAAAAAAAAATTATCGAACCAAACAAATTATTTAAAAGGAAATTCGAAGTTCAAAAAACTTTTTTTTATATTATTCACTAAAGGACTTAAGATGAAAATAAACAATATAAAGGGTGGTTAAATATTAAGGGCCGATGTTGATTTTGAATAAAACAAATTATTTAGGAAATTATTATCCTTTCTTTTTATTATGATAATATGTCATGGTTCAATTATGTATGGAACAAAATATCGGCCAAATGGTCGCCGCGACCTCGGCGGCACACCTCCATCCGATGGTCCAAATTTTCGATAACCCTGAGGCATAATTGAGGTTTTATGCCGTTTAGCTCTTGAATTGTTGCTGGCTTATCGACGTACACCTTTTCTTTCAAATAGCCCCAAAGAAAGAAGTCCAACGGTGTCAAATCACATGATCTTGGCGGCCAATTGACATCGCCACCACGTGAGATAACACGGCCATTGAATTTGTCGCGCAAAAGAGCCATTGTTTCGTTAGCTGTGTGGCAAGTGGCGCCGTTCTGTTAAAACCACATATAGTGCACATCTATATCTTCCAATTCGGGCCATAAAAAGTTCGTTATCATCTCACGATAGCGAACACCATTCACACTAACTGCCTGACCGGCCTCATTTTGGAAAAAATACGGCCCGATGATGCCGCCAGCCCAAAGCCGCACCAAACAGTCACTCTTTGTAGGTGCATTTGTTTTTCGACAATCACTCTTGAATTATCATTCGCCCAAATGCGGCAATTCTTCTTATTGACGAATCCACTGAGGTGAAAATGTGCCTCATCACTGAAGATGATTTTCTTCGAAAATTTATCATCCACTGTTGCCAATTCTTGCCACCATTCTGACCATTGACGACGTTTAGAATGGTCAAAAGGCTTTAGTTCTTTAGTCAATTGCACCTTGTAAGCGTGTAAATGCAAGCCTTTATGCATAATGTTCATCAACGACGAGAGTGAGAGGTGCAATTGTTGGGCACGATGACGAGTTGGGGTGGACGGCTCTTCAGCCACACTATCACTATTGAACAGCAGCAGTATTTTCTGCAGTACGAGCTGTACGAGCATGCACTGGTGTTTTCACATCTCCTACAGACCCGGTTTGCTGAAATATGCCCACAATTCTCCTGATTGTGGACACACTTGTTCGATTATGCTGACCAAAAAAAATCACGAAGTGCACGAAATGCATTTTGATTTGAACGCCCATTTTCATAATAAGCCTGAATAAATTTAACACGTTGCTCGATTGTGTATCTTTCCATGGTTCAAATTGAGTTAGTCTGAAATTGAGAAACGTCAAATGAAATGCAGAAAAAACTTGACGTTTAGGTGAGGTTCACATTCAACATCGGCCCTTAAAATTTAACCACCCCTTTTTATGGGGTCACTTTAAAATTAAAAAAAAAAAACTATGAAAAAGAACTATAGTTATATTTTTCTCGTTACCTCAATGACTTTTGCCCATAATTTCAAGAATTAGATACCTGCCGTGTAGTCGAGTATCTAAGCCGCGATAGGTATCTGTTGCTTGAAAAATGTCACTCAACGGATTACATCGACGTAAACTGATTTGTAAATTTTGTTAAAAAATTCGTCGCATAAATTGAAATTGTTAATCATTTTAAGGGATTATCTCTTAAAAAAAACATTATCTGCAAGAGTAAACCTGATAAGAAATAATAAAAGCGTAGAAAGATCGCAAGGCTCAAAAGTTCGTAGTAAATTGAAAGCTAAAACCCTAGGCCGTAGCGCAAAAACGTTTTGCGTATTGGGGAAACAAGTCAATCTTACAAAAATACAATTAAAAAATATCTTGAGTTTTTTTGCGGCATCGACAACAACTGATAATTCTAGGCAACATCTCCTTTCCTAAAATTACTTCTCCCCAACCTCTGAGAACAGATGTGTAATGGCAGAAATAAAGCAACCACAGTTGGTTGAGTTCTTTAGGGGTTGCCTGAGGTTGAATTATGTGCCTATATTTTGGAAAGCGGCAGGTAAAAGTAAACATTTTTATCCCGAAGATTATATACCCATCAGCCTCACTTCCTTCCTCCTGAAGACATTTGAGAGAATTTTAGACTCCCATGTTAAAGACAGCATGGAGCCTACTTTTATTTGTGCCAACCAGTACGAGAAGCAAGTCTGTTAAGACGGCACTTCATTCGGTTGTCTCACAGAGTGAAAAAGCTCTTAATTTTAGGAAATTGCTTTGGAAGACTTCCTTGACATTGCTGTCGTATTCAATTACGTGTCTGCGGATGCAGTATTGGATGTTGTTGCAGGTTGTAAACTGGATAGGTAGGCTCTTGAGCTGTAAAATAATATCTTCGGAGTGGAGTAGCGCCGAAGTGGGGAACTCCTCATGGAAAAGTACTATCTCCACTTCTGTGGACGCTTGTTGTGAACGAGCTTGTCGAGGAGCTTAAGGGCAAAGAGGCTGGGATAACTGCATACAGATGACGTAGCCATTGTCGTTACGGAAAGTACTTAGATACTATTAGTTCTGTGATGGAGACTACATTGGGGGTAATAAACCAGTGGGCGGCCAGAGTAAGACTAAGTGTTAATCCTGAGAAGTCTGACATGATACCAACAGGACCAAGATAGATTCTTGGACCACACCTGGGGGTAATTTTGGATAGCACGTTGTCATGGAAACTCAATAATAAAAAGAGGGTTAGGAAGTCTACAAATGCGCTCAATGTATGTAGGAAAATGCTCTGCGAAATTTGTGCCTTTCACTCAAGCTCATGCATTGGGTTTATACGCCAGCTGCTAGGCAAATTTCACTTTATGGTGTACTCCTTTGGTAGACTGCATTGAAGAGGAGAGTCTACTGCAGGCGCCTGGAGACTTGCTGAACTATGTATCACCGCTACTAAGTACGCTAACTGCGCCACTGGATATAATCTTCAATCTACAACCGATTGATCTGGTTGACGGAAGGTGCCGCGCTGAAGTCTGCGATACGCTTGGGGACTAAGGGGCAGTTTGTGTATATAGAACCTTTGTTTGCTTTAATAGAACTTATTTTTTCACCGATAGTTTTAAGACGGGCGAGGGAGTTGTTGCTGTGGTCTTCTGCCAAGAGCTGAGTATTGGGAAGTCGTATTAACTTTCCGATGGCTGCTGACATGGATTTTGTCCCTGAGATAATTGGTTCCTACGTTAATTTCTATATTGATAGCCATGCGGCTATTAGAGCGGCTTTCGCCGATTTGACATATTCATCAATTGTTCAAGGGTGCAAGGACTCTTTAGGTAGTCTTTGTGGCAGCAGGAGAGTGAACATCTAGTGCGGACGAGCGGGCGAAGAGCGATTTCCAGTTGCCTGGTGATAGGGCAATATACTTTCATGTGCCACTCCAGTCTTTAAACCAGGACGTAGACTCCACTGTAATGGGCAGATCTCAGGAGGTTTGGTGAAATATCGGAACGTGCAGGGTGTCAACGATTTTCTTGAAGTCCTGCGATCTTAAGGCGACGGGTCTTCTGTTATCCTTAATCAAAAGCGATTGTAGAATTCTGGTGCGGGTACTGACGGGTTACTGCTGGACTGTGGTTCTTGCCAAGAGAGCCTAGAGAGACGGTATAGTATATTATGTGCCACTGTCCGGCTATTGCGCTCTCCAGCGCAAGTTGCTTTGGATATTATCTATTCCGCGATCTGGAGAAAATCTCTAGAATCGGAATTCTAAGACTCCAGCCATTTGCTGAAAAGCCCTATTGGTCTATGCTAGGTCTTTGACCAGCCCTAATCTGGGATTAATAAGGCTAAAAGTGCCATGTCTATTCCTTCACTACAGAGTTTTTGTTTGTGTTTGTTAAAGCCCGTATGACAATAGATTTTTTTTTGACTGGAATTGACTAACAATAATTATTTTTTCAGTAAAAATTTGCCAATTATTTTTACATAATTGTCAGTTATTTTGGCTGTTTTGTTAAAAATATCTGAATTTTTCATTATTTACCTTTTCGTGTTTTCTTTAGATTTTTTTACAATTATTTTTCGTAAAAATTTTTATATTTTTTTTCAAAAATTTTTAGATTCAGAATCAATTCTTCACAATATTATGCCTGTTTGCTCTTAAATTCGTTTTTCACGTGAAATTTGAAACATTTTGATGCAGTCGTTTTTAAAATTTTGGCAATTCTTTTGTTCTTTCCAAGTTTAGTTTTTTTATTTTCTATAAATGGGCATTTTCTGTTAATTGTGACTATGTCTTTATTAAGACCTTATGACACTTGCTAGATTTCGTATTGATTTTGTATTGACGAAAAATTTATGAATTTTCTAACTATAAAGAATAAATGAGTATCTGTCAAATGTAAGCCGGTAAGGCAGCGCTCTCATTTGATTTACATTGCTGTCAATACAAATCCAATACAAAATAAATGTAGTATCATACTGGCTTTGTTAAATAACAAATATATTAATTTTTACAATTTTAAATACTATTTGTGGTCATTAAAGTTCTGGTGAAATTTATCACGAGAAGATGTTTAGTCGGTTTTTAATTTGCAGTAGATAAACCGTATTACATTTGTTTAATATCACGCACAACATGCATGCAATTTTCCAATACAATATTGTTTAAGTTACCGTAATTTTAATACAAACAACTTAAAATATAAATGTTAATTAAAATTAAAAATTCCTTAAATCTAATAAACACAATTTTTCTATTGGAAAACAAATTTCGTATGAAATTTATTTGGTTCTGAAAATATAAATGCTAGTTAACACTACCAGTTAAGTAATGCCCACTAAGATTATGTGTATGTGTATGATTTGTACCAGCAGTAAAAAATATTTTTTTTTTAATCCAAATAGGAAGGAAAATATCATGCTGTATTGATTCTCTGTGGGATAAAATGTCTAACTAGCACAGAACATAGAATAAGTGCATTATTATTGTATACAACAAAGATTCAATGAATAGCATGCCAGCGATGACGGATCTCAATTTCATATGGTGGCGCAAAAATTGCCATTTACGAAACATACAACAGTGTTGTATAAATCATATTTTCTAATGTATGCAAAGCTCTAACAGACACACACATATGTAAGCACGCTATTACACTTGAATGTATTGTATGGAATGCTGAAAACTACATTAGAAAACTGCCAGCATATTTTTTTTTTGTGAAAATTTTGGTTAACAAAACTACAACAAGCCCGAAAACTCCCCTAAATAAACATTAATGTACAGTTAATGGAAATGTCGGCGTGGAATTAGCAAAGCAATGCAAAAAAAAAAAATGGAGGCACACACGCAAACATACACACAGGCATACACTCAAACTAATTCACATATCGTCAGCTTATTGTTGGTTTGACCCATACGCCAAAAAGTCATCGAGAAAAACTATAAAGGAAATTGAAATTTTTGCATTTTTGTATGCAAAATTGGGAGAGAGATCAAAGTCTATACTGGATATCTAAGCTATCCCTGCCGGAATAAAGGGGTCAGTTGGGAATTGGGACCTTTCCCGTAATAGGATCGGTTCCGAAAATAGATATCACGAGAAAAGTGAAAGAAGGACCTGTTCCTAAAGTACCTACAACGTGAACGGTTTAAAAGTCTGTATCACGTGATGGGTCTAAAAGTACCAGTCCTGTGGTAGATGACAACACGATTGGTTTATAAAGTACCTATCCCGAGATCGGTATTAAATGCAACTATCACGTATTGAATCTGAAATTGCCAGTCCCGTGCTAGGTGAAAACAGTGCTGCTTCTCAAAAACCTTAACACATGCTCGGTTAAAAAGCCTCTATCACGTGATGAGCTTGAAAGTACACTTACTGTGATATTTTCTTTGGGCTTAGTTGTGTGACATGTTCTTTTAAGACCAGTCCTGTGACATGTAACAGGGTGCTAAAAGTGTTGCTAAAATATTTCAAATTAAAAACCGTTAAATTTGCAGAAAAAGTTGTGATTCTAAATCTGCGATCAGTACTTCTATAGAGATATTTTTCAGAATGTTACAAATTATTCAAAACATTGCAATTATCGATTTCAAAGTCAATAAAACTGAAATTTGAGATCACTTATACAGCTTACCAGTAACTAAAATTAACAACAGAGGACATATTTAAATGGCCTCAACACAGTTACTGTACTCTTAGAGCGAAAAGAAGCCGAAATTTAGGATCACTAATAAATTTTGGTAAAAATGGCATTTAGGGAAATATGGAGGGGTAATGTAGAAAATCGAAATTTTTGGACACGTTTTTGCATATTTTGGAAATTAAACAACTAATACGGGTATCTTAATTGGCAGCACATTTTTGTTATTTTGTAAATGTAAACTTTGGACATTCCGTATCAGGTTAATACCCAGTAAAGGAATGGTATCAGTAATGATGCCAACTTACTTTCTGCATTACTTTAAAACATATCGCGGCCTTGCATTCAATATGAGCTATCTCCGAATACACAAATATTTGGGAAAACCAAAAGAACGTTAAGTTGTAGTATTAGGTGTGTTCGACGTACCTTACCGCGGGTGCCCGCGGGAACCCAATCTTACCAGAAAGCGTTTCTTGTAACAAAAATTGGGTAAATGAGAGCGTTCATGAGAGAGTAATTGTGTTTCTCATTTTACCAGAAGTTACCCGTACTTTTTGTTTGGGTAAAATGGTAAAATTGTCAAACCATCAGCTGTTGCTAATAAATTAGCTGTTTTGCATTTTTAATAAAAATTAAAGTTAAATAAAAATTTACTATAAAGAACTTTTCCTTCTTAATAATGCAAAATACATTTAAAAATGTAAACAGATATTTGCCATTTCAAATATATTCATTATTTAAGCTGTTTTTAATATGAATAAATTTGACGTTTATTTTTGGGTATGAAATGTGGTTTTGTGGGTTCGCAGTATTATGGTTTTTATGGTTTTGTGAGAGAATTTTTTGCTTACTCTCATTTTACCAGACTTTACCCAAAATTACCTCGTACAGACCTATTATGTTTGTTTTACTAAGCTAATCTTCAAAAAAAATTTTAAAAAATGTCAACTAATCTCATCATATACATTTTTCTTAGTTTCATGATTTTGTAGTAACAAACCTTTATTGCCTTCGAATATATTTAAAATGTGTACAAGGTGGCTCAAAATGTATCACCATATCCATGGAACGCTATACTCTTCAAGAACGCGAAATACTTGTGACTATTTTGCAATGGATGATTTTCTGTCCCAATTTGTCATGAGCGACGAGTAAAGCAGGTATTTTGCAATGGATGATTTTCTGTCCCAATTTGTCATGAGCGACGAGTAAAGCAGGATTAAAAACTGTTTACAAATTTTTCAACTAACTTTTATTTCTGAGTGAGTTTTGTTGTCTCACGATTTTTTTTTACAAAAACTTGCGTACAGCACATGCTTATTTTCTACAACCGCCCAGTTTGGGCAATTACTTTGGAAATAAGTTTGTTCAAGCATAAATCGAATCATTTTGGTCAGCGCACACACTGTTAAAATTTACGCATATTGTTACAGTATTGTCACTTGCCTCCTCTATTTTCCATATAAGTCCAAGCGTAAAGGCTTCGCGGGAATAGATTTAGAAACAAATGTCAATGAAATTGTCAAATAAAAAAAAAAAATAGATGAAAACAAAGTCAAAAAAGATCGACAATTGTCACAGCATCATAAAAATCCGGTGGAAATATGGTAAAACAGCTAAATTAGCACCGTTAGGCGTGATTACTAAATGTCCAGTTAAAATTTAACTAACAGTCAAACGTAAATTTTACATGGAAAACAACAACAAATATGTCAGTAAAAATCCCAGTTAGTAGCTTTAACTGGACATTGTGATATTTAGACTTTTAGTCTTTAAAACTTATGGATAGTAAGTTTAACCTCTAACTGTGTCCATAGTGTGCGACGCACATTGGGTTCAAATGGTATCAAAATAGCGATTAATTGAAATTTAGAAAAAAAATTATTATAATAAATTTTGGTATAGGGTAAAAGTAGATAAAATTCTGCATCATTGACATTTCCGAAAAACAAAAAACGCCTAACAGGTTAAAAAAAATGTTTCTTCAATTCTTTTTTTAAAGCTGTGCTTTTATGTATTTATGATTATTCATTACTAAAAAATTATAATATTCTCTTTTGTGACTTTTTTGAAAAAATTTGTACATTTATAAAATTTTGTGAAAAATAAAAATTGGTTTTAAAATTAAATTTATAATAATATAAATACATATTGTTACAATTTTAACCTTTTATAAAATCGTTGATTTATTTACCTTTTAAATAAATCGAGTTCTTTCTATATTGCAAATAATAAACACTGTTTGAAATTATTTATAGCTCTATTTATTTATAACAGGCTCCTCAAATTACAGAAACACACTTTAATAGCACACTTTATTTACACGATGTAAATAGACTAAACGTTGCGGGTTAAATACCTAGAATATGGCAGCACCGTCTGGAAGTTGCATACTGGCAACTTTGAGAATGTTCTTTTACAGTTTGACATAAGAAACATTGATTATGGTGAAGGGCTGCCATTTTAGTGTTTTATATTTCAGGGCTAACATATGGGGATTTGTGTTTCTACGAGTAAATGGAATTTTTGTAATAATATAATAAATTTATTATTTGAATTTTTTAATAGCACATTAAGTATGCTTGAATATCCAATTTTATTCATTAATTTATCGTTTTTACAGGTCTTGTTTTATTTCAAAAACAATAATGCGCTTAACGGGTTAAAAAAAGAATTTTTTAACTTTTTTTTTCTAAAATGATGTGTTTTTATGTGCCAATTAAAAATATAATATTTTTAAACTACGGTTTCTTTGAATTAATCGCCACTTTGGGAACCATCGAACCCACTGTGCGACGGTACGTAAAGCGTGTGTTTTAGCATCATTTTGATTGTATTACTGCTAAACAAGGCATTCATTCATTTCTTTACCGTTTTATTCATTCGTGTATTCGTGTATTAACAATTTCTCTGCCATCATCATAAAATTTATTTTCTTGTAATGTTTGTTAACAACTTCCGGTTTCCGTTACAAATTGAAAAGGAAATTTCAATCACAAAATTATACCGTACAAAATTTTGTACGAATGTATGTAAAATTATACCTACCTACAGAATACATCTGTATGTACATTAAACAACAACTTTAACAAGACAACTTTAACTCAACAACAGAAAATTTCTTATATGTTCAATTGTTTTTTTACTTTAGCCTTTGATGGTGAAAGTTTTTCTATCTTTCTTTTTGTTGTGTAAACTACTTAAAGCAAAAAAAAAAAAAAAAGGACATTGAAAATAACAAATTGTTATACTAGTGGTGTGGGTCCCCCCTGCACCCAGGGGGGGAAGGGGGATAAGGGAGGAAAAAATAAAAGTTTTCAACGGAAATGCAGAGCATTGCCATTTTAAGTGAAGTTTTCAATTTCATTTTGCATACACTAAGAGAATTATCTTTATGATGTTATTGAATTTTTGCCTAAAAGCAATGAAATTTACTTTAAAATTAGCCATTGAACTTCTTATTAATTATTAATTTCATAACATTTTATACATTTATACACTCAATAAGAAGGAAAAAACTACACTCAAACATGAACTAAAATTTCCTTAAAAATAGTTTACAAATTGTCCTCAATTTAAGTAAAATTTTATTTAAACTTATAAAAATTTTCTTGAAAAGAATAAAAATTCTTAAGTTTGAGGAAAAACAAAATAGTTTATATACTCAGAAATAGTTAAAATTTTTCCTAAGTAATATTTCTTGATTTTAGGAAAAAAAAACCAGTCTATTAAATAAAAATTTATTATTTTTAAGAAAAAACATCTTAGTTTTAAAAAAATTGCATACTCAAATGTAATAAAATTAAGTTTAGTTAAAAAAAAAAAATTTAGGACATAATTTACTCCCATTTAGTTCCAAATATGTGTCTAACTTAAATCGAGAAAGTACTTGAACTTAATGTGTGTTCATTTTTTGTTCGCGAGTAGTAAAATTAACTAAATTTTAGAAAGCCTTTTCCAAATTCAGTTTTTAAGTATACCACTTTCTAATTTTGCGGAATTGTTTTCTAAAAATTAGTTCAGACAATTAAAAACAAAAAGTAATTATTTTTTTCCTATGTGATAATAAAAATTTACTTGATTTTAAAAACTGATGAACTATTTCTAAGGAAAATTTTCATGCAACTTAGTTCAGATAAATTTTAATAAAATATTAATTTTTTAAAGTAAAAGTTTTCTAATTTTTAAAAAGTAATAAAATTTGGTATAGGATTTTGTTGGAAAACGTTTAAATTATTTTTAATATTCTATCAAAAAAAAAAAAAAACAATCTATTAAAAACACTGCGTTGTTTTCCTAATTTCCAAGAAAAAATATTATTAAATAAAAGAAATTAAAGTAACCATTTAAAAAAACTATGGTGCATGATTGTAATTTTTGTTTCGTGATCGTGCGTGAGTCAAAAATTTCTCACATTAAATTTTAAACTTAAATAGCTTAAAATATATTTTAAAATTTTGTTAGCAAAGGGTAAAAAATTTCGAATTTGCGCTTTTATGTAATAAATTTATTTGTTGACTAGAATACAAAATATCGCAGGCACATTTTTTACATTTCGGCATAATAGCTTTCCTAAAATTGACGTAGCGCTTATTAAACTTCATATTTATCGTACGATTTTCACTTAATAATAAAAAAGTTTGAACTTGTATGTGTCAAATAAAGTTAAAGCTAAAAATCCCATAACATAAACTAATGACATTTTTCCATTTTCCAATAATAACTAGAAATGTAACTGTGATATTTTGTATTTTTGCAACAATTTCCTTAAATTAGTTAATTTAAGAAGACAAAGGGACCCCAGTGTTCCTTAGCCATAGATGCCGTGTGTCACGTAGGGCTTCCCTTTTTGTAGTTCTCACAAGCAGAACCGTTAAATAACTACTAAAAGGATCTGACTGTCAAAATTTATTCCGTTTCAGGATATCCTGCAGTACATTTTTTAATTTGTTTACCTTTTTGCTAATGAAATTTAATTTATATTTTAAATACATTAATTTAGTATAATTCAATTTATAGCAAAAAACTTGTTAAGAACAGTAGCCTCACAAAGCGGAAGTCCTCCGAAAGTAGGAAAATACCTACTCAATGAGTGTAAAGTACTTTAAATTATATGGTAAAATATATTACCTTTACCGTAGAAGCAGGATAAGGATGATTTTCACTTAAAAGAAGTGCTATTTAACTTGTTGTTAGAAGATATTTTCTTATTTTTAGGGAGTTAAGTTCTAATTTTTAGTAAAAAAATTATCTAATGAACTTAAATAAAAGCAAACATTTCCTTACTAACAGTAAAATTTAAATTGATATATGAACTAATTAGGAGGAAATTTTACTGTTGTCCAATAAAAATTTACTTCTCAGTACTAAAATTTTTCTATAATTTCAAATTTTGACCAATTTTAAGTAAAATTTGTTTCTTAATTTCAAGGAAAATTTTATTAAATATTGGTAAAAAGTGTCTTTGGTGTCGTTTTCATTTCAATTTTTCCTCTAAATAAGTTAATTTTTTTAAATTCTAGTTCATTTTTTTTTTGAGTGTACATAGGAAAAAATTTATTACTTTTTGTTTTTAATTGTGTGAACAAATTTTTAGAAAATAATTCTTTAAAATTAGAAAGTGGTATACTTAAAAACTGAACTAGGAAATGGCTTTCTAAAATTTAGTTAATTTTACTACTCGCGAACGAAAAATGAACACACATTAAGTTCAAGTACTTTCTCGATTTAAGTAAAACATTTTTTGAACTAAATGGGAGGAAAGTATGTCCAAACATTTTTTTTTAAATAAACTTAATTTTATTACATTTGAGTATGCAATTTTCTTAAAACTAAAATGTTTTTTCTTAAAATTAATAAATTTTTATTTAATTGATGTGTTTTGTTTTCCTAAAATCAAGAAATGTTACTTAGGAAAAATATGAACTATTTCTGAGTATATAAACTATTTTGGTTTTCCTCAAACTTAGGAATTTTTATTCTTTTTAAGAAAATTTTTCAAAGTTTTAATAAAATTTTACTTAAATTGAGGACAATTTATAAACTATTTTGAAGTAAATTTTTTATTAAATTTTAGTTCATGTCTTTTGTTTTTGAGTGTATGTCGTGACCGAGCATTACACTGGCAGCCTTTTCTTTAGGCTTTAACTTGTAGAATTATTTTTCATAGTATTTTCTCTGTGTACTACATTTAAAATTTTTGATTTAACTCATATTAACGATGAAATGTATAAATAAAATAAACTGACTTGACTCCATTGCTCAATGCTTCCTAATTTATTATATTCTTTTTGTATAAATATAAGTTTTTCACTGAAGGACAGTTACAGTTGCAGTCATGGCATTTAAGGAATTACACTCACAAAATGTAATCATTCAAATCAATAAAATGAGTAGAAAAAAGTAAAAAAAAAACAATAATACATACAATAAAAATTTCACCCAAATAAGTGAAAAATATAAACAATTTAAAAAAAATGCCGCTTCCATCATAATTTCATAATATTTCACAGGATTCAATTTCTAAATTATAAAACTTATTTTTCCTTTTTAATTTAAAGTTTACAAAAGACTGTATTCAACTTTACAAACTTATTTATTGCAGTTAAATATATTTCCTGGTTCATTGTCATCATACTGTCAATTTGCTTATATTAAAAAAAATGCTTGTTATCGCCTTTTTTATTACCAAAACTTTACTCTTTTGTATCCTTAACATCGTACATGTATATATGACACACAATTTACACTATGCAACAAAATGAGGGTCATGGTCTCGACGTGTCTAACACTCGACAAATGTGTAGGGTTAGTATAAACATTAAAAACTAAATTTAAATTTTAATTAATATATATTTGTAAATACAATTAAAAATTTAATTGAATTTGGATCAGCAAAAGAATTTGCTATATTAATTAATTTTTTTTGTTAAAATTATTTGAAATTTTTCAATTATTTTTTTAATTATATCAATTAAATTATTAATCAAAAATTTTCAACATTTTCAATTAAAGTTTTAATTATATCAATTAAAACGTTCTAACCAAAAATCAATTAAAATTTTAATCAAATTTATAATTGAAATTCCAGCATCAAATCAATTAAAATTTTAATACAAATTTTGATTGAAATTCTAAATTCAAATCAATTTAATCAAATTTTCTATATATATATATGTAGGTTTGTGTGTAATTCACCAAGGCATGAACATTTCTAAATTCTTTGTACCAAATAGTTCATAGGAGTATCATGGTACTTTTAAAGTTCCAATAGCACCACAAAAATTACTATTTTACCAAATTTATCATAATTGTTGCATGAGTATCCGCAAAGTTGCCAAAAAAGTTTGTTCTCATAATCCCATTTTCAAAGTTGAAATACCCAAAAATCCTTTACAAATTTGTAATATAATCAAATTTTTCTTTTTTCTTAAATTAATAATAAATATTCCAGGAAAAAGGGTCGCTCCATAAAAGAATTCAAATATTAACGAACTCGAATTTTAACAATTTCTTTTTTAAATTTAAAAAGCGACCCTTAAAAACATGATTCCTTGATTTAATTTTTAAATCTGATGCAATTTTCAACGAATAGATTTGCTAAACTCTGTTAATTGTTTGAATAATTTTCTATTTTATTCAATTAATGTCAAAATCAGAGAATCAGTTTGATTTTTGTTGATTCTTTTCATAGGATCAATCAAATTGATTAAATTTGAACAAATCAAATAACCAAAAATCGTTCGCGAACAGAATCTCAAAACAAATTACTCAATCGAGTCAAAAATAATTCATTGATATAAAGTGATTACACGCAAAGAAAAAACATGGTTGCAATATGATCACTGCTACCATATTGTACTTGCTGCAATCGGGTATGGTTGTCACAAACAAGTTATTGGTTTTCTAACCATTAAAATGGTCGCTACATCATTATTTAGTAAATATTTTACAATTTTATGATTGACACCTTCAACTTTATAACATGATTGGCTGTAACCATACTGTGGTAACAAAAACTCTGACTTTGAAAAAATATGATAATTATGCAACGATAAAATGCTGGCAACAATCAATAAATAATTATACAGCAAATAAAACATGACTTTGACATTTACAGTCATAATATTGTCTTGTTTTCATAAAAACCAAAATTTTATAAGTTCAGTCATTTTGTTTTTACTACAAAATGTCTTAGAAAACAATCATATATGTATTGTTTACTAAAACTTTTTCAAATATAAGATGGTTAGAAAATACCTTTCATATGACATTAAAACATTTCATCAATTGACTGATTTAGATCAAGTTAATTTTTTTAGCTTAGAAGAATTTATTTAAAGGGGTTTTTCGAAAATTCCTTATACATAAAATATTATCTACACTAATCAATTCATTGTCAAAAAGATTCTATATAAAGCCTTTATATCTTTTAATTATTTTCAATAAAAGCAATTAGAAATTGTTTTTCACCCTTTGAGACCCAGGCACGAAAAAATATATTTTTTTGACTTTACATTAAAATATCTCGAAAACTAATTAAGTCTCTGTGAAAAATAATTTTGTAAAGAATATAACATAAATAATTTTATAAAAATTTACCAACTAGTTTTGAAAATATTTGCATTTTTCTGATGAAACATTAAAGCTCACAAAGGGTAAAAAAAATATATTTTTTTAAATTCATTTCTTGTAAAATATTCTCAAATTATTGGTAAAATGTTTTGTTTTAGAAATTGTCTGTAGAACCCAAGATTTTTTTGAACGAAAAGTTTTCTTATAAAAAATAATTGATATTTAGAAATGTATTTGATAAAAACATTTTCCTTAAACTAAAATTTTCAGATTCTCCAAACTGTTTCGTAGATAAAAGTTCATATATTCCAAAAAAAAAACTTAGATTCTAAGGCTTTTCTCTGAAAAAAAATTTATATATTCTGAAGACTTTTCATCATGAAAAATACTTAGATTCTAAGGACTTTTTCTTGTAGAAATATTCTTCGATTCTAAAGACTTTTTCTTAAAGAAAAATTTCTAAAAAAAATTTTAAAAATGTCGTTAGAATTTAAGATTTTTTTTTTTAAAAAAAGTCATTAAAAATTAAAAATATTTTTTAAATATTTTTCCTACAGAATCAAAGATTTCTTAAAAGAAAAATTCTTAGAATCTTTGATTTTTTCTTTAACAATTTTTCTTCAAAAAGTCCTTAATATAATTTTTTTTAGGAAAAACATTTCTAAAGGAAATGTTCCTAAATTCAAAGAGCTTTTTCATAGTTTCAAAGAACTTTTCCCTTAAGAAATTTTCTTAGATTAGGGATCATATAATGATAATCCTCGAATGATAATATAGTTATGAGGGAGAATAATATGATAAGATTTTGAGTAAAGTATGATTACATGCGATCACATTATGATAAATTCAATATCATAACATGTTTATTTAGGACCATAGTAGGGTAATTTTTGAATCATTATATAACTGAAGGGACCATATAATGGTAAAAATATGATTATTTTATTATCATAATATGATAACCATATTATTGTATGACTATGGTTGGCACAACCATAAACCCAAAAATATATGATGCTCTTCGAATATGATTGCCTTAACCATGTTTTTTCTATGCGTGTATAATTCATTCATAGATACATAAAATTAAAACAAATGAAAAATCTATTAAAATTAAATTTTTTTATCAATAACACTCAATACACTCTGATGCATTCAAACACTACATAGACAATGTTTTTTTTGTAAATTTAAACAATGAGGGCGGTTGCCGTTCTATACTTTTATTAATACGGGTAATATTAAAAATCTTTTTAATAAAATTTTTTTTGTTTTTGTTTTTTGATGAAATGTCAGTTAAATGAATAATTATTAATTTTTACGGAATTGGTAGGTCAAATTTTAACATTTATTTTTAACTGAATAATCATTGGTTTTTACTGATTTGTCAGTTGCTTAAAAACATTTCAAAACAAATAACAAAACCCATTTGATTTAAATAAAAAGTAAGTAGACCGGTTTTAAAATGAAATATCATAAAATGGTATTTTTCTGTTATTTTAACTTACTTTAAGTGTAGTTAATATTTTTAAATTTGCAAATAATAATCTGAAAATTTTATTCTGTCCTCAAAGCCTAAAATCATAATAACTGGAGTACCGTTTGGAATTTTGACTTTAAATTTTCAGTGCAATAGAATGAAACAATTACAGGATGGTCCAAATACAGGTATCTATATTAGCTACGCTGATCAAAATGAGCCGCTTTACACTTCAACAACATTAGGAATTATTGCAAACTTATTTCCAAAGCGAGTGTTGTGTTGCGAAAAGTTTTGACCGAATTCAAGGGTCCACCGCGCCATCCTGGTGAATGTAAGTTTGTGCAAAAACTTCATGAGACTGGCTTGATAGTGGACAACACTCATGTTTACCGTCGTCTTACGGTGTGTACCGATGAGAATATGGCTGCTATGCTGAAAGTGTTCAACTTAATCCAAGAATACCGAACTTCCATCGATCTCACTAAATCGGCATTGCACACAGCAAACAGCATGATGAGAATTTTGCACAAAGATGTCGGATTGTTCGCTTACAAAGTTCAATTGAAGGCAACCGACCCTAAAATAGTGTTGCACAGTGTTAATTCATGGGCTAAAGTCCTAAAGTTTTAGATTTTGTTGTTTCCTATGCATTTTTGATTTTTTTTTTAAACTTTCTTTATTGGAAAAGAAGCCCAGAAAAAAAATAGGAAAGTAATGAAGCAGCTTCATATGTCAAAAACGTGTTGTGGTTATAAAATTATACGTAATGTAACATACAAAGTGTTTGTAATGTTTGTCAGAAACTGAGACTGTATTGCTTAACAAGACATAACACCACAACAAAAACTAAACAATATTGACATTACCAAATGGAATTTAAAAACTATAACTACAGTTGAACCCCGATTTGTGCTGTTTATCAAAATTAAAAAGTAGGAAAATTTTTTTTTTAAATTTGTAAGATAAACATCAAAAATTTCTGGGAGAGAAAATTTTTTTTAAAAATTATTATTTTGTAATAACAAAACAAAACTCCTTTTGAATTTTCGCAATATCAATGCGATATTTTAAGCTAAGCAGCAAGAAAATTTGTCAACATCTTTATGTCTTTCACAATCAGTTGATTGTCCAACCATTGGCCCCGCATTTTTTATTCTTAATATTCAGGGGTGACAACAGATTGACGCTTTTGATTTTTCAGCTTTTCAATGTTATCAATTAAATTTTAGTATTTTTTGTTTGTTTTAAAAGTTGTCAGAAAGTTGGTAAATAAAGGGTGGTTAAATTTTAAGGGCCGATGTTGAATGTGAACCACACCTAAACATCGTTTTTTTCTGCATTTCATTTGACATTTCTCAATTTCAGACTTACTCAATTTGAACCATGGAAAGATACACAATCGAGCAACGCGTTAAAGTTATTCAGGCTTACTATGAAAATGGGCGTTCAAATCAAAATGCATATCGTGCACTTCGTGTTTTATTCGGCTAATTTAATCTTCCAAATGGGCGTACAATCGGAAAAATCGTGCAAAACTTTTAGCAAACCGGGTCTGTAGGAGATGTGAAAACACAAGTTCATGCTCGTACAGCTCATACTGCGGAAAATATTGCTGCTGTTCGCGAAGAGCCGTCCACATCAACTCGTCGTCGTGCTCAACAATTGCACCTCTCACGCTCGTCGTTGAGGAACATTATTACATTTACACGCTTACAAGGTGCAATTCGCCCCTTGTTTGCTCTCCCCGTTGGATTTTTTAAAAATCTCGTCTTAGCTGTTGGCTATACTGGAGAAGGTGCCTGCATACCAAATTTCAACTTCCTAGGCCTAGCGATTTGGGCTGACCGTTAAGGGGGAGACCTTTTACCCTTTTAAAGCCTATTAATACCACGTCCCTTGTTAAAATTCTAAAATGTAGCTTATCAGTGAGTTAGTCCCTACTTCAGGTAATACATATTTCAAATTTCAAGTTTATAGCTCTTTCGGTGTGGACAGTCCGTTAAGGGGGTGATTTTCGCCTTTTTCGCACCTAAAAATACCAACTGTGTGGGAGGAGGAACCAATATACCAAATTTCAACTTCCCAGCTGTAGCATTTTCGGCAGGCCGTCAAGGGAGAGAATTTTACCCTTTTATGTCCCTCCCCAAACGATTTTACAAAAATCATGTCTTAACTGTTATCAACACTCGAGAAGGAGCCTGCATACCATATTTCAACTTCCTAAGTTCAACGGTTTGCGCAGGCCGTATGTAAAGGGGGGCACTTTCGCCCTTTGAACCCCCCATTTTTATAACGTCTCTGGCCAAAATTCTAAAATATGCCTTATCAAGGAGTTAGAACATTCTCCCAGAAATGCATATTTCAAATTTCAGGTTTCTAGCTAAAGGGGGTTTCATGAAAGGGGAGTTTTTCCCAATTTTCGCCCTCCCCAAAGAAAATTCTAAAAACCCCGTCTTAGCGGATGTCTACGCGGGAGGAGGAACCTACATACCAAATTCCACCTTTCTACCTTTAGCGGTTTGGGCTGGGTCATGTTGAATGAGTGGGTGAGTGAGTGAGTGAGTGAGCCTGTTGCTTAAAAAAACTTATCAGCATCTCTTTACTCGATTTAAAAACCCAAAAAATAACAGAAAAATCTATAGTCAAAATTTAACCGGTCATGATTATTTGAGTTTAAAATTATTTGTTGCAACATTAACCAAAATACTGCCGAGGAATCGATTAAATGATCATAAACTCAAATAAACTTAATACATTTAACTCAAATTGAAGGCAAATTTCCAAACTGATTATAAAATATGTAGCATAGCATATGTGTTTTTATTGTGTTTTTTCCCCAAAAAATCATGCATATGACCTTTTAATAATGTAATTTAAAATGTTTTAATATTAATATATATTTTATAGACAATTAAAACATAATTAAACTTTTGGAAAAGAATAAATTTTATATTAAAACCACAATTAAAATACATGAATGGTTACTGTTGAACCCAAAGCCATCAGACAACAAAACCATTAAAATACAAAATAAAACACACACACACACACATATTTATATGCAGAGAAAATAATACCAGGAAATGAACACATGCAAAAAGGACACCCACAAAAAAAAAAAAAAAAAACAAAAAAAAACTGAAATAAGTTACAACTTTATATTTTAAGAATCAAATAAGTTAATAGTAACTAATAGACATACCTTTTGGGAATTAATGGGCTTATTCTGTAACTATGTTACGTGAACATTTGTCACGTTCAAATATGTAAAAATATGTATATTTATCACAGGTTGAGTCACTAATATCAAAATATTATTTAGGTAAATTTTTGTATATACCATTAGGAAAATTTAACATTATGTGACTCTCCCTATCCTAAATATTGTACACTTAAAAAAAAAAAGACATAAACTAAATTGTAGTCAAAAATTTCCTTCAAAATAGTTTATAAATTGTCCTCAATTTAAGTAAAATTTTATTTAAACTTAGAAAAATTTTTTTAAAAAAAAAAAAAAATTCCTAGGTTTGAGGAAAAATTAAATAGTTTGGTTGGTTGAAAAGTTCCTGCGCTCACCAAGAGATGGCACTGCTATCTTCAAACTTTTTTTTTCTCAAGTTGGTATAACTGTCCTGAGAACACATGCAAAGTTGCAAGTCATTCTGTCAATTCTTTCTTTGTTTACAAGCCATTTGAAGTTGACGTGTCATTGATTTTTTTTTAATATGGAAAAAATTAATATCGTGCAGTCATTAGATTCTTTGTTTTGCAAGGATTTAAAGCAAAGGAAATTTATGAACAATTGTTAGAAGTGTATAAGGAGTCCTCACCTTCAAAATGCACCGTTGAATTTTGGGCTGGTGAATTTAAACGTGGTCGTACCAGTCTTAAATACGATCCACGCGAAGGACGACCAAAAACTGCAACCACATCAGAAATCATTGGGCAGGTACATAATATGGTTAGTGAAGATCCAAGTTTGACTCAGACGAACGAGTACTCCATATTTTACATGAAGAATTACGTATGAAAAAAATGTTTGGAAAGTTAGTGCCGCACACATTAGCAATTCAACAAAACCTGGATCGGAAACAAATTTCTCAGCGTAATTTGGAGCATTTTAAGCCGAATAAAACCGACTTCTTGCGTCGTTTTATAACTATGGATGAGACTTGGATCTACCACCATGATCCTAAATTAAAACAAGAACGTTTACAGTGGACTAAAGCTGGTTGTTCAGCTCCAAAGCAGGTGAAGTCACAACGATTAGCAAAGAAGGTTATGGCATCAGTTTTTTGGGATGCAGAAGGAATTTTGTTGATTGATTATCTTCAGAAAGGTAAAACAATCAACTCTGAATATTATTGCAGCCATTTGGATCAGCTGGATGAAAAAATTCGTGAGAAAAGACCTGGTTTAAAGAAGAAAAAAATCATTTTTCATCAAGACAATGCACCTGCTCACAAAAATGTTTTGACGATGGCTAAATTTAAAAAATTAAAGTGCGAATTGCTTGAACATCCACCGTATTCACAAGATTTGGGTCCCAGTGGCTACTATCTCTTCAGAAATCTCAAGCAATTCCTTCGTGGAAAGCATTTTTTGAATGAAGAGGCCATAGCAGCAGAGCTTCCGGAAAACCATTATAAGGATGGGATACAATTATTGGAAGATCATTGGAACAAGTGTATTAAGCTTCTAGGAGATTATATTGAATAAAAAAATATATTTTTAGTTTTAAGAAAATTGTAAACTCAAATGTAATAAAATTCAGCTTAGTTAAAAAAAAATTAGAACAAAATTTACTCCCATTTAGTTCAAAAAATGTGTCTAACTTAAATCGAGAAAGTACTTGAACTTAATGTGTGCTCATTTTTTGTTCGCGAGTAGTACAATTAACTAAATTTCTAATTTTGAAGAATTGTTTTCTAAAAATTAGTTCAGACAATTAAAAAGAAAAAGTAATAAATTTTTTCCTATGTAATAATAAAAATTCACTTAATTTTGGAAACTGATGAACTATTTCTAAGAAACATTTTCATGCAACTTAGTTCAGATAAATTTTAATAAAATATTATTTTTTCCAAGTAAAAGTTTTCTAATTTTTAAAAAATAATAAAATTTGGTATAGAATTTTTTTTGTTGGAAAACATTTAAATTATTTTTTATAGTCTATTCCAAAAAAATAATCAATTAGAAACAAACCAGTTAGTTTTCCTAATTTTCATGAAAAAATAGTATTAAATAAAAGAAATGAAAGTAACCATTTAAAAAAACTATCGTGCATGATTGTAATTTTTGGTTCATGATCGTGCGTGAGCGTAAGTCAAAAATCTCTCATGTGCCCATCTATAATCTTAACAGTCTTAAATATTGAACTAAAAGTAGCTTAAAATATATTTTAAAATTTTGTAAGAAAAGGGTAAAAAATTTCGAATTTGCGCTTTTATGTAATAAATTTGTTTGTTGACTAAAATACAAAATATCGCAGGCACATTTTATACATTACAGTATAATGGCTTTCCTATAATTGACGTAGCGCTTATTAAACTTTATATTTATCGAACTATTTTTTTCACTTAATAATAAAAAAAGTTTAAATTTGTATATGTCAAATAAAGTTTAAGCTAAAAATCCCATAAAATAAACTTATGACATTTTTCTATTTTCCAACAATAACAAGAAATGTAACTGGGATATTTTGTATTTTTGCAACAATTTCCTTAAATTAGTTAATTTAAGAAGACAAAGGACCCCCAGTCTTCCTTAGCCATAGATGCCGTGTGTCACGTAGGGCGTACCTTTTTGTAGTTCTCTCAAGCAGAACCGTTAATTAACTACGAAAAGGATCTGACTTTGTCACAATTTATTACGTTTCAGGATATCCTGCAGTACATTTTTTTAATTTGTTTACCTTTTTGCTAATGAAATTTAAATTATATTTTAAATACGTGAGTTAAGTATAATTCAATTAAATTTAAAGATAAAATTGTATAGCAAAAAGCTTGTAAAGAGCAGTGTCCTCACAAAGCTGAAGTCCTCCGAAAGTTGGAAAATACCTACTCAATGAGTGTAAAGTACTTTAAAATTTATGGTCAAATGTATTACCTTATCATAGAAGCAGGATAAGGATAATTTTTACTTAAAAGAAATTCTGTTTAACTTGATGTTAGAAAATATTTTCTTATTTTTAGGGAGTTAAGTCCTAGTTTTTAGGAAAAAAAAATTATCTAATTAACTTAACTTAAATAAAATAAAATAAAATTTTTCTTAAAACCAACGAAACATTTCCTAACTAGCAGTAAAATTTTAGATGATATATGAACTAATGAGGAGGAAATTTTACTGCTTTCTAATAAAAATTAACTTTTTAGTAGTAAAATTTTTCTATAATTTAGAAGTTTTGACCAAATTTTAAGTAAAATTTGTTTCTTAATTTCAATTTTATAAAATATTGGTATAAAGTGTTTTTTTGCCGCCGTTTTCATTTCAATTTTTCCTCTTAATATGTTAATTTTTCTAAATTCTAGTTCATTTTTTTGAGTGTATGTATTATATATTTTTTTTTGACTGCAGTGACGGCGTTTGACTTATATTAATGTAATTAATCACTCATTCGCCATAACCCTCGAAGTGGCACATAGTTCTGGCCAGACATATTTAATTCTCATGCTTCAATTTAGCATAATTCTATTTTAGGTACATGGCTGTAATTTCAGGTAATCTCCCAAAATATTTTTGGCTTTCGATGTATAAATTAATAATTGAAAAAAAGTCCAAATAAAAAATCTTCACCTTACTTTTGGTACATGGTGTCTGGCCAGACCCCTATGCATTTTGTATGAACGCATAGGCAAAGCACGTGGCACGAGGTGGAAATTCGTATTTACTTTATTCTTTTATGCTTCTTTCTTTCTTCTGATTTTGTTTGTGAGTTAGTTATTCATTGAACGTTGAACAGTGAAGAAGTAATCTAGTTTTTGTGCGGTAATTTTGAACTTGTGAATAATTTTACGCAGGTAGATTTGTTGCGTTGTTAGTATATTATGGCTGATGAACTGGAATTTATTTATAATACACGCTTGCGTAGCGCGAATTTGCAACCCCAATTGTCAGAGGCATTAGTGCGTGATTTTCAAAGTCAGGTAGAAGCTGATGAAAATTATGATGCTTTTGAAAACGATGGTGACGACACTGCTGATTATGTGCCAGAAGGTGATGCATCAGACATTGAAAATGATTTGGAAATTGAACCTAACGAACTTTATGATAGTGATGAAGACGTAGATGAAGAAGAAGAAAGTGGAAATGATGCTGAAGCAGCAAATGAAGTCGACTCAGGCTGTTTTTATGGTAAAGACAGTACTAAATGGAACGAAACTGAACCCCCTGCATCTCGTTTGCGCCAGCATAATATCATGCGTTTTCGATCTGGAACAAAAACAAGGCTCACCAATCCAGTTGAGGTATTCAAGCTATTTTTCTCAACCAATATTACGTTCGTCATCATTAGTGAAACAAATCGGCATGGGCGAGAATCAATTAGAAAATGGAATGAAGAACATCCAGAGTCTACCCAAAGAAAATGGATTGATTTGACAAGCTCTGAGCTAGATGCATTCATTGGGATTTTGTTGGCTTCTGGTCTCAGCCATAATAATATGCAAGACTCCAGTATATTGTGGCGTTCTGATTCGCTGCCCATATTCCGTGCGGCTATGTCGCACAAACGATTCATTACTCTGTCCAGATATATTCGTTTCGATAATAGTCGTACGCGGGCATTCCGACAGCAAACAGATAAAGCAGCTCCTATCCGGGACCTTTGGAATTTTCTCAATGAAAATCTGCAAAATTATTAAGAACCTTATGAAAATATCACCATCGATGAGCAGTTGTTTCCGTATCGTGGGCGCACAAAGTTCACCCAATATATCCCATCAAAACCTGCAAGGTATGGGATCAAAGTTTGGTGGGCATGCGATGCTAAGACTAAATTTCCATTGAAAGGAAAACTATACACTGGAAAGGAAGGAGACAATCGGGAGATAAATCAAGGTGAAAACGTTCTAATGTATTTCGCAAATTGTTACGCAGCGGCAGAACAATTATTTCTGATAATTTTTTCACCTCATTGAACGGCGCTAAACGACTGGCTGCTATGGGACTGGCATTTGTTGGCACCATTCAAGCAAACAAAAGATGTCTTCCTAAGGAAGTATGAAGAGCACCAGACGACCAATTCTTTCAAGTGTGTTTGGTTTTCATGAAAATCTTGTTGCACTTTGCAGCTACGTGCCCAAAAAAAATAAGGCAGTCAATTTAATTTCAACCGTGCATTACACGAAATATGTTGAAGGCGTAGCCATGAAACCGGAAGCAATTTTATTTTATAATTCAACTAAAGCCGGAGTCGATACGATGGATCAAATGCTAACTCATTACACAACAAAACGGTCAACCAGACGCTGGACATACGCGTTTTTCTGCAACATGATTGATGTGATGGCATTGGCAAGTTACATTATATGTAAGCTAAATGATGAAAATACAAGAAAAGAAAGAAGACGCATATTTTTATATAAACTTGCAAAGCAATTGGTACTGGCCAACGTTGAAAATCGCATCAATAATCCGCACATTGTGGCTCAACCAACAACTCGTATAGCATTTGAAGCGTACTTTGGGAGACCTCTCAATATAGCAAACCGTAATGTGGCTTCACGCAGTGGTCCAGACACACTAGCTGCCGAAAAAGATTGCAGAATTTGCCTGCAGCAAGGTGACAAAATACGCCGTAAGACACGCTTTTTTTGCTGCAAATGCAACAATCCTGTTTGTCAGCAACATTCAAAAGTAGATTATTTATGTTTTTGTTGCCTTCCGCAAAATTCTGAATAAAAAAAATCAATGTATTCTTCATAATAATTTTCTATTTTGTCATAAACATTTATTACTTTACCCATAATAAAGAGAAATATATATAGAACAAAAAAATTGTTGCCCTTTTCATTCCAAAGAATTTTTCAGGTCTATTTTTTCTTCCTCAGGTAGCTAATAACATAGTAAAAAGAAATAGAAACACAAAATATAACAAATATTTTCCTATCTTAGTAAAAAATTTAACGGCAAACAGCCCTTATTTCCATACAAATGCATGTAAATGTATAGGGGTCTGGCCAGACACCATGTGCCAGAACTAAGGGCTCAAAATATGTGCCTGACGAAGGGTAAATGTTGAAAAAATAACATTTCACTATAATGAGTATCACTCATACGCAACATGAAAGAAATTTCAATATAATTAATATTACTCATACGCCACATATCTAAACAAAACGGTGTATTAAAAATAATAACACTCATACGTTAGATGACTAGTTATCTATGAACAAAAATCGGGATTCGGCAGTTGAAAAATGGGGATTTTTCTGCAAAAAGCGGGATATTTCAAATTATTTGTTTTAAACAGAGGATTGTCATAAAATTTGAATTGTTTAAGTTAAAATGAATAGAAAAACGGGTTTACGCCAATATTAAACAAATTGTTAACCGTTTGTGTTAATAATTATAAAATTAAAATTCAGGATAATCACTGTTATATAGAAAAATATTCAGATTACGAATAGTTTTATAACTACAAAGCTTCGATACATAAGAAATTTTTGTACAGAAATACCTGTAAAGCTAAGCATGGTTTGAAATGATTGTACTGTTGACTGCTAACATGAATTTGCATAAAAGTTGCTGCCATGATAATTATACAATTGTATCTCTTTTAGAGTACTTTAACCCTATAAGCAAATGAAATTAATTTTCGTAAATTTTAGCCATGTTCCCATGCACGAAATCCTACGTTTATTGCCCCCTGCCTTTTGCCGGGTGCACCCCCTAAGAAATACATATTCATTAATATTAATATTCGAATTTTAGCATAATAAAGGGTGTTTTCTTAGAGGCGTAAAACTTTTATTTAAATAAAACACATAAGTACTTACGAAATGATTTGTTTTAAATTTTTATATGATAGCTTATTATTTGGCAATTAGTACTAAAAAAAAATAATTTTGGACACATGTGTATCGCAACCAAAAATTTCAAAGCGCATTCGTAAGGACCAATTTTAAATTTTTTATACGGCTAAAAGTAAAATAACTTTTCAATAATGATTTCTTCAATATATCTTGAACAAAAGAAAAATTACCTCCGTAAAAAATGACTTCCATTGGTCACTTTATTCGTATTGCAAATGTAGGGCAGTAGAAATAATTACGCCATTTACAGTCTAAAACACATACAAATTTTCATCACTTTTGCTGGACCAATTTGTCCATACAAGAGAATGAATTTTAATGATGAGAATTAAGCAATTCAATAATTAATTGCCATTAAATATACATTCAATTGGAAAAAGGTTTTTTTTTTTGATTTTTCAGTTTTTTTTATGTTAAATAAAAGTTCTAAACCTTAAAAAAAGAACACCCTGAACTTGGAAGAGTTTCATTTTCAGATTTTTTTTATCATGTCAAAATATCAGACAAAAACATAAAATAAAATAGAATCGATCGTGGTCCATAATTTCTGAAAACTTTTGTGTTAGGCATTTTAAATTACTGCTGTGCAACTTATTTAGCATGGTGTTTTAAGAAATTAGCCAAAATAAATCCACTGGTCAAAATATCATATTTTATTTTACTTAAATTTAAATGGGTTTTGTGATTTGTTTTAAAATGATGCTTAAACAACTGACGAATCAGTAAAAACAAATGATTATTCAGTTAAAAATAAAGGTTTGAATTTTACCTACCGATTCGGTTTTTTGCATTATTTATTTTACTTTTTTAATTGGCAATTTGTAGACTCACACATTCTATCCACACATTTTGTGTGAATAAACTTTTGTCTGTGTGTTTATGAAGTTTCTGTAAATTGGATTGAAATAATTTTGTATATAAACAAACAATTTAAATAAAAAACAAAATGGAAAGTTTTTGAATATTTTTTTGAAACAGACAGCAAACAAAAATTTATCGGGAACAATATTCATTTTAGAGGAGTTTTAAATTTTCCAGCTCTGGCCTCTTCTCGCAGCATATCGGTATATAAAACTATGTTTTCTTTACATCTTAGGTGTAGGGTATGTTCAACAGCTTGTAGATAAAGGTATGAAAAATATTTTTGTAGAACATATTAACCCAAATAAAATGTATTTAATGTTTCAATATACAGAAATTTACGAAAAATTCTTGTGAGTGTAACGACAAATACAGAGATACCTTGTAAAGTGTAATAATGATGTTACACAATGAACAGTTAAATAATTTGTTAAATGTTAATATCGAATAAATGAACTAAACTGAAGTAATAAAATTAAAATAAAATTAACAATAAACAATAAACATATAGCATAAGGAAGCTAAGAAAAAAAAAAAAAACAAAAGAATAACAACAAAAATTAACCAACTTTAATAATGACGACAAAAAACTCATCAGGGAAGAGTTAAAAAAAACACATTAACACCAGCAACAGAAAAAAAAAACTACACACATACACCCAAACACCCACTTTTAACCATAGTATACTATTTTAATAATAACGCAAACAATAAACACAGTTACAATGTTTTAAACGGAAACTTTTTAAAACATTCAACTTCCGTTCAATTCTCCAAAGACCCAACCAACCAACAACCGCGTAATTTTTACTGTTAGAGATGTACGAGCTACCATCCAACAAAAATGCGTTTTGTACAACGGTTTGTTTAAATGTTCATTTAAAAATAAAATGCACTAACAACAAACATCAGTAATAGGTGGTGTGGAGAGGGGGGTGGCGGGGAGCAAAAAACAAGCGTGAAAAATAAAATGCCACCAACTACAACCGCATGTTGTTACACATGAGGTTAACCTCATACAACACCAACAACAAACAATAGGGTTAAAACAGATAAATTGTGAGTTTTGGTAAATGTGTACCAAAAGGAAACCACTCGTTTGTTTGTACTTTTGTCTAAAATGGACAAAGGAAAGCTTTTTTTAAAAATATATATATGTATATAATTTTGTAAAACATTTCATTATATCTGACAATACTGTATTGTACAATTGTTAGATATACTGACAATTAAAAGACAAAGAAATTATTGGTATATAACCTGTGATTAGTAATAATAGGACGGTTTAACAAGGCTGGTATAAACTGCAGGTAAAGCAGTGTTACTTGTTAAAAAAGAAACTCTTTTGACAAAACAAAATGTAGGCTTTGGTGAAAAAATCATCAGTATGAAATTAAGAAATAGAAATTATTTTATTCACATATTTTTTCTATCGAAAGTACGTAAATTCTTCGTTATTCGGATTGTCCACTGGCTGTATAGGACAGTGGTACGACCGATAATGCTGTATGGTGTTATTGTCTGGTGGAGAGCTCTCCAGAGATCCACATACCGTGCGATGCTGAATAGGGTCCAACGGATGGCTGGTATGTGCATCACGGCTGCGCTTCGTACCACCCCATCTGATGAGCTGAATGCTATTTTTCATTTGCTGCCTCTGGACACAATTGGTTCACAGACTGCTGCAGCTGCAGCAGTCAGGTTGAGGGCGCTGTCACTTTGGTCGGACAGTGGCTATGGTCATAGAGTAATCCTTAACATGATGCCTGAACTTCATTGACTACACTGTGGCCGAACCACTGTTCGACAGGAGGTACCAGACGCTTATACCGCATAGGTATTTGTGGAAACACGGAACTCCCAATGGGGGGCATTGTGTCGACTTCTTTACAGATGGCTCTAAACTCGACAATAAGGTAGGCTTCGGTGTCTACTCCAGGGACCTACAGATGAGTATTGCGCGGAGACTGCCGGATCACTGTAGTGTTTTTCAGCCTGAAATTCTGACCATTAGGGAGGTAGCGGAGTGGCTTAGGTAGGTGAGGATCAATATATTCTCTGATAGTCAAACTGCCATTAGATCTCTGAATTCTGTCTTCCTGGATTCGACATCAGCCCTGAACTGTCGCAGATCTCTTAACGAGATGGCTCAGCAGTTCAGCATCCATGTTATTTGGGTGCCGGGCCACAGCGACATACCAGGGAACTGTAAGGGAGACGAGCTTGCAAGACTGAGGACTACCTTACACATTACACATGAATTGGAATCTGTGGGCATGCCTCTGACCACTTGCAAGTTTCGGCTGCGGGAGAGTGCTTATGGGTTAGCAAGAGATAGATGAGCCTCGTTCCGTGGTTGCAGTGCACGCACAGGATGCTGTCACTTTCAAGGCCCATTATATCCCTACTTGTGTGCATCATGACGGGACACTGTCTGATTAGAAGGCACACAGTTATGTTGAGGGTTGCTGCTAGTGACTTTTGCAGAAGCTGTGGTGACGAAAAGGAGGAGGAGTCTGTGGAGCACCTTCTGTCCACTTGTCCTGCCCTGGCTCGCAGTTTTTTTGAGGACGTGGGTGATTTGGCTGATATCGTTATCGGCCGACTTAGGGGCTTTTTGAGGCAACCGTGATGGTTCGACGGGGGAAGCTAGTGATATAATTTACATTGGTAAAATTATGTACAAAGTTTATTAAAATAAATAAAGTCGAATTAAGAAAAATGTTTTATAAATTTTATATAGCAAAATTTTAATTTTTAAAAAAAAATTATTAAAATGCACAAATTACCTCAATTATTTTGAGATACACTTGTTACACTTTAAAGCTGCTAATTTCTTTTGAAATTGTCTTACAAATTCGAGTATAGAAATTTATATTTTTTTTCCAGCAACATTTTTTTATTTTGAAATATAAATTTTTTTGTTATTAATTTTTTTCAAAAAATATTTTAGAAAAATTAAAAAAAACAAAGCCCATGAGAAAGCTGCCCAGGAAAATTTTCTGTTCCAAAGAACCAATTGTAGAATCGGTGCCACTTCTAAGCAAGCCATTCTATTGTCGGTTCTATCATCGATGAATTTTGTTTGAGATTGTCACGAAAGCAACCGGTTCTATTACGCTAAACTAGAACAAGTGCCGCTTCTTTGGAATCGGTTGAAGAATCAGTTGTTTTACTAGTTACTTTTATATAGTTTTTTTTTACGGAATTGATTCCAAAATGTATAAAAGAAAGACATGCTAGTTCTTCGGAATCAATTTAGGAACGTATTGTGCAACATAGCTTTGGGAATGCATTCTGAAAAAGCTTTAAAGAACTGAATGAACCATTTCTTCCAGGGAACCAACAAAAGAATTTATGTATTTTTTTAAAATATATTTATTTTTATTACTAAAAAACGCAAAATACATCTTTAAAAAAAACAAGGTAAATTAATTAAAAGTTCAGGAATTCATATGATTTAAAATATTATAATGCAGTAAAATTGTTGTACACCAATAGAAACAACTTTGCAGAAATAGCAGAAAAAATACTAAAAATTTGTCAAAATGGAAAATGCAGAAAAAACTGCAGAATATTTTTGCTAAACTTGATAATAAATAATCAACAAAAAAATTTGTTGTATGTACAAAATGTTAATAGTAATTGAGTTTAATTTTAGTTAAATTCAAATAACAATTCTCCTGCTAAAATTGGTAAACAATTTCACTAAATATTAGTGGACCAAAAACAGCAAATAAAAACTGTTAAATCGACAAAAATGTTGTTAACTTTGTATATATTTTAGTTTAATGCAAATAACATGTTTTCTGCTAAAATTAGAAAAATTGTTGTTATAGACTGAAATGATTTTTAGTCTGCAAAAAATTAACAAAATTTTTCTAATTTCAGCTAACAAAAATAGTAATTGCAAAACACTAAATAGTAACTTAAATATAATTAGAGTTTTGTAAACTCAACAGATCACAGGAATTCTGTGGTTTCAGCAGTTTTACTTTTCTTTATACTTTATTTTTAAATTACAATTTAATCCTTTAAAAACAGCAAACGATTTTTTTTAATAATTTTTTAACAAACAATTCTGCTAAATACTTTTTTGATATATTTAACTACAAAAAAGTGAAATCTAAAAAAATAGTAGATTTGGCAGTTTTTGCTTGCAATTTTTGGTGTACTAATATTCAGCAAAATTGTTTGCTAATTTTAGCAGGGTGATTGTTATTTGTAATGAACTAAAATTAACCTCGATAGTGACTAAAATTTTATAAATTTAAAAGGTTTTTTTGTGTTTTCATCTTACACATTTTTAGAAAGAAAAATCTTCTAAAAAATTTAACTAGTTTTTAGTAGTATATCCTGCTATTTCTACAGATTTAGTTCTATTTGTGTGATAAATAGTTTTCATATAATACAAATTAATTTAGTTCAAATAAATAAAAATTAACAAATAATTAATGAATAAAAATTAAAAAGAAAATAAATATTAAAATTAATTGAATAATATTTAGAAATAATTATAATTAGTAGATATATTTACATTTTTTACACAAACAATGAAAATTTAATACAAAATTGTAGCTAATTAAATATAAATTGTAATATTACATTAGATTGTCGTCTTGAGGTTTAATGTTTTTATTTTCTTTGTTGGATTGTTTCTCGTTGTGGTCTTGAGATCTAATTTTTGTGTTTTCTTTGTTGGATTGTTGCGCTTCTTTGTTTTTTGCTGCCTTAAGTCCATATCTTAAATCGCTTTTAAACACGTCTTGGTTATAATCATCATTTTTAGCACAAGCACCTAAAAAGTATGTGTCATTTGAAATGGCAAAATTCGAAAGAAAAAAAAGAGATACTTACTGTATAATACACTAAGAAAATTTGGATAATTTAGCAAACGATGTTTGTTTTAAACGCCGTCAACGTTAAATTCCAAAATAAGCTGGGTTGATAAAATGGAATCCATTTTTGATGCTTCCTCCAGCAATAATATTTTTTAGGGACTTTATCTGAAAAAATCACAACATATTTAAAATTAATTTTTAACTTTAAAAATAAATCTAATGCAATTAAATTTTCCATTTTATGGAATGGTCAAAAACATTTTTAGATTTGATACTAAACAAATTTAATTTCATATCTTAAAGTTATAATTTGATTTTATTTTTAACTTACCATCTAATTTTTATTTTCTTCGTTGATCTCATTTTCCAAGTCGTCTAGCGACTTTGCTGTTTGTAAAGGAAATTTTTCCAAAAATATTGGAACAGAAAATTGTGTTTTAATAAGATTACGGAGCAATATAGATTGTTCACCAATGACATTGGTTATTGTGGAGTTTTGGGCATCACGTTTTACTGCAAAAAAATAATAGGATACATTACACATTAGGCCATTGTTTTAAGGTAGCAATTGTGAAAGCCACTTTCACCATTCGAACGTGAATGTTACTTTCTGAATAGACTTAAAAATAATAATACGTACATTTTAAACTTGCGCACATCTTCCAAAACTTTATTAAGTTTTCCACTAAAAACTTCATGTAGTTGTAAATTTTGTCTTAAAATAATATCTGAAAAAATTACAATGAATTAACGGATTTCTACATAAAGCTGTAGATGAACTTTTGTATAGGGGAAGGCCATCGATCCCGATATCAATTTCCAAAGAACAAATGTTTTTGGTAACAATTATTTGGGAAATTTTTTTTAATTGCTTTTTAAGACCTATATACACATAAGTACCGGGAGCTACAGAACGTTGAACACATTTATTAATGTGTTTTAGTAACCCTGGAACGCTAGACGGAACAATAAATTTTTTCGATTTTAAGTAATCTTGATCCTGCCTTGACGGAAATTTTATGGTTTAGGTACCATCTTTTAAGTTTCAAGCGAGGACGCTTGGATGGGTCCATGGTTACAGAACTTCTTCGGGTTGGTGCATAATCCGTAAAAGTTACTAATCCCAAATCAGCAGCATGACCTTCATTTACAGCTTGCGGGGCTGTAAATGTAGGTGGAACATTTTCTATATTTTCTTCTTGCGAACCAGAAGGTTGCTGCTGATTTGGAGGATCGTAACTATTTAAAAGCTTCAGTATTCTTTTTTTCTTTTAAGGTTTCATACCTTAATTTTCTTTTAGAAATCATATTTTTATACTTACTTTTGTTTCATTTGGTCCTGTTGGTATAAATTCTTCTTTTGAATCGATTTACTTTTGCGCCAATTCCTTTTTGCGTATAAATTATTATTTATATAGGATTTACACAATTTTAATTCGTTGTATGGTTTCACTTTTATTTTTTTTATAAATTTCTTTTTTTTGTGTTTATCAAATTGTTTTAAACTTTTATGCCGACTACTTTGCTTTTTTAAATTTTTTACAAAGTCTTTTTTAACCCTTTAAAACAACGATATATGTTTGATGTTTGTTTATTTTTTTATTATTGTCAATGTTGATTTGTAGAGTCGTATCATTCATGAACTAGTTCAATTAAACGATCACTCTTTTAGTTCAATTGATCTTTAAGCACACACAAAAAAAATATAATTTAGCTCCATTCAAATTATTCTCTTTTAAATACAACTTTTTAATGATATTACTCCAGATTTTAGCGCCCCCAGCGATCAGTAGAATAAATGCTTAATGTGACATCTCTATAAAATTGTTTTCTCTGCCCCTGAGTACACGACCGTTCAACAAATTATGAAAAGAAAAAAATTAATTATAATAAAATTGTTGTTGCGAAGACTTATTTGTATGCTTTAGGGACATAATAAACTTATGACGCATTCTATTCCAATTTTCTATTAATTAATTTCTATTCCAAAGAAGATTCTAAAGAACTGATTCTACAACAAGTTCTAACTTTGTAAAATATAACCGGTTCTTTAAAAGCAATAAGACAACTGGGGGTTGTTACCTTGGAACCAGTTCTAGAATATATGGGGTTGGCAACCGGTTCTAAAAAATTTTCCTGGGTGTTTTCGAAATGGGTGCCGCGTTTGCTCACGGTTCAAAAAAAAAAAAAAAAAAAACAAAACAACGTGTCGATGAATCCAAATGATGGCCAAATTGCACAAACTACACTTTCAATTGCTTTCGCACCCACCGTAATCGCCAGATTTTGTTCCCAGCGATTTTTACCTGTTTTCAGACCTCCAAAAAATGTTTACTAGAGAGAGATTTGGTTTAAAAGATAAATCACTCTATAAAAAGGTATGGAAATGTTAGAAAGACGTTTTAGTGATTGTATGGCTCTTGAGGGAGATTGTGTTGATAAATAAGGTCTAATTTTTGCCAAAAAATTTGTTGTTCTTATTGCTTATACAACGGGAATCTGGTTGCCAGCCAAGAACACTACCCACTGAGCTATCGACGCATATAGTATTTGATTGCTTTAAACTTAAATGAATTGTTGCGCTTCGTTTTTTCGCTAGTGTTATCAAAAAAAAACATACATTACCCTTTTGCTTACAAAAAAACACAAAGTAAAATTATTTCAATTATTACTCTACATTTTTAAATCATATATTACGTAATCAATAATGAGTAACTTATTACTTTATGCTTGCAAATAATGAAAAAAGGTAACTAGCTATCATTACAAGGTAGCGCATGAGAATATCGCACCAATTACCAAAGTTTTGCTGGGTATGTCCAAATCGATAAATATCACTAAAATTCAGGCTTGCTCTACTTCATTTCGTTCCCAGAGTTAAATGTTTTAATCTTACTAGTTCTCCGTTGCATTCCATTTTGTTCCCCTTGTCTGGAGTTTCAAGTCTGTGCGTTCCGCTTGTACAGTGTTTCAATTTCAATCGTTCCCCTTTCTATTACATTTAACTCCCCATGTTTAATGTTTTAATTCCACTTGTTCCCCGTTCTATTACATTTTATTCCCCATGTATAATGTTTCAATTCCACTCGTTCTCATATCCATTTCTATTCATTATCCATGCCTCATGTTTCAATTTCTCTTGTTCACCATTCTATAATATTTCGCTTCCCTGTCTAGTGTTTTCATTCCACTCATTCTTAGTTTTATTTCATTTTTGTCTATTTTATTTTATTTTATTACATTAAATTTCATTTCGTTTCATTCCCCTTGACTGTTCGATTCCATTATGTTCCCCTTGTAAAGTTTTTAAATTTCACTCGCTCCCCTTTCGATTCCATTTTGTTTCTCATGTCTAGTGTTTATCGTTCGATTATCATGCCTCTAGCCAAGTCGGTTTGGGAAATCCGCCTTTAAACACCCATTTTGCAGCATTCCTGTAGATAATTTATATAAAAAAATTTTAAATTTCAGGTTTCTATCCAAAGAGGTTTGAGCAGGCTGACTGACATAAAGGATAATTTTCCCTCTTTTTTACACATAATTTAAACACATAATTTAAATTACATATTTTTTCATAAAAGGGGTTTGAGCAGACCGTCAAGGGGAATTTCCAAAAATCCCGTCTAGTAAGTTAGACCATACTCCAAAAAAACATATTTCAAAATTCAGGTTTTTAGCCAAAGGGTTTGGAAAGGCCTTCAAGAGGGATACTTTTCATCTTTTTGCCCTACTCCTAAGGAATTTTTCAAAAATCCCTTCTTACCAGTAAAATAGCTATACCCCGAGGTACTCATATTTTTAATTTTAGGCTCACGGGATGGGCAGGCAGCCAAGGTTATGGGTGTCTTCCATTTTAATTTCCCAAAATCGATTTTGGCTGGGAGACGTTGAAAGAATAAAAAAAAACGAACTATTTTTTTAGCACAGATATAAAATTTTGTATTTTCTGAGCAAAACATGAATCAAATACAAAATGTTTTTATATAATTTTCGTAAAAGGTTCCTTTTAAAAAGCCAAAAATTTATTTGATTTTTAAATTGGTTTCGCATGCGTTTTAGTACATTTAGTACGATTGACTCTTAAATATAAATCCCATAAAAAATCATCTCTAGTCTATGGTAAAGGTGCATGTGTTGATGTTTTTAACACACAGGTTAAAGTTATAAAAGCAAAACAACAACAACAACAAATATAACAATAACAAACCGGTAAAATGTTTATAATTAACAAACAATAACACTCTCCCATATTCACAGCATCAAAACACTTTTATATTCATATGGGATAACAAACAGAGGGACGAATACACACACACACACGCACACAATCAAACAACCACATAAACTCTAACATCCTGCCAACCAGTCAAACAAACAAACAAACAACCATCCAACCAGCCAGCCAGCCAGCCAGGCAGCCAGTCATTTAACTCAGTTTATTGTATTGTATACATAGGAATAATATAAAAAAAAAAAAACGTTTTAAAGTTTTTGTTTTTAAATTTTTGCAAGAGTGAGTGTTTATTTTTTGCAAAACAAAAGCCTGCAGTGAAGCTTTAGAGACCTCCCCAAGTTTCATAGCTCATAATGTCAGGAGTGCATAACAACAACAAAACACAAAACAAGGTTTTGTCATTATAAATAATGAAAAAACCATAAAATTGGTAATATGTACTTTAACCACATACACACATACACATAAACACATACATACATACTAATTTCTATTATAAACACACATGAGGACACACATGAGAACATGTTCCAAAGCACGTTCCAGTCACACCAGTCGTGTATGAAACTGAAATTAAATTCAAATGAAAATTAGTTTAAATATTAAACATTTATTGCTTTTTAAAGTTTAATAAAGATAAATTGTACTTTTTATTAAATTAAACTAGTGAAAGGTTGTGTATTTAGAATTCTTCACCCCACTGTGCGATGAAAATATGGTAACTTATCGAAATACGTATCATATGCCAGAGGGTGTAAGTCGGGCGATATTTGTTTGTTAAATTGACCATCACGCACTTCTCCCCCCCCCCCCCCCCCCCCCCATAAAATAGGAATGATTGCTTGCTTTTGTGTAAAAAATGTTCCTTAATTTTGCACAGAGAAAATATGAAATAATATGAGGTTTTTCATACGAACTGTAAAGATAAAAAAAAAAAAATATGTCGTATCAGTGTCAAACCTGTAGTATTTATTGCCCTCTATATTTTAGAAACTTACTTAATTTATGTTAAAATCGGCAACTTCTTTATTTTCTTTTTTTATTAATAATATATATTCAGATATCTTTCTATTGATTTATAATGTTTTAGATGATTACTAGACTACATTTTGGAAAAAATATTCATTAAATATGGTTGGTATTTAACACAAATTCAATCATTTATTTTATAATCCTTAAGGACATCACTACGATATGTATAATCAATGTCGTTTTCATCATACGCAGTGTGGTACTAATTTATTCTAGAGTAACTATTCGTATTTTCATTACAATAAATATTTAAGATAGACAGTACCCCAGCAAAAAAAAAAGGTAACCATTCTGTGAGTATAACTTCTTTCATTGCTTCCTAAACTTCAGTTGACATTCTTTTATGATTTTTTGGTGTTATTCTAAGGCACTTCCAAAAGAGTTCATGTGTTCATATTTCAAATGCAGTGATCTGGATATAAACCGATGCGTATCTTAAAAAATCACAATTGACTCAAATGAATTCTCGTCATTTTGTGTCATATGCGTTTTCATTACATCTTAAAAACTGACAATAAGTCGATAAAGCAGAGCTTGTCAAAGACTTATGTCAAATTTTGGTTTCAGTTGACTGACACGCCATTTTCATTACAAAGGTCAAATATGATGAGGAAAGCTGATTAGAAAATATTAATTTGTGTTCAATAAAAAGTCGAAAAAATTTAAAAATGATAAAAAAGAAACAAATGGCCGTACTAGCTACGGCGTTTTGTGTTATTACATTACCATTTCTTTCTTTATTAAAAAAATGTCCATTGCAATTAATTTTTCCAGCAAAAAAAAAAAAAAAAACAGCTTTGCGATCGTCAAACAAAATAAAATTGACAACTTGTTGTCAATTTTATTTTAGATAAAAAATGCTGCCATATCTTTTGACAAACTGAAATGTGACGTTTTCACTTGTCTGTCATTTTAGACGGCAGTTCGTGTGCATAACTGACTGCAAACTCAGATGACACCATATGACAACCCGTTTTCATACAATTGCCAATAATTTGGACAAATTGACATTAAAAATGACATAGTGAAAACCATGCAATATAGTATATCGTATGTGTTTTGAATCTAAAGCATTTATTCAAATTAAAAAAATAGTTCTGATGAAATTTTTTATTAAATAATTTTTTATATTTTAGTTTAAAGTTTCATGAGGGTTAGAATTTATGCAGTTTTGCAATTTTTATAAAAGTTTTGAAATATCAAGAAAACCAGATTTTTTTTTACCTTTAATTGAAACTAGCTGGTCTGGCATTTGCATTTTTTCAGTCTTAAATATTTATGACGACACGGTCTGTGCATTTTTGCATTATGTTTATTATTTAACACTACACCATTTCCAGTTTTAATTCAGAATTTATCAAAATAATTTTAAAATTGTGTAAAAATTATTTTAAATTGCCCACAAATGTTTAAAAATTATTGAAAATTGTTCAAAAATATTTTAAAATTGTCTAAAAATGTTTCCAAATTGTACAACCAATTTTTCAATTATCCAAAAATATTTTAAAATTTGTCTAAAAATCTTGTTTCAAAAATGCTTTTTCACTAATGCAGAATTATTTATTTGTTTTCATCAAAGCTTAAATACTGCAAAGAATATGAGCATTTTCCACTCATGCATCAGAATACCTAATGATTGTATTATCATTGCTTCCTTAGAGTAAAGTATGATTAATGCTAGTAGCTGCATTTGAATACTTTCATCCTATGACACGCTAATGTTAAATTCATCGATCTATTAGAAAAGAAGTGATGCCTTTGCCATAGTAGTGATGCTTTTATTGCTTCTTTGACAGTTTCATTTTTGCTGGGTACTTTGCGAATATTTTTTTCGAAGGCGAAGCCGTCGAATATCCCGAAATTTTCTGAATCGACAGAAAAACATCTACCTAGTAGTGACATTAATACTGTTACTAATATGTTGGACTAAAAAACAAAAACTAATGAATGGTTTTGAAACAATTTTTTTTATATATTTATTGATATGTATTGTATACAAAAATCTTAGTTTTATTAAAAATGTCCGCCCTTGGCCTTCACACACGCCTTAAGTCGCATTGGCCTGTCATCAATAGCTGCACGCACCTTATCCATTGGAAAATTGGCTACGAAGCAATGTTATGGTATCTTTTGTGGAAGTGCATATCCTCTAAAACTGTCCACAATTTGTAATCCAAAGGGTTCAAATCAGGGCTGCCAGACGGCCAATCTTCAGAGTATATAAAAGCTGTCAAATTCTTTCGAAGCCAGTTCTGTGTCGATTTAGCCTTATGAGCTGGTGCAAAATCTTGTTGGAAAGCCCAAGGCTGGTTTTGGAACAGGGAATTGTTAAAAATTTTTTCATCCGTTAACAAGATTTTTCTATGCAAGTTATCAGCGTACTTCACGTTTGGATTTTTCTATCCTATTTTTTGTTAAGCTATAGTCAACAAATGTCCTGTAAGCCGTTTGTAAGCTCCAAGACCCAAGTCTTTTTTAATAATACGACTCATGGACTTTTGTGTGATTTTCATCTCACAGGCCATGATTTTCTCTTTCCGGAGAGGATTTCGTTGAATTCTTGCTTTGACGGCTTTGATTACTTGCTGTGTCCGAACGGTACGTGGGCGCCCCGACCGGGGGCGGTCTTTTATATCTCTGGTCTCCTCGAACAATTGTATGCACCTGTAGATGAACATGCGACTAGTGCTGAGCGCGCGGAGCGTTTTGAAAATACCATTTTTTTCTTTCCACCCTTAAAAAGTGATAAAACTGCGATCTGAAGTTAATACAATTTCAAATTCACGTAACTGACTAACGCTATAGAGGTTACCTTTCAAAAAACATGTGATAATAAAAGGGTATGTTCAATTTTACTATTCTAATGGGTATGTTAAAAGTAGTAACAATTTTTATGTCCCTACAGGTACACATTTTTTTTAAATAAAAAAACTGAAACAATGTCTAATTTTTAGATAAATTTAGTTAGAAAAAAAAAATTAACAACTATAATTTTTTTAAAGTATGGCAACCGATACCTTTTTTGTACCGTTATCCGTTTGAAAACTCGATATCAATACCGAAACTATTGATTTCAGAAAATACCGTTATTCCAAAATATTTTGCCTTAATACCAGTTCGTACTGGTACTGAATAGGTGTTTTCACTAGAGATCACCAACCAAAAGTTACAATCACGCACGATCAACTGAGTAATTTAAATTTGTGCTTACATCCACGAAATAGTCACGCTTAAAAATTTCAAAATATTTCGAAAAAAATACACAAAAGAATTTATTTCATAATTGAACCACATGAATAAAATGTTACCATACTTAATACATATTGCTATATTACATCCCAGCAAAAATAAGTGGAAGTGATTCTTAAGGAATTAATTTTTCATTGCTTCCAAAGTATTGTTTAGTTCTGATTTTCCTTTTCTAAGGCAGTTCTTTTTCACAACTTGCAAAAATGTGATTTTTAATAAAATTTAATACTTTTTAAATCTATGATGGGTAACTTATTTTAAAAACAACTAAAGTTAAACATTAATAATAGATATTTCTATATAAATTTGAAACTTATAACTATGGTTTAAGTTTAATTGATTTGTTTCAATTTATAACTTACAATTTACCAAATTTTAAATTCTTAAAATCGTAGTTATTATTGCTACAAAAAGTAAAAAATTAATTGTAATAAAAATTGCAAGAATTTCGAATAGAGTAATTTATTAAATAAGGCCCAATTGCTGAATATCCCGTTATAATTTAATTAACAGTAAAACTCAAAATTTATATGGGAACAACAACAAATGTGTCAATTAAATTCTCAGGTAGAAGCTAACGGGAGATTGTGAAAATAAGGCTAAGACCCGATTACTAATGTCCTGGTAAAATCTAAATTACAAATTCATAATTTATTTGGGAACATCAAAAGATCTCCTTTTTCACTAAATCATAAGAAGGGCTTTAGATCCAATAAAAAAGGATCATAAAAGTAAACTTCCACCCTATGACACCGCTATGTAAAAATCATTGGTTCCGATCCAAATTTTTACAACACCGGAATCAAAATCACTGCTTCTTTTTCTCCTATTTTGCTACTTTTTTTTTGCTGGGATGCAAAAAAATCGAAAAATAGAAAAATTAAAAAAAAAAACAAATAAAAGGAATAATCACGCATGCTCACGTACGCTCTTGAGTATTTAAAATTTTGACAAAAAACAGTATTTTGCCAAACAAAAAGAACAGTATTTTGCCAAAAAAAAACGGTATTTCGGCAAAAAAAAAAAAACAATATTTTGCCAACAAACATTATTTTACCAAAAAAACAATATTTGGCAAATACCATTATTTTACCAAAATATTGTATTTTTCCGAAAACCAGTATTGTATCAAAAACCTGTATTTTGCAAAAACCTGTATTTTGCAAATACCTCTATTTTGCAAATACCAGTACTTTGCAAGTACCAGTATTTTGTAAGTACCAGAATATTGCATATTCGAGTATTTTCCAAATACAAGTATTTTGTAAATACTATTATTTTACCATAAACAAACAATATGCAAATACCAGTATTCTACTTAAAACTAGTGTTTTAAATATAGCAGTACTTGAAGAAACAATATTTAGCCAAAAACCAGTATTTTACCAAAAAATCAATTTTGTAAAAAAAACATTATTTTGGAAATACCAATATTAGCGACATTTTGGCAAAAACAGTATTTAAAAAACATTATTTTGGCAAAAACCAGTATTAAAAACACTAATTTGGCAAAAACCAGTATTTTACCAAAAACTCAATACTAAAATTTTGCAAAAAAAAAAAAAAAAGTATTTGCAAATACTAGTATTACCGGCATTTTGGAAAAAACAGTATTTTTAAAATACCAGTATTTAAAAAGCACTACTTTGCCAAAAACTTGTATTTTACCAAAAACCCAATACTAGTATTTTGCTGAAAAACAGTATTTTACAAATACTAGTACTAGCAGCATTTTGGAAAAAACTAGTATTTTAAAATACCAGTATTTAAAAAACATTATTTTGCTAAAACCAGTATTTTATCAAAAACCCAATACTAGTATTTTGACAAAAAAACTGTATTTTGCAAATACTGGTATTTGCGGTATTTTGGCAAATACCAGTATTTTATCAAGTACCAGTATTTTGAAAATACCAGTATTTTGCAATTACCAATAATTTTCAAATTACGAGTATTTTTCAAATACCAGTATTTTGCCATAAGCCAGTATTATGCGAATACCAGGATTTTGCAAATACCAGTAATTTGCAATAAAACAGTATTATGCAACAACCAGTATTTAAAAAATACCAGTATTTAACAAAAACTAAGAATTTTATCAAAAACTAGTATTTTTTCAAATTCCTGTATTTTTCCAAAAAGCAGTATTTTTGCAAAACCAGTATTTTTGCAAAAACCTATATTTAACCAAAAACCAGTATTTTTGCAAAAACCAATATTTTGCGAAAAATTGTATTCTGTAAATATCATTATTTTAAAAAAATAGAATTTTACCAAATACCAGAATTTTTGGGCAGAAATCACGTGAATCACGAAATTTCGTGTTACGTGCCCACCTTTACTTAAATCATATGTTTTGTAAGGTTGACACTAGAGATGGACACGTTAGCGATTTTTGACAAACGATTACACGTACGATCACACACCAAAAATTACAATCACGCATGGAGAATTTTTTTTTCGCGTGAGTAATTTAAATTATTGCTCACGCTCACGAAATACTCACGCTTAAAAAATTCAAAATATTTTGAAAAATTTAACATACACAAAATAATTTATTTTAAATAGCGGTTTGCATTTAACCGCAATTTTCGTTAAAATGGATGCGGTTAATCGCAGTTAACGGTTAATGGCATCCACTATAAAATAGTTTTGAACTTAATAATTTCTCATAAAATTTATAAGAAATTTTTTATTTTAACGTTAAAAAGGGCAAAGTATAACCCGGAAAATTTTTGGAACACGTTCTATATTATTAGTTTCAGAACTACTTCTCAGGGAATAACTACGTATTCTTTAAAAGCATCCCTGGAACTACTGATGGTGTAACTAGTTCATATCTCTTAAAATAAAATTTCTGTTGTATTAACTTTACAAACTATTTTAAGTTTATTTTTGAATATTTTTAAAAATTTGTTTTAAAATTTTCTATAAAAATCGTCTGGTATGATTTTGCTCCCTTTGCGCTTTTTCTAATTTCTGTTGCGCTTTTAAACCTTAAAAAGTTGGCATCGATGTGCATATTTATGAACATAATTATATTCAGATTTTAATAACTTCATTGGAAAAAATTGCAACCATGTTAACAAACAAAAAAAAAACTTTAATGTTTACAATAAATTTAACACTTTTTTTTTGTATGTCAAACAGTGTGATGTGAATATTTTATCTCGGTTTTTTAAAAAAGGAACAGTGTTTTTTTTTGTCATATTGTGGACAAAAATAAAACATATTGTTTCTGATTCCGGTTGAAAAGAGTTGACTACATATAAAAAAGCTCATTGACATTATGTTTTTTATTTTGTTGTTAATTGTCTGTCTGTTAGTTTTGCGACCAGTATAACATTTTCACTTGTGTGAAATAACCACATTGTATAGGGTACGTTTACCAACAACATTAACATCATCATCACCATCATCACCAACATCGCCATCTTTTGTTTTTACCTCTGTTCTTCTTGTTAAACTATAATGATCATTATTATTATTATCCTGCTGATTTTGAAACGAAACTCCCGCAGAGCTTGCATTTGTACACCCTTTTTTTTGGTAATTACCTATTGTTGTTGTTTCTCTATATAGGTGGTGTAGTAGAAAAATGACAATTAATTGTGATCACTGATATTTTTGTAAGCAATCATCACTGATATTTATGTCAAACTCTACAATTTATTAAAAAATAAATGTAATATGAGAAAGCAAACTAAAAAAGATAATGGAAAAATCGTGGGTACACAGTGGACGAATTATTATGAAAAATTCGCGCATCATAGTTTTTTTATGAAAATAATTTTAAAACAAAAAGTTTTAACATTTTAGAAATTAGAAAAGTTAAGGAATAGGAGGAGTTATATTTAGAAAGTATGTTATATGCAGAGCTTGAAAATAATAATTCTTTTAAAAGTAATTCTCATAAAAATTTAATGTGTATTTTATGATTAAGTGAAAAATGTATAATCACTTTAAAGCAGTGATTTCAGATTGAATAAAGAGATTTAGTGATTTATTCAATTTTATATTGATTCAATTTTGATACGATTAAATTTTTCGTTTCAATTTGTTATTTTTTTAAAGTGAAAATTTATTTGATCAAAAAATAGAATTTTTCGAATGGATTCGTTTAAAATTAATAAGATTTTATTGTTAAACAACATGAAAAAAATTTAAAATCTTTGACTACACCCAAAAAGAAAAAAAATTTACTGGAATTTAGAAAAATTAACTTATTAGGAGAAAAAATTGAAATGAAAATGGCGCCAAAGACACTTTTTTTACCAATATTTTATAAAATTTTCCTTGAAATTAAGAAACAAATGTTACTTAAAATTTTGTCAAAATTTCTAAATTATAGAAAAATTTTACTATTAAGAACTAAATTTTTATTAGAAAACATTAAAACTTCCTCCTAATTAGTTCATATATCATCTTAAATTTTACTGTTAGTTAGCAAATGTTTCTTTGGTTTTAAGAAAAATTTTATTTTATTTAAGTTCATTAGATAATACTTTTTACTAAAAACTAGAACTTAACTCCCTAAAAAATAAGAAAATATTTTCTAGCACTGTTTTTAAAAAATTTTTAATAAATATGAAACTGTTTCTATGGTAAGGGTAATATATTTTACCACATATTTTAAAATACTATTCACTCATTGTTTAAGTATTTTTCCACTTTCGGAGGACTTCCGCTTTGTGAGGACACTGCTTTTAACAAGCTTTTTTTTATTCATTTTAATCTTTAAATTAAATTGAATTATACTAAGTTCATGTATTTAAAATATAAATTAAATTTCATTAGCAAAAAGGTAAAAAAATTAAAAAAATGTACTGCAGGACAAAGTCAGATCCTTTTCGTAGTTAATTAACGGTTCTGCTTGAGAGAACTACAAAAAGGGACGCCCTACCGGACACACGGCATCTATGGCTAGGGAACACGGGGGGTCCTTTGTCTTCTTAAATTAACTAATTTAAGGAAATTTTTGCAAAAATACAAAATATCACAGTTACATTTCTTGTTATTATTGGAAAATAGAAAAGTCATAAGTTTATTTTATGGGATTTTTAGCTTAAACTTTATTTGACATATACAAATTTAAACTTTTTTTTATTATTAAGTGAAAAATTAGTTCGATTAATATAAAGTTTAATAAGCGCTATGTCAATTATAGGAAAGCCGTAATGTATAAAATGTGCCTGCGATATTTTGTATTGTAGTCAAATTCGAAATTTTTACCCTTTGCTAACAATATTTTAAAATATATTTTAAGCTACTTTAAGTTCAATATTTAAGACTGTTAAGATTAGAGATAGGCACGTGAGAGATTTTTAACTCACGCTCACCAAATATTACAATCATGCACGATAGTTTTTTTAAATGGTTACTTTAATTTCTTTTATTTAAGAATATTTTTTTTATTAATTATTTTTTTGGAATAGAATATTAAAAATATTTTATACGTTTTCCAACAAAAAAAATTCTATATCAAATTTTATTATTTTTTAAAAATTAGAAAACTTTTAATTGAAAAAAAGAATATTTTATTAAAATTTTTAAAATTTCTCTGAACTAAGTTGAATGAAATTTTTCCTTAGAAATAGTTCATCAGTTTTTATTATTACATAGGAAAAATGTATTACTTGTTGTTTTTAATTGTCTGAACTAATTTTAAGAAAACAGTTCCGCAAAATTAGAAAGTGGTAGAGCCAAGTTCAATGGCTTTCTAAAATTTTGTTAATTTTACTACTCGCGAACAAAAAATGAACACACATTAAGTTTAAGTACTTTCTTGATTTAAGTTAGACACATTTTTTGAACTAAATGGGAGTAAATTATGCCCTAAATTTTTCTTTGAACTTAACTTAATTTTATTACATTTAAGTATGCAACTTTCTTAATACTAAGATGTTTTTTCTAAAAATTAAAAAATTTTAATTTAATTGACTTGTTTTTTTTTCCTTAAATCAAGAAATATTACTTAGGAAAAATATGAAATATTTCTGAGTATATAAACTATTTCGTTTTTCCTCAAACTTAGGAATTTGTAATCTTTTTAAAAAAAATTTTCTAAGTTTTAATAAAGTATTACTTAAATTGAGGACAATTTATAAACTATTTTGAAGGAAATTTTTGATTACATTTTAGTTCATGTCTTTTATTTTGAGTGTAAGGTTATTATTTCTCAAAAATTAAAAAATTGTTATTTAAGAAAAAAAATTATATTTTATTCAAATTTTTAAAATTTATGTGAACTAAGTTGCATGAAAATTTTTCCTAGAAATAATTCATCAGTTTCTAAAATCAAATAAATTTGTATTATTACATACGTTTTGTTTTTAAATGGTAGTAAATTATATTCTATTTTTTTTTTTTTTGAACTAAACTTAGTTTTATTATATTTTAGTATGCAAATTTTTAAGATGTTTTTCTGATACAGTTTTTTTTAATATAGGTACTTGCCTTTTTTTTTCCAAAACCAAGAAATATAACATGGGAAAAATATGAACTATTTCTGAGTATATAAACTATTTTGTTTTTACCTAAACATAGGAGTTTTTATTCATTATAAGAAAATTTTTCCAAGTTCAAATAAAGTCTAACTTAAATTGAGCAACATTTTTAAACTATTTTAAAGAAAATTTTGGATTAATTTTTAGTTATTGTCTTTTTTTTAAGTGAACAATCGTTGCATACCGCGTTATTATTTTTCGCTGACACCAAGTTATCTGATGTTTTAATGTAAATGTCTAAATTTTAATTGATTTTGTATTGTGGTTTCTGTATTTAAAAAATGTTTTCTTTATTTAAAAATAAATTTTTCATTTCAATTTACATTTTGTTTTTCAAAAGACATAACCCGTGACCGGTCACCCGAGGGCATAATACTAGTTTGTTTTGTGGTGTTAGTGTTTTTCCATTTCCCATTTGTACAGAAAATCTCAACAATTGTTTATACGGTAGAGAGTTTGTTTTGTAAGCAGCGCGGATTGAGAAAATTTAATTTTGTAACTAAATGGAATTTCGTTCTAAAATTCAGGTATAATATTTTTTACAAGATATATTACCGATGTACGATAATAAAAGTAAACAAAAGTCTTTAATTCAGGCGGTCCCTTTAAATTTTTTTTTTCTTAAAAGTATATGTGATATTCAAAAACAGTGTAGCTTCAGCTGTGTGGCACGTAGCGCCGTCCTGTTGAAACCAAATGTTGCCAATATCCTCCTCTTTAATTTTTGTGAACAAAAATTCGTTCAACATGACCCGATGACGATCGCCATTGACTGTAACGGCCACTCCTTGCTCATTTTCGAAGAAAAATGGCCCAATTATGCCTCTGGACCAAAATCCGCACCAAACAGTGACTCGTTTTGGGTGCATCGGCTGTTCAATGTATGCGTGCGGGTTTTCTGTGTCCCAAATGCGACAATTTTGCTTGTTTACATACCCGCCAAGATCAAAATGAGCTTCATCTGAAAAGATGACATTGAAAAGATGACATTCTGCGTATACACAACTATATTCGTTCAGCGGAAGGATAAAACTAATTATCTGTCAAATCAGACATGAGATAAGTATTACCACCATTCACGAAATAAGCACTAGTTAAAAAAAAAGTTAGATGGCGGACCCTATAAATAAATAGAGCTATAAATAATTTCAAACAGCGTTTATTTTTTGCAATATAGAAAGAACTCGATTTATTTAAAAGGTAAATAAATCAACGAATTTATAAAGGGTAAAATCGTAACAATACTATACTTCGTAAACTGCTGTGGGAAATTTCTCGAGCGGGGTCACAAGATATCTTAACTGTAGCGAGTGTTAAATTTAGGACTGGTAACCATCAAAAATATCATAGTTTACCTAAAAATTACATGAATCCCCTAAAATAGTTACTTAGCAATTACCCCACACATTAAAATATATACACGAAATTATTTATTTGTTTGCTACAATTTTTGCTATAACGATATTTTAAATGAAACAATTTCCCATTTTTTAATCGTAATAATAATTTTTATTTCATATATGACACAGTGGCAGCGAAAGTGTTATAACCACATCCTTTTTGGCAACATCCTGTTTACAGCTCGCATTGCCTGCCTGCCTGCCTGGCTGGCTGGCTGCCTGGTTCGTGCTGCCTTGGCTATTGTTGATTTTCTCTTAGGGGCTGGTTACATGCTATTTTTCATATTACATACTTATTTTTATTATATATTAATATTTTTCCATTCATGCATGCATGAATATGTTTGTAGAAAAGGTTTCGTAGTCAGGTTTTTTTTTTCAATAATAAAACCGGAAGTTCATTGAAGTTAATTTCATTTGCCACTAAAGCATACTTGTTTATGCAATAATGAAAATTATTATTTTATTTTTTAATTTAAAATGAGAAAAAAATTGTGTTAAAACAATTTATAATAAAATTGAATTAAGTTGTATATTCATTAAATATTTATTTATGTATGGATGTTTTTTTTTTGTGCAACACGGAAATTGTTTCGATTAAAATGTTTATACAAAAGGATTTTTTTCTCATGTCAGTTATTTTAAAAAATTCATTGAGATTTTTGGCATTTTAACATTTTTGCAATAGAAACATTTATACAGGCATAATTAATAAAGATATTCTTAAAGAAAATAGGAAATTAAAATATTATATTGAGCGCCCCGGTAGGCTAGTTGGTAGCGTGCTAGCTTATCTGTGCGGGGGTCGTGGGTTCGATTCCCACCAGAGGCTCTGGTCTGTTTTCGCTACAACGAGCTGAAGGCCTTCGTTGCTAGTGCTCGGTTAGGGTATTAAAATATAATTTGTAATTATGTTTAATAAAATAAATAAATAAATAAATAAATAAATAAACTATTATATTAAGATAAGCTCTATCTATATTTGCTCTATCAATAATAAGTATTTAAAGTTAAAAAAATTAAACTAGTAATCCCAGCAAAACTTTGATAATGGGTGCGTTATTCCTATGCGTTACCTTTTTCATTATTTGCAAGCATAAAGTAATAAGTTACTGATTATTGATTACGTAATGTATTGTTACAATCTTACCCTTTATAAAATCGTTGATTTATTTACCTTTTAAATAAATCGAGTTCTATATTGCAAATAATAAACACTGTTTGAAATTATTTATAGCTCTATGTATTTATAACAGTCACTAAAAAGTACAGAAAAACACTTTAATAGCACACTTTATTTACACGATGTAAACAGACTAAACGTTAGCCACACTTTAGTTCTTCACACTCTGCGTTTTACTTATCAACTGAACTTGCTTTGCCACCTTGCTGGCGTTTTTAATAAAAAATACCTAGAATATGGCAGCACCGTCTGAAAGCTGCATACTGGCAACTTTGAGAATGTGCTTTTACAGTTTGACATAAGAAACATTAGTTATGGTGAAGGGTTGCCATTTATTTGTTTTACATTTCAGGGCTAACATATGGGGATTTGTGTTTCTACGAGTAAATGGAATTTCTGTAACAGTATTTTTGTTTTGACAACACTAGCGAAAAAACGAAGCGCTATATGCGTCGATAGCTCAGTGGGTAGAGTTATTGGCTCTCAACCAGAGTTTCCTGGTTCGATTCCCATCATGACCACATTTTTTTTAATAACGTTTAAAATATTTGTAATAATTTGTTTTAATAAAAATTCCTCTTTTTTAAAAATCTATTTTTAGACACATTACTTTGTCCATTCTCGTAACCATATTAGTAACCCCTTACATTATCACCTTTGAGGCTCATCGCCTGTAAATTTCATCAGTGAAGTAAGGTGTAAAGTAATTCATGAGCCCATATGGTTACACATTACTTTACACATTATTTGGTAATGTGTGATTTTGCTAGGATGTTTAAAATATTTGCGGTAAAATCATATGTATGTAACATCAAGAAAATACGCAAAAAAAAAATGTTGAGTTCTAAACCATGAGAATAATTGACGTTGAAAGTTAATGTACGAGGGTCTATTAATAAGTCCGTGAGTTTTCGAACTTCCCTCGTAGTTATATGAAATGCAACACTGCTCCCATAAAGTACCACCTATTAATAGACTACGTCATTTACTTTGCGTTTTATAGCAGGATTTTTCGAGGTCCATAAAATAGGCATTTGTTTGATCAATAATTTCGTCGTTGGAGCTAAATCTCTTTCCACCGAGCCTTTTATTTAGGTTTGGAAATAGGAAATAGTCACTGTTTGCTAAATCCGGAGAATAAGGCGAATAAGGGGGCAATTCGTAGTCTACTTCATGGATTTTTGCCATGGAAACTAAGCTGTCACACGATTCCGTTGATGGTCGATTGTGAGCAAACGCGGCAGCCATCTTGCGGAAAGCTTTCTCATACCCAAGTGATCGTTCTAAATTGAAACCACCGAGCCATGTGAGATGTCTATGTCTTTCACAATCTATCGCACATTCAATCTACGATCTGCCAACACCATATCGTGAATTTTTTTAAATTGTTTTGGGTGTAGCGACCTCAACTGGGCGTCCAGAATGTTCGGCATCTTCCGTGCTTGTAAGGCCACAACGAAAGTCAGTAAACCAATTTTTTACCATTGAAATTGATGGTGCAGAGTCCCCATAGTATTTATCAAGCTTTTCCTTGGTTTGATTGACGGGTTTTTTTCGCAAAAAATAATGTTTAATGAGCACTCGAAATTTACTTTTTAAAAAAAATTCACGAGGTTGCATGTTTTGAACAGCTGTTAAACGCAAAGTAAATGACGGAACTTGCTCAAAATTTGACAGTAGTCTATTAACAGGTGGTAACTTGATGGCAGCAGTGTTGCAGCTTATATAACTACGAGGGAAGTTCGAAAAGTCACGGACTTATTGATCCGCCCTCGTATAAATGAAATGTGGTGTGTGAGTTTTCGCCTTAATTACATTTCTATGTAATTTGAATTTTTTGAAAGTTATGACAAAAAACACAGCATACACACATAAATAATTTTAATAGTATAATACCTACAAAACAATGAATTTTAAATTCTATACAACTCGCAAAAACAAAAAAAAAAACATTCAAAGGTGAAAAATAGATTTTCAATGGAAAAACAATGACAACAAATATTCAGTCAAAAGTTTAAAGAAAGCAAAAAAAGTCGATATAAATCATATTTTATTATCAAATTCCATCTATAATATTTCAAATCGTGTAGATGAAATCATGAAAAGTATGAGAGTTGAACGACGTAGACAATTGTGCCATGACAAATACTACAATGGCTGGAAGTTAAAATGGTGACGACGATGTAATTGCTAAAAACATTTACCTTTAAATATTCTCTGAGTTTTGCTTAAATTTATTTATAGATGAACTGTAACATCTGAAGCTATAACATGATTTAGTAGTTAAAAAATTATTATACAAAGTCGATTTTAATTAAATTCAATGAACATTATGCATAATTTAAGGGCTTGTGATGAAATACACAAAAATTAGACAAGTTAAGGAGTATGATTTGGGTCATAGGCGGGCGCGGATTCAGGGGGGGGGGGGGGGTAATGGTCATGGAATTTTTCTAATACAAAAATTTTTTATTTTAAAGACATTTTTAGATTTTGTTTACATAGTTCTCAGAGTCCATAGAATGTAAAAATGTTTCTATCACAAAAAGTTCTAAAAATCTAGTATTTTGTATAAGAAAATTTTATAAAATAAAACTCCCCAAGTGAAAATTATCATATATTAGCATTTTAACATGGGTGACTGGACTGAAACAATTTTTTTTTATGAAAACAAGACAGTATTATGACTGTAAATATCAAAGTCATGTTTTATTTGATATAAAATTATTAATGATTGTTGTCAGCATTTTATAGTTCCACAATTATCATATTTTTTCATAGTCAGAATTTTTCTTACCACAGTATGTGGTTACAGCCAATTATGTTGTACAAAAAAGTGGCAATATAAAAAACAATGGATGATAGCGACCATATTGATAGGTTGAACCTATTTATAAACCATAAACTTGATTGTTGCAACCATACCCAAATGCAGCAAGCATAATATAGTAACAGTAAACATATTGCAACCATGTTTTTTTAATTTATAATCAATACTTTGTTACGGTGGGTATTTTGCCCCACTCATCCCTAGCAGTAGTCACGCCACTGACTACCAAATTATTGATATTTACGCCACTGAAAGGCGCTCAGCTGTGTTCTGTTATGTTATGTATGCATGTATGAAGTACACTGTGTATATTTGTTAGTGTACTTAGAAAAACAAAAGTGTAATTGTGAATTATGTTCTCTCTGTTTTTGGCTTTTGTTCTTGTGTGTGCCCTCTAGTGGTGGATTCATAGAAGGGGACAACTAGCTAACAAAGAGAAAGAGTTCACTACAATGTGAATTATAGATAAAGGGTATACATATCCAGGCACAGTGGCCATTTTTAAGAAAGAAAGAAAATAATAAGCGAATTAAAGCGAACTGGTTCGCAGTATATTTTTTTTAATGTTTTTTTCCGTTTTTTTATAATAAAAAAAATTAAGTAAATAATTTATAAATAACGCGCGAATCCCAGTTTGCAGGTGTTCTTACAGAGAACGTGAGTGTTATTTGAATTTTAATTTAGGAAAGAAAATTTTCTTATAGTTTTTTTTTATCTGCGGCAGATTGGCACTGGCCTCCAGCTGGTTGCAGGGTCCAGATGTGAAGTGGAGGCCAGAATATTCTTATATATATGTATACGTTTTTTCTTATACTTCACGGATATTTAAAAGGAGAAATAAGCCCAATCTAGTAAATTTGAGGTAACAAAGTTAAAAAAATGGCTTTAGAAAAAGAATTTAAGAAAAAGGAAAGAAGTAATTAAGGCAAATGGTGGAAAAGTATAAAAAAAATCCAAAAACAAAAGAAAAAATAAGTTAAGATTAATAGTTAAGTTGGTATTAAGTGTAGTGTTTGTGCATATTATATTAAGTTTAGTGTTATTTTTTTTGCTTAAAAAAAAGGAAAACAGAGAAACTATATAAATGGTAAAAAATTATGAAAATTCAAATACAAAAAAAAAAAAACTCAAATTCTTTAGGGAGCTCTTTCGAGTATAGGGTGTTTCGTGATGTTTAAGCCTTATGTTTTTTTTATCTGTTTTTGTATATAATTTGTTTTTTTTTTATTTTATTTATATTATTTTTGTTTCTCCCTTTGGTTATTCTTTTTTTTTAATTTCACATATATTTTTATTATTATTATCTTGATTTTTCCATTATTATTTATATTTATTTTCCTTTGTCTGCATGTGTGTTTTTTTATTTTATTTTATACTTTAAGTTATTGTGTCCTGTGTACTTTGTTGTTGGCAGTCATTTCGTCCAGTGTATGCTACTGTTTGACATGGTGATGCCACCTTGAAGGTTTCAAGAATTCCCATTTGGAATTTTCAAAAATCCTAAAATTTACTGGACGTATAAATACTTATTGTCATTATTATTTTTATTTATTTATTACCATAACGAGAATTTTATTTGCTAGTTTTAAGAGTTTATTTAATAAAAATGTTTAGTTATAAGTTACAAAAAAAATATTATTTGGTGGCGTATATTTAAGAGAGTAATTGTGTGAGTATCGTGGTTATTGGGGTCGTGTTAATTGTACTGGACAGACGGACGACCAAGGTAGGGAGGGCCAGTGGAGGCCAACATCCTCCCCCCTTTTTGCGACGCGTTTTGTTTTTGTTTCGAGATTGTTTTTTTTTTGTGTGAATTTCAATTGTTCGGATCGATGGGCTAGGGTTTTGGCGGGATGGACCGACCTTTGAGTGTGTTTTTGTTCTGTCCGCGTGTTAGCCGGTATTTGCCACCCTAGCGCCGTTTTGGTTCGTAACAACTTTAACTAATACTAAACACATAGAAAAAACTAAAATCGAGTTTCAATTGAAATGTTTGTAAATACAAAAATTTAATTGAATTTGGACCAGCAAAAGAATTTGTTATATTAATTTTTTTTTGTTAAAATTAATTGAAATTTTTTAAATAAATAAAATTCAATTTTAATCAAAGCTCTAACCAAAAATCAATAAAAATTTTAATAAAATTTGTCACTGAATCAAACCAAATTAAAATTTCAATAAAATTTTCTTAATTTTTTTTATGTTTGTGTGTAATTCATTAACGTATGAAAATTTCAAAATATTTTGTACCAAATAGTTCATAGGAGCACCAAAGTACTTTTGAGGTTCCAATAGTACCCCAAAAAAATAATATGGTACCAAATTTATCATAACTGGTACATGCAGTATCCGCAGTGTTGCCAAAAAAGTTTGTTCTCATGTTCCCATTATCAAAGTTGAAATACCCCATATTCTTTAGCAAATTGTTAAATTATAAAATTTTCCTTTTTTCTAAAATGATTTTTGGCAGATTTTGTTTGCTAAAAATTAAAAATATATATTCTAGAAAAAAATGAAAGAATTCAAATTTCAACAAATTCAAAATTTAACAATGATTCTTTGATTTAATTTTTAAATCTGATTCAATTTTCAACGAATATTCTGTTCATTGTTTAAATAGTATTCTACTTTATTCAATTAATGTCAAATTCAGAGAATCAATTTCATTTTTGTTGATTCTTTTCATAAAATCAATTAAATTTATTAAATTTTAACAAATCAAATAATCAAAAGTCGTTCACGAACAGAATCACAAAACAAATTATTCAATCGATTCAAAATTGAATCATTGATATGAAGTTATTATAATTTATTCATAGATTCATAAAATTAATAATATGAAATAAAATGAATTATCAAGCTCTGCATTAAAACCAATACGTCATTAGATTAGCAGAAACACCTTTCGATTATCGATCTGAAAAGTCTATCCAATTAAAAATCGAAATAAAATGAATTTTATAACTTGTAATATTCAGTTGTACAATTTAATATTTATTTATTTATTTATTTATTTATTTATTTTATTTATATATTTATTTATTTTTTTATTTATTTATATATTTGTACAATTTAATATTTATATTATTACGTTCCACAAAATTTTATTTAAAAAAAAAAAATATTTTCAGATTTTTCCGGTATCGAACCTGGGCAATCAGTTTCATAGTTCACACTCTTGTTTACTGCACCACAACTAATTTTAATTTTCTTTGATATATTTAACGTTTAAACTTTTGAATATTTTATTTTATTAAAAAAAATATTTTTTTTAAATGTTTGCCCTTTCCGGGATTTGAACTCGAAAATACAGAGCTCTGAGCTATATCTCTACCTACTACACTACAAACACTTATGAATTTTTATGGCTAATTTTGAATTTAAATAATTTGTTAGGAAAAGAAATATTAGTAAAAAATTTGTTTATCAATACCAATCATTAGTGACGTCTATTATCAATACAATCCACAATTCGTTTGCTTCTACCGAAACCCTTATTAAATAATATATTTGATCAGAATAACCGTACTTGTAGTTACCACTTTTGAATATCGACAATTTTTAATACACTTGATAGATTGTACCAAATTTCTAATATATTCACTTAAAACTGCTTGCTTCCACCACACACAATTACTTAACCAATTTCATTTTTAAAGATGATTGGAAATACCAATAGTTGAGTAATAGGACTGATTTTTGGTTTCTTTTCCCTGAATCCTCTCAAATAAGTGTTAAAGGTTTTGATCGAATTGCAATCAATCTTTTTTCTGGGTGTAGAAGCCACTAACGACTGGTATTTGTAAACGAATTTTCTGCTATATTTATTTTCCTAAAAAATTATTTAAATTCAAAAATAGTTATTAAAATGTTTAAGTGTTTGTGGGCTAGTTAATAGAGAGCTAGCCTACACTCAGAATATTATGTAGTTAACTGTTTGTAGTTTAATAAAAAAGTTTTCCGTTCCATTTAAAAATAAAGGAAGATACATTTATTTTTCAAAGAAACATCTAAATTAACTTTTTTATACATTTATTCGAAATAATTTACTATCATTTACCGATTTTTTTCAGTTTCATTTATTTTTTTCATTTGTTTGAAATTTAATAAAAATTTACCCACAAAACGGAAACTTGTGGTTTATTTGTGTCCGTAACAGTTATTACAAATTTAAATTTTGTTTGCTGTCTGTTTCAAAAAAAAAATATTCAAAAAATTTCAATTTGTTTTTTTATTTAAATTGGTTGTATATATACAAAATTTTTCAATACAATTTACAAGAACTTCATAAACACACACACACATATACAAATACATTCACACAAAAAGTGTTTAGAGCTTCATATGCATACATACATTTTGTATTGTACGAGTATATTAAAAAAAACAAAAAATACAAAAACGGAAATAATTTCAAATAAATGAAAAAAACACTTATTTTTTAAGGATTGGTGGGTAAAATTTTGACATTTATTTTAACTGATTATATCAGTTGTTTTTTACGGATGTGTCAGTTGATTAATCAACATTTAAAAATAAATAACAAATGGCATTTAATTTAAATGAAAATTAAGTAGACCGGTTTTTAAATGAAATATCATTTCTTTTAAATGATATTTTCAGTTATTTTAACTTACAAACTTTTTTAAGTGTAGTTCTTCTAATTTCCCAGTTCAAATTCCGGTAAAGGCAAATATTAAAAAAAAAATATTTTTTTAATTTATGTAAAATATTTAAATTTTTAAATAACAAATATATGAAAGAAAATTAAATTAAATCGTGGTGCAGTAAGTAACAGTGTGCATTATGAATCTGAATCAGGGATGGAAAATATGTTTTCTGTTATTGTACCAAGCAGACAAACAAATTGTACTTTTTCGATCCTCACGGTACCAAAATTTTTCCGCTTTTTTTTAACAATTTTATCGTATTGAGTCAGATTTGCTTAGACACTAAAAAGACTTAAAAAAATTAAAATTGACCGGGTGAAACAAAATTTATCGTTAATTTTATGTAGTCGTATAATTCCCACAAAACTTTGTAAAATTTTACTCTAATTTTTATGTCACACCTTTTTTTTATGGTTAACCATTTCAGGATTTGCTACTAAGAAATTTAAAGGCCTTTAATAGCTTTTTAACAATAATACACTTTTTTCTTATTTTTTTTGAGAGGTAATTTAAAATCAGCTGTTCAATGTTGCCACTTCCGAATATTTTAGTACAATGTGTATGGAAACATTTGGTACATTTGATGTGACACCAATTTAGAGCCGGTTCAACTTAAAACTGACTTTATTTTTACTATAGAAGCTGAATAAATTAAAACAGGTTTTTAATTTAAAGTTGCTTTTAAAAAAAATCGACTTTTTGTTATGTAGTTTTATCAAGTTATAAATTGAAAATTTGAAAAAATTTCAAATTGTACTAAATGAGCCGCGGTAGTACCACGGTGCCAACCAAGGTAAAAATGTACCAAAAAAAGTACAATTGTACCATGTTTTCCATCCCTGATCTGAATGCCTAGGTTCGATACCGGAAAAATAAAATAAAATTTTGTGAAACGTATATGTAGGGTTCTTACCATTTATTTAGCCAATTTCAATTAAAAGCAAATAATTAAAGTTCAGACAACAAAACTGATTCTTAAGTTTATCTTAACAATTAAATATAACTTAGGTTAGGTTTTGCTTTTAGTCTATTAATAACCAATGTGCACTTCACTGGTAAACGTCTTCGTGCATTTTTCATACACAGTAATTTAGAGACTCTACGACTCATATGCAACTGACTGCTTGTAAATTTAATCAAGTTGATTGCCCTTCTTTACTTATTCGTTATTGTTTTAGCGAGCAATAACAAATTGTAAAAGAGGATCAACAATTTGTGTTGTAAGAATATGTACAATATGTACTCAATTATTTGTTAGTCATTGTCTTTGTCCCACATATTTGTGGAATATAAATATCAAATTGAACAACTGAATATTGGCTTTCACAATTAAAAATATAATTTAATATGAAGATAGTTGTCGTAACCGTCAGAATTCGAGTGGCCACAACTAATACTGTTTTCTGGGTGTAGTTATAATCGAGCCAACTCAGAGATTATTATTATTATATATTTATTTAATCAAAAACTTTCCAATTATTGGACACATTGATAGGGGAAGATTACAATCATAAAACAATGTTAAATATAATAAAAGATTAATCTTATTTTTTTAAATACTAAACTATTATCTTAAATACTAAACAATTTGAATTAACAAATTTAGTTCCTAACTAAATACCATACACTCTTTTCCTATGAAATAAAAAATATAAAATATTTAAAAATATATGAAAACTGGCCATAAAATATTAATATGTAAATTTAAAAATAAAATTAAGCAAAATCAATGCTGTTGAAATATGAAGCTAGATTTTTTCTAAAGCTCATGAATAAAAGTGAAAAAGATTTCAAGTTCATGGGTAAGTTGTTCCAAATCCTGGTTACCCGAATTTAAAAAGAAAATTCATAGACGGTGCTAGGAAACGAATCAATGACAATTGAGTATTCCGAGTTGAATGAAGAAAATCAAATTTACGTGTTATATATGAAGGGACATGATATGTTATGGATTTGTAAAAGAGGCAAATGGTACGAATTTTCATGAGGTTATAAAATGAACATCCTAAAATGTTAATTGAGTATTGCGAAACATGATCCCTATATCCCAAATTATAGACAAATCTAATAATTCAATTGTAGTATGTGTTACATTTAGAAATAAATTTCAGATTGTCATCAGCTCCCGGTTGAGAGGAAAACCTGTTTAAAAATTTCCATAAAAAATGCATTGTTTTTGGCTGAAATGCACTTTGTCGGACGTTGCTCAGAAAAAAAAACTATATGACCCCCTCCAGAACAAAAAAAAGAAAACTTTTTTATCTTTCATTTTTGGGCACGGAGCCTGTGACCCAAAAACTGGTACACGTAGTAACATATAAGTGTGGATACTCAAATAAAAGGAAATTTTGTTTCACGATCCATGAAATGTGGATCCGTCTCGATACATTTAAGACCCTTTTAAGGCGATTTTGATTCATTAAAAAACCTCCTGGGCCTCATATACAAAAAAAAAATTAAAAGAACAGACTGATTTCCCAAAAATATTAAAAATTGCACGATTTTAATTTATGGGGTGGGGGCTGGTGGGCCGAAGTTAGAAAAACTATTTTTTGAGATCCTGGGAAAATTTCCCAAGATAAAAAAGAAAGATAAAAAAATTCTCTTCTAATTTCAGAGGAGATCATATATTTTTTTTTAAATAAAGTACATTTTTTTGGGACCCCAAAGGGGGTCTTTAATGGATCTTGAGAGAACCACATACCATAGATCGTAAAACAAAATGCATATTTGAGATCCTAAGGAAATAACCTTTCATTTAAATACCCACACTTTCATGTTACTACGCGTGCCAGTTTTTGGGCCCTGGGGGGCCTCACAGGCCCGAGTCCCAAAAATGTAAAATAAAAAAATTTTCTTTTTTTATTCCAGAGGGGGTCATATTTTCTTTTAGCAACGCCCGACAAAGTGCATTTTTGCCTTGTTATTACATATCATGTGGCGTATGAGTGATATTAATTTATGTACTGAAAAAAATAACACTCATACGTCATGTATAGCAACTAATAAATAGAATTTAATATTAGTAGTAATAAAAATTTATGAACGAAATTATTAAATTTGATTTTTTAAATTAGCAGGCTAAAACACATTATTAAATACAATATTAAAAAAGTAACTGTAAGTTAGTGTAGTCTGTAGTTACCTTTTTAAACTATTCATTAACTAATTTTTTAAAAAAGGTTTCTATAAAATTAATTAAATATACTTTCTGTATAATTTATATGAGATGATAGAACAACATCGGCAAAAAACAAATAATAAAGCAATAAATAATTTACCTGGAAGCTATAAGAAACTTTTGTAAAACAAAAAAAAAATTGGAGAAAACGTAGAAAATTAATAAATGTTTTAACAAATTAAATTGGTTATAAATAAGAAAAAGAGGTATAAAATAAAAGAAAAGTAAATTAACTAATATTTTCCATAAAGTAAAATAAATGAACATTTAGAAATGATGTCGATGATGATGATGAACTACAAGACATTAAGAGCTATACAAGTAGTAAGCGTGTTCATCATATTGGCTGTAAATTGAAAACCATCAAAAACAACAACAAACATCTAAGAATTCATAATAATAGAACAAAGAATTAAAGAAAAACAAACGGAAAACGGAAGTGATAATTTGAATGGTTGTTAGAAGTATGCTTGGCTAGTTTTATGTACATAAACATACTCACACAAATACACGAGCACAACAAACCATTATTAGAATAGAGGAGAAATGCGTACCTAAAAAATTAACAACAACAACACCAACACATACAAACATCGTTATACACATACACACAAATGCTATAATGATAAACATTATGAACGTTTTCTAGAAAATTCAGGGGAAAAATATTGTCAAATTGTATTCTTTAGACTTTTGTAGTGTGCTTATGTTAGTGTGTGTGTGTGTATAAGCGTGTCTATGCTTGCAATTGCAGAAAATTCAAGTGAAGTATTTATTTTTGTATACTGTGTGATGACACATATTCGCACACCCACACACACTTAAACACAAAAAAAAACATCTTGTTAATGATGTTGATAATGATGATGTTGATGTTTAAGAAGATAACGGTACCAGCACAAAACTGCAATTACTAACAAATAAACATAAACAACAACCAACTGAAACTACATCTATTGACTGCACACTACTTCTTGTGTGTATTTGTGCATGTTGTTGTATACTACATACAAAAGTGTTCTTGAAAGTATCAATAGGCTGCAAAAAAAAAAAAGATCAACAAAAACACCAACACAATATTTACACGTACGACTGCATTCATTGCCTTAATGAGCAATAAATTGTTGTTGATGTAACTTTTTCTAATTTTTAAGACGAACTTATGTTAATTGAAAACTAAACAAGTGTGTAAATATTTATACGAATTTTTAATATTTAAATCAGGGTTGGCAGGCAATACCGATAAAATACCGTAGCCGAAATAAGATAAAAATACCGCTATCGCTAAAATACCGTTACCGAAATAATAGAAAATACCGTTATCGCTGAAATATCGATACTGAAATAACTGAAAAAATCGTTTTCCCTAAAATACCATTACCGAAATAATTGAAAAAGTCGTTATCCCTAAAATAACGTTACCGAAATAATAGAAAATAGTTTTACCCTTACCGACAACCGTATTTGTGTCGGTTACCATCCATGATTTAAATAAACATACTATTTAGTTTCGTGCAAAAGATGTTTATAAAATCTCGTTGCACAAAGGGGCAGGATAAATTAAATAAAATTTATTTAAAATTAAAATGTTTGTGAAACTTTCAATAGAAAATTTTTGATTTTGATGCATTACAAATTTTTGATTTTGTGCATTACAAATAAATGATAAAGTAGGCAGATAAGCGGACTTCAAAGATATATCTGTTCCATACAAATTTAAACTATAAACCTTTCCACGCATATCGTCGACAATATTGTTATGGAAATTCCATTCATCAATTTTGATTTTCCCGCGGAAACAGAAATCCCTACATGCCAGCAAGTGTAAATCAATTAAGTCTAGGAACTCCTCACCATCATGTTCTGGATAGCCAACATCATATTATATATATTTCTAATACTTTTCACAAAAAGTCGCTATCACTTATACACTCAGAATATTATGTAGTTAACTGTTTGTAGTTTAATAAAAAAGTTTTCCGTTACATTTAAAAATAAAGGAACATACATTTATTTTTCAAAGAAATATCTACATTAACTATTTTATACATTTATTCGAAATAATTTACTATCATTTACCATTTTTTTCAGTTTCATTTATTTTTTTTCATTTGTTTGAAATTTGAAACAAAACGGAAACTTGTGGTTTATTAGTGTCCGTAACAGTTATTACAAATTTAAATTTTGTTTGCTGTCTGTTTCAAAAAAAATATTCATAAAATTTCAATTTGTTTTTTTATTTAAATTGGTTGTATATATACAAAATTTTTCAAAACAAATTACAAGAACTCCATAAGCACACATACATATACAAATACATTCATACAAAAAGTGTTTATAGCTTCATATGCATACATACATTTTGTATTGTACGAGTATATTAAAAAAAAAAACAAAAAATACAAAAACGGAAATAAATTCAAATAAATTAAAAAAAACATTTATTTTTTAAGGATTGGTAGGTAAAATTTTGACATTTATTTTAACTGATTATATCATTTGTTTCTTACGGATGTGTCAGTTGATTAATCAACATTTAAAAGTAAATAACAAATGGCATTTAATTTAAATGAAAATTAAGTAGACCGGTTTTAAATGAAATATCATTTCTTTTGAATGATATTTTCAGTTATTTTAACTTACAAACTTCTTTAAGTGTACAAATGAGCGCCCAGAGATCTTCAGTTTTGAGATATATCATTAATACGACAACAACTTGGCAAAATAAAAGTGGCGATTAATGTAATTAATTGTGTAAAAGCATTAAAGTGTAATTGATAAAATATTATTTAAATATATAAGTTGTTATAAAAATTTCAAATGCAATAAAAAAAAATCTTCAACAAGAATATAAATATTAATATAAATATTATATATAAACCTTTATAAATCACATGAACAAAGATCGTGAACGATATGTTAAAGGTTTTATATTTAAGGTATTAAGGGCCCCCCCGTTACAGCAAAGTATAACGCAATTATATGTTTCGGTAATATTTCCAGCGAATTTAAAAGAGAAAAAAGTTTAATTTTATAGTTACCCTATTTTGCAACCGGGTGAATTGAAATGCTATAAATTATCATTTTATTGAAAAGGGGGCATATTTTAGGAAATTGCACTTTCGACATTTTTTTACATATAAAATGTATTTTAACCGAAACACTCAGATCTGAATAAAATTTGTTTATATGATAAAGAGAATAAATCAGGTCGAAACGGGGTTAAAAATGGACCCTTTTTTTTCTTTTTAATTTTAAATTTTAATATTTAATTGAGGCGATCCAATCCTTCTTTGTGAAGAGTTTGTTCACACTTCTTTATTGTGAAAAACTTCAAATTCAGCAAGTTGTTTTAAAATTCGGGGTGTTTTACATAGACAAAAATAACAATATTACCTTTTAAAAAAAATACCTTTTATAAAAAAGTACCTTTTATTAAAAAAGTACCTTTTATTAAAAAAGTACCTTTTATTAAAAAAGTACCTATTATTAAAAAAGTACCTATTATTAAAAAAGGACATTTTTTAAAAAAATTACATTTTATTTAAAAAAGTAGCTTTTATTAAAAAAATAGCTTTTATTAAAAAGGTACGTTTTATTAAAAAAGTACCCTTTGTTAAAAAATTACCTTTTATTACAAAAGTACCTTTTAGTAAAAAAGTACCTTCTATTAAAAAAGTACTTTTTATTAAAAAAAAGTACCTTTTAGTAAAAAAGTACCTTTTATTAAAAAAGTACTTTTTATTAAAAAAGTACCTTTTTTTAAAATGTACCTTTTAATAAAAAAGTACCTTTTATTAAAAAAGTACCTTTTATTAAAAAAGTACCTTTTATTAAAAAAGTACCTTTTATTAAAAAGTACCTTTTATTAAAAAAGTACCTTTTATTAAAAAAGTACCTTTTATTAAAAAAGTACCTTTTATTAAAAAAGTACCTTTTATTAAAAAAGTACCTTTTATTAAAAAAGTACCTTTTATTAAAAAAGTACCTTTTATTAAAAAAGTACCTTTTATTAAAAAAGTACCTTTTATTAAAAAGTACCTTTTATTAAAGAAGTACCTTTTATTAAAAAAGTACCTTTTATTAAAAAAGTACCTTTTATTAAAAAAGTACCTTTTATTAAAAAAGTACCTTTTATTAACAAAGTACCTTTTATTAAAAAAGTACCTTTTATTAAAAAATTACCTTTTATTAAAAAAGTACCTTTTATTAAAAAAGTACCTTTTATTAAAAAAGTACCTTTTATTAAAAAAGTACCTTTTTATTAAAAAAGTACCTTTAATCAAAAAGTACCTTTTATTAAAAAAGTACCTTTCATTAAAAAAGTATCTTTTTTTAAAAAAGTAGCTTTTATTAAAAAAGTACCTTTTATTAAAAAAGTATCTTTAATTAAAAAAGTACCTTTTATTACAAAAGTAGCTTTTATTAAAGAAGTACCTTTTATTAAAAAAGTACCTTTTATTAAAAAGTACTTTTTATTAAAAAAGTACCTTTTATTAAAAAAGTACCTTTTATTAAAAAAGTACCTTATATTAAAAAAGTACCTTTTATTAAAAAAGTACCTTAATTAGAAAAGTACCTTTTATTAAAAAAGTACCTTTAATTAAAAAAGTACCTTTTATTAAAAAAGTACCTTTTATTAAAAAAGTACCTTTTATTAAAAAAGTACCTTTTATTAAAAAAGTACCTATTATTAACAAAGTACCTATTATTAAAAAAGGACATTTTTTTTTAAAAATTTAGTTTTATTTAAAAAATTACATATTATTTAAAAAAGTAGCTTTTATTAAAAAAGTAGCTTTTATTAAAAAGGCACGTTTTATTAAAAAAGTACCCCTTGTTAAAAAAGTACCTTTTATTAAAAAAGTACCTTTTATTAAAAAAGTACCTTTTATTAAAAAAGTACCTTTTATTAAAAAAGTACCTTTTATTAAAAAAGTACCTATTATTAACAAAGTACCTATTATTAAAAAAGGAAATTTTTTTTAAAAAAATTAGTTTTATTTAAAAAATTACATTTTATTTAAAAAAGTAGCTTTTATTAAAAAAGTAGCTTTTATTAAAAAGGTACGTTTTATTAAAAAAGTACCCCTTGTTAAAAAAGTACCTTTTATTAAAAAAGTACCTTTTATTAAAAAAGAACCTTTTATTAAAAAAGTACCTTTTATTAAAAAAGTACCTTTTATTTAAAAAGTACCTTTTATTAAAAAAATACCTTTTATAAAAAAAGTACCTTTTATTAAAAAAGTACCTTTCATTAAAAAAGTACCTTTTATTAAAAAAGTACCTTTTATTAAAAAAGTACCTTTTTTTAAAAAAGTACCTTATATTAAAAAAGTACCTTTTATTAAAAAAGTATCTTTTATTAAAAAAGTACCTTTTATTAAAAGAGTACCTTTTATTAAAAAAGTGCCTTTTATTGAAAAAGTACCTTTAATTAGAAAAGTACCTTTTATTAAAAAAGTACCTTTTATTAAAAAAGTACCTTTTATTAAAAAAGTACCTTTTATTAAAAAACTACCTTTTATTAAAAAGTACCTTTTATTAAAAAAGTACCTTTTATTAAAAAAGTACCTTTTATTAAAAAAGTACCTTTTATTAAAAAAGTACTTTTTAATAAAAAGTACCTTTTATTAAAAATGTACCTTTTATTAAAAAAGTACCTTTTATTTAAAAAGTACCTTTTATAAAAAAAGTACATTTTATTAAAAAAGTACCTTTCATTAAAAAAGTACCTTTTATTAAAAAAGTACCTTTTATTAAAAAAGTACCTTTTATTAAAAAAGTACCTTTTATTAAAAAAGTACCTTATATTAAAAAAGTACCTTTTATTAAAAAAGTACCTTTTATTAAAAATGTACCTTTTATTAAAAGAGTACCTTTTATTTAAAAAGTGCCTTTTATTGAAAAAGTACCTTTAATTAGAAAAGTACCTTTTATTAAAAAAGTACCTTTTATTAAAAAAGTACCTTTTATTAAAAAATACTTTTTAATAAAAAAGTACCTTTTATTAAAAAAGTACCTTTTATTAAAAAAGTATCTATTATTAAAAAAGGACCTTTTTTTAAAAAAGTACCTTTTATTACAAAAGTACCTTTTATTAAAAAAGTACCTTTTATTAAAAAAGTACCTTTTATTAAAAAGTACCTTTTATTAAAAAAGCGCCTTTTATTAAAAAAGTACCTTTTATTAAAAAAGTACCTTTTATTAAAAAAGTACCTTTTATTAAAAAAGCACCTTTTATTAAAAAAGTACCTTTAATTAAAAAAACACCTTTTATTAAAAAAGTACCTTTTTATTAAAAAGTACCTTTTATTAAAAAAGTACCTTTTATTAAAAAAGTACCTTTTATTAAAGAAGTGCCTTTTATTAAAAAAGTATCTTTTATTATAAAGTACCTTTTATTAAAAAAGTACCTTTTATAAAAAAGTACCTATTATTAAAAAAGAACCTTTTAAAAAAAAAACATTTATTCAAAAAAGTAGCTTTTATTAAAAAAGAAGCTTTTATTAAAAAGGTAAATTTTATTAAAAAAGTACCCTTTGTAAAAAAACTGCCTTTTATTACAAAAGTACCTTTTATTAAAAATGTATCTTTTTTATTAAAAGTGTACCTTTTATTAAAAAAGTAACTTTTATTAAAAAAGTACCTGTTTTAAATAAATAATTCTACTTAGAAACAAAAACTATAAATAAACGTGCATTAAAAATATAAAAATAAGCTGTGAAAAAGAACGAAATATGCATTTTATATCAATATATGCAAATATATGCATATATTTTGAAATATGCCGAAATATCCAAAAACAAATTGCCATTTATTTTCTAAATTTTATAATTGGGACAAATGTTTAATCCATTTCGGCTTTGGACTGTTGAGAAAAAAAAACATGTACATTTGCTTGCCCTAATTATTACTTATATAAGTGTGAAATGTTGTTAAGCAATTTATTATTAAAGAACTATACGTATATTTTTAATTTGCTCAAAAACCACAAACTACTTTGTATTAACATTATGTTTCTAAATAAATTTAAATTTATAGTTATAGAATTCTTAATCAGAGAAATACCACAAACTTTGATATATTTCCAAAAATTATTTTAAATTTTGATATTTAATTTGTCTAATATTAATCGTACTACTTTTACAAGATATAAACATGTTAAACAGAACTCTAACCGCAAAAGTCTGATTAAGATGTAACAACCAAAAATGTCGAAATCAAAAACAATCAACTATGAACAGTGTTTTAGAAAATAGTTTTAATGGAAATCAAATTTATGTAAATTAAGTAAAATATTAACAGCTTTACCATTCAAGCCAACATAGTAGTTAAAGGTGAATATTTGAAAATTTAATTGATAGGACGGCATTTTTACTACAAAATATGTAAAACAAATTTAAACAACTGTACTTTGATGTCGATTCTTAGTAATAAAACCACATATCAACATATTTCAACATAGAATTTTATACACAGGTATTTTAAATAAACATGTCAAGTACAAAACCATAAAACAAAATCACTGTTGAAATATATAGTGAAATCTTGTAATAAAGGAGACACATGATTAGAGAGATATTTGGTATATTTTAGAAAAATGTCGGACATATTGGGAAACAATTTAAATTTTGTATTTTGATGCTACAAGTTGTCCATTAAATGAAGGTGGCTGCAAAGTGGAGTGTTCTTTATTGGAAGTTTTTACTGCAGTTAGTGTATGCAACAATGAGATGGTAAATATTTGTAATGAAATTTTGAAATTATTCTAGTTCTAGGAATGGAGTATATTTTGTATTTTATACAAACATTTTATTAACTATAAAATATTTTGTTAAAAATTTTTAAGGTAATGACATTTATACGCATAATTACAAATTGATATACATATAAAATACTTACGAATTTAATTTTAAAACAAATTTAACATTATCACCTTAATGTGTAAATTACATGCATGCAAATAAAAATAATATTTTAAAAATAGTATTTAAAACAAGTATTAATTACTGCCATATGTAAAATATTTTATATGCATCTATACTCTGCAGAAAAAAAGGGGTCAGGTGGGAATTAGCACCTGCCCCTTGATAGGTGAAAGCTGAACCGGCTCCGCAAATACATATCACGAGATAGGTTAAAAGAGAACCGGTTCCTAAAGACGTGACCGGTTTAACAGTTATGACATGTTCTTTTGCGTTGGTTCTGTCATATGTTCTTTGGGATTAGTTGTGTGACGATACTTGTGTGATGTTAGTTGTGTGACCGGTCCTTTTCATATAAAAAAACCGGTTCCGTGACCGATCCCTATCACAATGAAGCGGTCACGTGACGTGTGCTGGGATAAGTGCTTTTCCCACAGGGTATGAATAATTCATAAAAAAAATATACAAAAAATATCAACGACATTTTTTAAAAGCGATTTAAAATTTCATTTGTTTTAAAAACACTTCCATACCCATTATACCCAGCAAAAATGAAGCTGCCAAAGAAGCAATAAAAGCATCACTACTATGGCAAAGGCATCACTTCTTTTCTGATGGTTTCATCGATGAATTTAACATTAGCGTGTCATAGGATGGAAGTATTCAAATGTAGCTACTAGCATTACGCATACTTTACTCTAAGGAAGCAATGATAATACAATGTTTAGGTATTATGATGCATGAGTGGAAAATGTTCATATACTTTGTAGTATTTAAGCTTTCATGAAAATCTAATTCATAAGAATGCAGAAAAAATAAGTTTAAAGAAGTGAAATGTATGCATTGATATACAAATACTCTTTATTAAAACAAATAAATAATTCTGCATTAGTGAAAAAGCATTTTTGAAACATTTTTCAAAATATTTTTGGATAATTTAAAAACTGTTGTACAACTTGAAAACATTTTTAGACAATTTTAAAATATTTTTGAACAATTTAAAATAATTTTTGCTTAATTTTAAAACATTTTTGGGCAATTTAGAATAATTTTTACAGAATTTTAAAATTATTTTGATAAATTCTGAATTAAAACTGGAAATGGTGTAGTGTTAAATAATATACAAAATGCAAAAATGTACAGATTGCGTGGTCATAAATATTTAAGGCTGAAAAAATGCAAATGACAGGCCAGCTAGATTCAATTAATGGCTTAAAAATCTGTTTTTCTTGATATTTCAAAACTTTTTTAAAAATTGCAAAACTGCATTAATTCTAACCATCATGAAATTTTAAACTAAAATATAAAAAATAATTTAATAAAAAAATTTCATCAGAACTATTTTTTCAATTTGAATAAATGCTTTAGATTCAAAAAATATACGAAGTAATGAAGAGTGATTTTTAGGATATGCATCGGGTTTATATCCAGATCACTGCATTTGAAATATGAACACATGAATTCTTTTGGAAGTGCCTTAGAATAACACCAAAATATTATAAAAGAATGACAACTGAAGTTTAGGAAGCAATGAAAGAAGTTATTGTCACAGAATGACTACCATTTTTTTGCTGGGTAGTTGCCTAGAATTGGGATAATTTAAATAAAATTTATTGCTAATAGAATAGGTTGTTTCACTATAAAAAATCTTAATATATTTATAAACAGAAATGGGCGATTTTTTTATAATTATATACTTGTGTAATTTTTGTTAATCCTTTCAGAGCTACGCTCACAATTGTGGCCATATGTGTTGGACAAAACTTTTAATAAACAGCCCCATTACTGTATGTCGTTAACGTGTGATTCTACATATCAAAGACTGGTTCAATTACCGGTCACGGCAGAGACTTTTAAGACATTTGGTTTTACCATTTTTTTTTTTATACACTCCACCAATAATGATAAACAAAGTTACAAAATATAATTAAAAATATTACTTTTTTACCTCAAAAGAAAATAGATTTTTGTACATTTTTAAATGTGATAACTGCTTGAAGGCTTATATATCCTTGAATATCTCCAAAATTTATCATGTTAAAGGAATTAAAGAATTTAAAGTGAATAAAGAAATCATACACCTTTAAATCCTTAATATTGTTTTTTTTTTTTTGATTACCAAAGTACTTTTGAGGTTATAATTGTGACGTAAAAAGTACTCCATTACCCATTTTATTATGCCCGAAAAAGTTTCTTTCTATTAAAACAGCGTTTATAAAAAATGTTATCACAAAAATGTTGTAATACATTAAATTAATAAAGCGAAATAATTGTAAATAGAATAAAATAAATCAAAGAAGTACCATAGTACTTTTAATAGTACCACAAAATGTACTATATTATCAATTTTATCATCCCTTTCCTCCACATTATTTTTTCTTTCAAAATAATGCAAAAAAAAAAGATTATGTGAATAAATGCAATGAAAAAATGTTGAGGCAAAAAACAATTTTTATGGTGAAAAAAATTTGAGGTGAATATGAAATATTATTCACCTGTAATCTTCTAATGAAAAAATATAACTAAATATTTTATTCACAACACGCTACTATGAAATTGTATGGAATATTTAGAGGTTCGATTACATTTTCACTGTTAAATTTTTAACGCTACACCGGTTTATGCAAATTTTGCATACCAAGCTGCTTACCCATTAACCTGCGTAAAAAATAACAACCCTGCTGGTGTTTTCGCGCCATGATTACCATTTTAACAGGCGGACATCGTTAGATCGACTAAAAATTGCGTAGCAATCATGAATATAAAGAGTGGTTACATTTTTAGGGCCGATGTCAAATGTGAACCACACCTAAACGTCAAGTTTTTTTCTGCATTTCATTTGACATTTCTCAATTTCAGACTAACTCAATTTGAACCATGGAAAGATACACAATCGAGCAACGCGTTATGAAAATGGGCGTTCAAATCAAAATGCATATCGTGCACTTCGTGATTTTTTTTGGTCAGCATAATCGGCCAAATGTGTCCACAATCGGGAGAATTGTGGGCAAATTTCAGCAAACCGGGTCTGTGAAAACACTTGTGCATGCCCGCCCAGTTCGTTCTGCGGAAAACATTGTTCTTGTTCGCGATAGTGTGTCATGAGGTCGGCCAAGCATTTACCGTGAATGCACTCAAAAAAAATTAACTAGGATTTAGAAAAATGAACTTATTTAGAGGAAAAATTTAAATGAAAATTTTACTACTGAGAAGTAAATTTTTATTAAAAAACAGTAAAATTTCCTCCTAATTAGTTCATACATCATCTAAAATTGTACTGTTAGGAAATGTTTCTTTGGTTTCAAGAAAAATTTTATTTTATTTAAGTTCATTAGATAATTTTTTTTACTAAAAACTAGGACTTAACTCCCTAAAAATAAGAAAATATTTTCTAACAACAAGTTAAATAGCACTTCTTTTAAGTGAACATTATCCTTATCCTACTTCTATGGTAAAGGTAATATATTTTACCATATATTTTAAAGTACTTTGCACTCATTAAGAAAGTATTTTCCCACTTTCAGAGGACTTCCGCTTTGTGAGGACACTGCTCTTAACACGCTTTTTGCTATACAATTTTTTTTTAAAACTAAATTGAATTATACTAATTTTATGTATTTGAAATATAAATTAAAATTCAATAAAAAGGTTAACAAATTAAAAAAATGTAGTGCAGGATATCCTGAAACGTAATAAATTGTGACAAAGTCAAATCCTTTTCGTAGTTAATTAACGGTTCTGCATGAGAGAAATACAAAACGGGATGCCTAGGTGACACACAGCATCTATGGCTAAGGAACACTGGGGGTCCTTTGTCTTCTTAAATTAACTAATTTAAGGAAATTGTTGCAAAAATACAAAATATCACAGTTACATTTCTTGTTATTATTGGAAAATGGAAAAATGTCATAAGTTTATTTTATGGGATTTTTAGCTTTAACTTTATTTGGCATATACAAATTTAAACTTTTTATCATTAGGTGAATAAAGTTATATAAAAAATAAATGTAAAGTTTAATAAGCGCTACGTCAATTATAGGAAAGCCATTATGCCGAAATGTATAAAATGTGCCTGCGATATTTTGTATTGTAGTCAACAAACAAATTTATTACATAAAAGCGCAAATTCGAAATTTTTTACCCTTTGCTAACAAAATTTTAAAATATATTTTAAGCTTCTTTAAGATCAATATTTAAGACTGTTAAAATGAGAGATGGGCACGTGAGAGATTTTCGACCCACGCACGATCACGAACCAAAAATTAATTTCTTTTATTTAATAGTTAATAATAATTAATTTATTTTATTTAATAATATTTTTTCTTGAAAATAAGGAAAACTAACTGGTTTGTTTTTAATTGATTGTTTTTTGGAATAGAATATTAAAAAGAATTTAAACATTTTTCAACAAAAAAATCCTATACCGAATTTTATTATTTTTTAAAAATTAGAAAACTTTTACTTGAAAAAAAGAATATTTTATTAAAATTTTTAAATTTTATCTGAACTAAGTTGCATGAAAATTTTCCTTAGAAATAGTTTATCAGTTTCTAAAATCAAGTAAATTTTTATTATTACATAGGAAAATATTTACTACTTTTTGTTTTTAATTGTCTAAACTAATTTTTAGAAAACAATTCTTCAAAATTAGAAAGTGGTATACTTAAAAACTGAATTTGGAAATGGCTTTCTAAAATTAAGTAATTTTACTACGCGCGAACAAAAAATGAACACACATTAAGTTCAAGTAATTTCTCGATTTAAGTTAGTCACATTTTTTAACTTAATTGGAGTAAATTATATCCTAAATTTTTTTTGAACTAAAATTAATTTTATTTCATTTGAGTATGCAATTTTCTTAAAACTAAGATGTTTATTCTTTAAATTCATAAATTTTTATTTAATTGACTTGTTTTTTTCCTAAAATCAAGAAATATTGCTTAGGAAAAATATAAACTATTTCTGAGTATATAAATTATTTCGTTTTTCCTCAAATTTAGGAATTTTTATTCTTTTAAGAAAATTTTTCTAAGTTTTAATAAAATTTTACTTAAATTGAGGACAATTTATAAACTATTTTAAAGCCAATTTTTGATTACATTTTAGTTAATGTCTTTTTTTTGAGTGTGGTGTTCGCTATCGCGAGATGATTACGAACTTATTGTGGCCAGGAATTGAGAATATGACCCTGGACGATATGTGGTTTCAACAGAACGGTGCCACTTGCCACACAGCTAAAGAAACAGTGGCAATTTTGCGCGACAAATACAATGGCCGTGTTATCTCCCGTGGTGGCGATGTTAATTGGCCGCCAAGATCAAGAGCTAAAGGATGAGATAATTCGGCACATTAACGGCATAGAACCTCAACTATGCCTCAGCGTCATCGAAAATTTGGACCATCGGATGGAGGTGTGTCGCTGAGGTCGCGGCGGCCATTTGGCCGATATTGAACCATACCATATAATCATAATAAAAAGAAATGACAATAATTTTCAAAATAATTTGTTTTATTCAAAATCAACATCGGCCCTTAAAATTTAACCACCCGTTATATATACATTATGGCCGATTTTAGACCTATATTGTGACATGTTACAAACGGAATGACAAACTGATATCACATATGGTGGAGGGCAAAAATTCTTATACTTATATACAGCTTTCCATACCATCTGCCCTGCTACAGAAAAAAGTATATCGTATCAATGTCAAACTTTCAGTTTTTCTGATCCTAATATGATACGAATAAAAATAGTAGACCTTTTTAAATTTTTCCAAAAATTACGCGAAGTAGGCGTAATTAAATATTATTTTCAATAATAAAAAATAATAAATAATTAAATAATAAAACTACTATATCAATAGAGTTTTTTTAATTAAAAAATGCATTTTTTTCAATAAAGCTCTGGAATATTTTAAAACATTCTTGAATAAGTTAGGACAATTTGTATTTTTGTAATTTTTTTATTATTTTTTAATCTGCAAAATGTATACACGCACACTAAAAATAAATCTTTTGTGAATGGCTTTATGTGTGTGTGTGTCAAATTTTTAAGTTCTTGTAACTCAAATTGAAAAAATAAATTCGCATAGGCAGGGACGAAAACCTTTTTGACTAGAAATTAGGAATTACAAATATTTGCCCTATATGAAATAAGGAAATATTTGTCGGGAAAGTGGAAAAGTTGGTTATAAAAAAGAAAAATTCTTTTCCTGAAGGGCCCGTTCAAACCGTTTTGGCTTCAAGCCTGAAATATAAATATGTGTTCTTTGGAATATGGGCTTCTTCACTGATTGAAATATACACCAAGATCGTGATAATAATGGTTAAAATGCTCCCCCTAAACAGCTTACTCAAACCCTTTTGGCTAGACACGTAAAATTTTAATAAGCAGCATTATAAAAATGGTGTATTAAATGGAAAAAGTTTTCCCTAAAAGGCATGTCTTTCGCTAGAAATATGAAATTGAAAATATATGTTCCATGAAGTGTGCATAAGTTCACTAATAAGATACTTTTTGAAATTTTCGATTTAAAAATGTTAAATAAGGGATTAAAGGCCATCAAAAACCTTTTTGGTTACCAATCTGGAATTCAAAGGACAAGTGGAACTTTAACATACAAATTTGGAAACGAAACACTGAAACACAAGCAATGTGGCTGCTGTGGCCGAAAGTGTACAACTCAATCCAAGAACATCAACTCGCCATCGATCTCAACTATCGGATTATTCGCTTACAAGGTTCAATTGACTCAGAAATTGAAGGCAAACAACCGTCCATTTCGTTAAAGGCTTCCCAGATGGGCCTTACAGAAGATCCAATCAGACATCGAGTTTGGCCGAAAACCCGTATTTCCTGACGAGTCACATTTTGATTTCGTCTTCTATGTCAACAAACCAAATTATCGCACGTGGAAAACAGACATGTCATTGTCGAGAAGTCAGTGCATCCACAGAGAGTGATAATTTTGTGTGAATTTTCCAGTGGTGCCATTACTTGCCTCCAGTTTTTGAAAATGTTGCTGGAAACGCCATTACAATGATGATTACTAACTTTTTGTCGACTAAAAAGAAAGATATAAACCTGAATAATCTTTGGCTTCAGCAGGATGTCGCATCATCATATAATCCATCTTTTGCGCACTAAGTTCGGTAATGGTGTTATCAGCGTCTTGACTGTGATTTGACCACTTTAGACTTTTTCTGGTGGAGTGCCGTTAAAGACTTATGTTATGCGAAAAATCCAGAAATCATCAACACCCTTAAGGCTAATATCGTCCGAACCATTTGTGAGATAGAACCACAAAGCGTCAACAAAGTCTTGGAAAATTGGACTGACAGAATGAGCTACTGCAGCCAGATGTATAAAACCGTGTTCCATGCACAAAAAAAACTAAAATCAAGTTTTAATTAAAATATTTGTAAATACAATTAAAAATTTAATTGAATTTCTACCAGCAAAAGAATTTGTTATATCAATTATTTTTTTTTGTTAAAATTAACTGAAATTTTCAATTATTTTTTTAATCATATCAATTAAATTTTTAATCAGAAATCTTCAACATTATCTATTAAAGTTTTAATTATATTAATTAAAAATTTAATTAAAGTTCTAACAAAAAATCAGTTAAAAAGTTGATAAAAATTTCAGGATAAAATCAATTAAAATTTTAATAAAATTATTGATTGAAATTCCAGATTCAACCCAATTACAATTTTAATGAAAATTTCAATGTATTTTTTTTTTATCAAATATACATATGTTTGTGTGTAATTCATCAACGCATGAAAATTTCTAAATATTTTGTACCAAATAGTTCATAGGAGTACCATAGTACTTTTGAGATTCCAATAGTACCACAAAAAAGACTATGGTACCGACTTTATCAAAACTGGTGAATGCGTATCCTCAGTTTTGCTAAAATAGTTCCCATTTTCAAAGTTGAAATACCTAAAAGCCTTAACAAATTGTTAAATAATCAAATTTTCTTTTTTTTTAAAATGATTTTTCGAAGATTTTGTTTGCTAAAAATAAAAAATAAATATTCCAAAAAAAGGCGGCATCCAGCGTTGCCGTTTTGGTTATTCTTAACCAAAATTGGTTATTTTTTTCCCATGTGGAGATTTGAACTTTTTTTTTAATTTTGTTAACTTTTTTGTCGATCAAATATATAAATTGTTTTTTCTGTGTTCTTAAATTTTATTTAACAGTAAAGATTTTTATTACGTTGATTTGGAAACACTGTTAATATTTTTTATAAAAGTATGTAGTCCGTTGTACAAAATATGTTAATCAGCTCTGGATTACCAAAATATGCATGTCTGTTTAAATTGGCGACATTCTAACGATGAGAAGAAGGACTCTAAATTGAACAATTTCTAATATTATTTTTTTAAGAATATTTGAATGTACTTCACCGTTTTTCGGTAGATTAAATTTCGTAACAAACGGTGTTGTTTATTGCTTTATAAATATAAATAACACTAGTTTACAAAATGAAATTTTTTTCATGTACAGTTGATAAGAGATTGATTTCCTTATGTATTTTCTCCCGCTGAATTGGAAAATCAAGGTTAAATTTTTTTTATGGAACAGTTTTTGAGATATTGTGATTTTTTTAATTTTTCACTTGACGAATCATATCTCAAGCTAGAAATGTCCGATTGGGTCGTTCTCTCGGTACCCAAATGCAAGGTATTGAGATGACGAACAAATATGTATAATCGGATCTTTGATCGGTAAAGCCGTTCAAAATATATCGATAACATTAGGGCACATTTTCAAAAAAATCATATTTTACAGTAACACTTTTCCGACGGGAAATTCAAATCGTTAAAAAAACGTCTGGTTTCTCTTCATGTGCGTAAACCTGATACTTTTACGTAAGAACTAAGACAAACCAGAAGAAAATCGACCGAAAAATAACAAAGTTATAAGCAATTGAGTGAATAAATCCAAATCTCATATTTTAAGAATAATTTATTTTTTTTGACAATATATTGGGTTCAATCACCAAAATACTGCTCAGTATAGACAAACCCTACGAAACTGTTCCCTTAGATCCCTGATATTTTGTTTCGACAGATTCTAACCCCGACATTTTGTTTTGACAGCTTCTAACGTTGACATTTTATTTTGACAGCTTCTATAAAACGTAGTGTCGGTTGTTTGTATATTTTTCTCACAAATTTGATTTAAATTATATTTCATTGTGTTCATCAAAATGTATAAAAGAAAACGAGAATTTGAGTGCGTAAACAATCCAAATAATTTCTGTTACGTGTGTGGCAATTTTGTCCCCCAACCAAATAGACGTAGATTCACCGATTCGTTACAACAGAATTATCTGCAATATTTTAATTATAGAGCAATTCCATATGAAAGCGATCACCTTTTGGACGACCCCTCTCCGATTTTAAAATAAATAATCTCAATCGATTGCCCATTAAAAAATAATGTACCTACATATTTTTTTTTTATAGTGACTGGTTTAGTGGTGGTGTACACCACTGTCATGTGACAAAATTGAAGAATTCTTCATAAGGGACCTCATTGAAAGTTGTTTTAAAAAAAACTACTAAAGCGATCGCAACGAGTGATAGCTCGTTGGAAAGGTATTGAATCAGGCTTCAATTGAAAAATAAAATTTTCCTAATTTTTCTCAGAAATTTACCTTTTTTCCCATGAAAATTAAATTTTCCCATGAAAATTAAATTTTCCGATTTTCCACAGAAGCTCCTAAATTTTCCGGCTAATTTTATTTTTTTTGGATTCCTCATAATTTTTGCTTTAAGAATCAGCAATAAAAAAATGGGCCCCGACTCCTTGTTTGGACAGGAGAAGAGCATTTAAGAGACCACCTTGTTCTCATTGTTTTTATATTTTTTATAATTGAATTATTTTTAATTATTTAACATTATTTTTTTTTTTTTATTAAAAATACATTTTAAAAATTATTTTACAGTTAAAAATACATTTATGAAGAAAAAATCAATTTTTTTTTAAGAGCCCCAAGTTGAGTGTGTAGTGAATATGAATCGGCCATAAATCCATGGATAATAGCAGCAGTGGCATGTAATGGCACACCAAACCCGACTGAGGCTACAGGTCATAAAATGTTTTGTAAATTTTTTAAATTACCAGGTAATAAATATTTCGCCTAAAATGACACGTGCAGAAACAAGTCATAAAACACGGATTTTCCATAAATATGGCGAAATATTTATTACCTGGTAATTTAAAAAATTTACAAAACATTTTATGACCTGTGGTCGGCTTATTGGCAGTAACTAATTAAGTCCCTCTTTAAAAAACATTTTATGACCAGTAGTTTACGCAAATTTTCCTATTAAAGAAAAGCAAATATCGCTTATTTTTTTTACCTATTTTTTACCAAAAAATAAATATAAATACTTCACACACTCTGAGTCAAATTTCAGTTGAATACTAAACGTGAAAGTGTTAAAGTGTTTTTTTTTGTAAAGTAAAGAGTGAAGCTGTAAGGACAATTTAAAGAAAAATGAATAAATTTTACTGCAATCCGTTTAACAAGAGTGGACATCGTTCGAAAAAGATAAAAGTATTAAAATTAACTGGTGTTTCGAAGCGATACATGAATGAATTAAATATACAATACGGTGAAGAAGCACAATTCATTTGCCCCAAGTGTAAAATCGATTTGTCTCAACAAGCAAATGCATTGAAACAAATGCAACCACAATCCGAGAGTGAAATGACAATTGAACAAAATGTTTCATCTGATAGTGAGGCAGACATTCCGATGGTCAATATGTCTTTGAGTCCTTTGAATGAGGCTATTACCACTTTAGGTGAAACGCCTATTAGAAAAAGAAAGTTGCGAAGTGAAAAATACAGGAAAGATAAAAAAGGCAAGGTTATGAGTGCAATCGCGACAATATTTGATGAAGGCTCTGATAACGAATGCAGTCAAGCAGATGACGTTGATGACGGCAAACAAATGATTGAGCAGTTGAAAAGAAAATTCAATTTAGCGACCACTTTTCCGGAGAAATATCTCATTTTATCTATGCTGCCTCAATCATGGTCTATACGCAAGATTTCTGAACAGTTTCAAACATCTTTTTACATCGCGAGAAGAAGCAAAGAATTAGTTCGACAGAAGGGCATATTGGCGACTCCCACCAAGAAATTTGGCTCAAGGACCCTCAGCGAAGCAACGGTGAAATTGATTCAAGATTTTTACTGCAATGATGACAACAGCCGCGCCTGCCCAGGTACACGTGACTATGTTATCACACGTGAAGATGGAGAAAAAGTACACAAGCAGCGCAGATTATTATTATGTAATCTATCCGAAGCATACCATCAGTTCAAAGAGAAATACCCAGCAGAAAAATTGGGATTTTCTAAGTTTGCCATCCTACGACCAAAAGAATGCGTGCTGGCATTAGACAGGCACGGAACGCATTCAGTCTGCGTTTGCATGTTTCATCAAAACATCAAATTAATGTTCTTTCCATGCAAGAAATTGAAAGTATTTCCGGTAAAATTGAAACATATAGGGACCTCCTGTCGAAGTCGTTGTGCGCATACCCCACGGAAAATTGTCATCTGTCCAAATGCGACAATTGTCCGAAGATTGACGAGCTAGAGCAATATTTGGCGGAAAAGTTTGCACAGCTGTTAATTCAGGAGGTGCATTTCAAACAGTGGATAATTAGCAGCGGCAGATGTTCCCTTGAGACCGTGGTAAAGCAGATTCCGGAATTCATCGAGGAATTCGGAATGAACTGAAGGCGCACCATTTCATATCCGAGATGCAATCGAAATTTCTAAAGGAAAGTAAGGAGAAATTAGCCCAAAATTAATTCATTGTGATAAGCGACTTTGCCGAGAATTACACTTTTCTCGTTCAGGATGAAATTCAGGCTTATCACTGGGCAAACGACCAGTGCACGGTGCATCCTTTTTGCATTTATTTCAAAAACGAAGATAACGAACTACAGACCGTAAGCCTTGTTGTTGTCGCGGAGAGTTTAGCTCATAATTATGTGTCTGTTTATTTATTTCAAATGAAACTGTTTGAATTCTTAAGATCAAAATTCGATGCAATCGACAAAGTAACGTTTTTCTCAGACGGCGCGGCTTCTCAGTACAAGAATAAAAAAAAATTTTACAATCTTTGCATAATTGAAGAAGAACAAAACTGCAAGGTCGAGTGGCACTTTTTTGCGACGTCCCACGGTAAGGGCCCATGCGATGCGTTAGGGGGAACCCTAAAACGCATGGCGACTAAGGCAAGTTTGCAAAGGCCATATACTGACCAGATCTTAAATGTACAACATTTGTTTTCGTGGATTCAAAGCAAGGAAATTGCCATTAACACAGTTTTATGCACTCAAAAAGAACACGATGCCATGGAGCGACGACTTCAAAACAGATATAATAATGTCAAAACTATAACTGGAACGCAAAAGTTTCATTGCTTTATACCAAATATTTCTGATATGTCAATTAATGTAAAGCGGTACTCTTCGTCTGCCGATGTGCTAAATTTAAAGTTACTTTAATTTTATAATGATGCCAAGACAATTGAAATTTTAATAAATATTGTAATTAAGTATAAGCAGCAAAATAAGAAAGATTTTTTCTTAATAAATGTATTTTTAACTGTAAAATAATTTTTAAAATGTATTTTTAATAATAAAATAAAATAATGTTAAATAATTAAAAATAATTCAATTATAAAAAATATAAAAACAATGAGAACAAGGTGGTCTCTTAAATGCTCTTCTCCTGTCCAAACAAGGAGTCGGGGCCCATTTTTTTATTGCTGATTCTTAAAGCAAAAATTATGAGGAATCCAAAAAAAAATAAAATTAGCCGGAAAATTTAGGAGCTTCTGTGGAAAATCGGAAAATTTAATTTTAATGGGAAAATTTAATTTTCATGGGAAAAAAGGTAAATTTCTGAGAAAAATTAGGAAAATTTTATTTTTCAATTAAAGCCTGAATACCTTTCCAACGAGCTATCACTCGTTGCGATCGCTTTAGTAGTTTTTTTTTAAACAACTTTCAATAAGGTCCCTTATGAGGAATTCTTCAATTTTGTCACATGACTGTGGTGTACACCACCACTAAACCAGTCACTATAAAAAAAATATGTAGGTACATTATTTTTTGCTGGGCAATCGATTGAGACTATTTATTTTAAAATAGGAGAGGGGTCGTCCAAAAATTTGCCAATTTTGATCGTTTTCATATGGAATTGCTCTATAATTAAATAAACTAGATCTATAAAACCGCACAACCCTTACAAATATTATCAGCTGAACATAAACTAATTTGGTTTTTTTTTTCTATCAGTGATAATGGATGGTAATTGCTTTCTTCGAATGTTTTCTTTGTGTTGTTTATTATTTTCTTACATTTTAATAAATCTAAAAAACCAATATATACTACTCAAAAATAATAAAAAAATAGAATAAATATTTAAGTCAGTTTTTAATTAAAAAAAAAACTGCATTGTTACGGACCGGATACGGTATCAAAGACAGGCTTTCAACGGACTCAACTTCGTTATTTACACCACACAACGATACATAAACGTTCCGTCATTGACAGACTTTCAACGAATTCGAATCAGTTTCGATATTCCTCACAATCCGGTACGTACCCGGAGTTAGATTCTGTTAATGACGTTCTGAAAACGGTAGGTAAACGGTTTTTATTGAAAAAAATGCAGTCCATGCAAATAATTGCTCAGAAGATTTATTATCTGAAAGCGAAAATTAAATTTTTCATTAATTTTTGTCATAATACAACACAAATTTAAATACCTTTTGGTTACTTTTTTTCTCATTTGGTAACATTTTTTTTTAAATATTGTGGTTACAAAATTTTTTTATCCGTGGCAACACTGGTGGCATTATAAAAGAATTCAAATTTTAACAATTTTTTTTTTTAAATTTTAAAATAGACATATTAACACATGATATCTTAAGTCTGATTGAATTTTTAACGAATCGATTTGCATTTAATTATTATTAAACTAAATAAACAACCGTCAGGTAATAACTGACAAACCTTTTTTGAGCGTATGCTTCTAATTTAGTCTAGTTTTTAAAATTTCTTCCGTTTGATTATTTTTATTAAACCATATTTTAAATTTTACAAATTAGGCAATAATATTATTAAAATATGCAACAAATATGCACCTAAAAAAATATATGCAAAAATAAGTAGATATGTAGTTTTCATATGCACAAATATGCAAGAACAAATTGATGCCATTCTGTTGCAAATTCATGGATTCTAAAAAATATTTTATTATTTCTATGCATTCAGGCAAAGAAAAAACATGGTTGGGTCAATCATATTCGAAGAGCATCATATATTTTTGGGTTTATGGTTGTACCAACCATAATCGTACTATATTATGGTTATCATATTATGATAATAAAATAACCATATTTTTACCATATTATGGTCCCTACAGTTATATTATGATTTAAAAATTACCATATAATGGTCCTAAATAAACATGTTATTTTGAATTTATCATAATATGATCGCACGTACTTATAGTATGCTCAAAATGTTATCATATTATGGCCCCTCATAACTATTTTATGATTCCTGGATAATCTTAAAGGAAAAGTTCTTAGAAACTATGTTTTTCATGCTTTTTAAATTTAAGAAAATTTCCCTTAGAAATGTTTTTTCTATAAAAAAATAAAATTAAGGACTTTTTGAAGAAAAATTGTTGGGGAAAAAATCACAGACTTTAATAACTTTTCTTTCTTTGATTGTATAATTATTTATTGATTGTTGCCAGCATTTTGTGGTTGAATAATCATCATATTTTTTTCATAGTCAGAAGTTTTGTTACCACAGTATGGTTACAGCCAATCATTATATAAAATAGAAGGTGCCAATCATAAAATAGTAAAATATTTACTAAATAATGATGGTAGCGACCATGTTGATGGTTAGAAAACCAATAACTTGGTTGTGATAACCATACCTGATTGCAGCAAGCACAATATAGTAGCAGTGATCATATTACAACCATGTTTTTTCTCTGCGTGTTTGCATGAAAATCGCTGCTCTGATTTGAATACATGATTTTATATTTTTTGAAAAAAAAAAATTATTTTTATTACGAATATTTCGTATTATATTGAATTTGATATAAATTTATGTGAAGGATGCATCTGTAAAATGTCTATACAACAAAATTTAGTTTACTTGTATTTTTTGTATGTGAAAGTAAATGGAAAATGTATATGTATGTGTATATTTTATAAATTTATACAATAATACAATACATAATTGTAAATTGACAGAAATAAATGAACATAGGTAGTAGTAACATAATAAAGATTGTGTATAAATAGTAGTTGGGTTTAGAAGCCTAAAGTTTACAGTAAATATTAATTAAAACTACTTTTGCCTATAAAGGCTGGAAATATTTAAGATTCTTTCAATGCAAGTATGTTTTAACCTCAAAATTTGCAATTTGAGTCTTTACCGAAGTGAAAACTATTTCGTAAACATGCTTTAAAGTTTTCACATATAGAAAAACATGCTTATAATGCATAAATAAATAGAGCACATATACATTTTGTTGTACTATTTGTCTATATGCTTGTAATTTAGTAAAAATTCTATGTACATTTCTAAAAATGTATTTATTGGACATTAGACAGCCAGGCAGTGCGGCAGTATGGCAGTATGGCCAGGGGGCATGAAGGCAGTGTGCATTCATATTGCTTATTTAAAAAAAAAAAGACATTAGTAAAATAGTGATTTTTTTATTAAAATTTAAACTTATGATTGGGTGGAGGGTTTAATAAGAATTTTTATTCATATGTATAGGAAATGGATCGGATTTATTTAAAGTTTCAATAACATATGTATTTGAAAGTAAAATGTTTACAAACAGTTTGATTACAAATATTTGATACATTTTATATTTTTTTTCTATGAAAACATTTGCCTCAATGCCATTTGTATACAATGTGCATCTAGCTTTTATGTACAAATAAATTAAAAAACAATTATACGCCTCAGCAGTACGAGTAGGAAGTAAAATGGTATTTAAATTCACATGGAATAAAAAAAAATTTGTATATGAAAAAAAAATTTTAAAAATATCTTTTGGTAAATTTCAACGCCTCTAATGCCGGAATTTATGTTTGCTATGAAATACAAACTATTATTTTGTCAGATAAAATAAACAACGAAGGCGTTTTTTAAATTTTATTTTATTGCTTAATTTTGGTGATAACAATTGAAAAAAGTTGACTCACAGCAACAAAAAAAAAAATGTAAGTGATTCTTAGGCATTAATTTATAATTGATGCCATCTTTCCATTTGTTCAATTCCCAACGGGTATTGTATCGTTGTATCTGTTGTATCGTGTATTACTTTACAATAGTGTAAAATTGTTATTGGTAATTTACACTTAAAAATCTGATACAACTTTACACCTTCATTTGCCGTGTTGATTAAATGTTGTATTGTATATCATAACATATCAGTCTCAAGTGAATGCCAGTTTTTTCACTTTCACCTTTATTTTGCATATTATTTTTATTTTTTCTTCTTGTTTCTATAAATTTATAAATATTTTTCTTTTTTTTCTTTTTCACTATTTGACGTTTTACAACATGAAAATGCAACAAAATATTTGTATAGTGTATTTCAATACAACATACAGAGTATAATATTGGCTGTGAATTGCCCTATTCTGATTTTTTCATTTTTACAACTTAAAAAATCTGATTTTGAATGAAATTAACTTTTTTCAAATCTATGATATTTATAACTATGGTTATTTATAACTATTTGATATTTATAACTTTGGTTAAGTTAAACTTTAGTTAATTTGTAAAATCAAGTTATCAGGTTTGAGTGATTTGTATTATTTTTTAACTTACAATATTTTAAAATCGTAGTTATTATTTATAGTAAAAATTGCAAATAAATAAAAAATTAGGCTGAGGTCCGATAATTGATGTCCTGTTAAATTTTTTTTGTTTGTTTATTTATTTGGAATCTATCAAGTGATAATAAGCAAATTTGATCCAAAAAAATCAGGTACAATATACAACAACATACAGTATATTACATCATTATGTAATATCACTTATTTTAAAATTTAACAACTCATTAATTTATGATTTTAGATACATATTTACAGACTTATTATCTAAATGGGAGATCTAATACTTGCAGTTCCTTTTAATCTTATTATTTCGTTACTATCATCTGATAAACAAATGGCTAATACATTAGGGTGATCACTTAATCTTTTTAAATACTTTTCTGAAGATCTTTTGGTTTCATCCTTTACTTTAGGTATGTTGTTATTTGTGACGAACCATGGTGAGTCTAAAATTGCCCGAAGTGTCTTAGATTGAAATTTTTGTAAAATCTATATTAGACTTGCTTGCTGTACTCCAGAGGTGGATGCCGTGTACCCAAATTGGTTTAAGAATAGCTTTATAAATCCTTTATTTATTTTCTATGCTTGAGCGCCCCGGTAGGCTAGTTGGTAGCGTGCTAGCTTATCAGTGCGGGGGTCGTGGGTTCGATTCCCACCAGAGGCTCTGGTCTGTTTTCGCTACAACGCGCCGATGGCCTTTGTTGCTAGTGCTCGGTTAGGGTATTAGGATATAATTTGTAATTATATGACTAATATAAATAAAATAAATAAATAAAATATTTTCTATGCTTAACTGAAATTTGGGGCAAAGCAGCCAGTACAGCTTTTTCAATTTGTTAAGTTGATTAATTTTTTTTATATGATCTTCCCAAGTGAGTTTTCTATCCAAATGCATTCCAAGATACTTGATACAATATTTATGGGGTATTTTTTTATTATTTATTTTTACAGCTTTACAATCGCCTTTTCTCAACGTAAATGTAATATAATTCGACTTGTTTGAGTTCACCTTAATGTTCCATATTGTAAGACAGTTCTGTAGATTCTGTTAAAAGTTAAATTAAAAAAATTTAGAATTTATTTGGAAACATCAAAAAACATCTCACTTTTCACTAAAGAACTGCTTTAGATGTAATGAAAAAGATCATAAAAGATAACTTTCACATCACTCCTTTTTTTCTTTTCCTACTTTTTTTGCTAAGTAGTAATCTAAAAAACCATTTTTTAAAGAAAATCGTGCACACATTGCTTTTTTTGACCCGTAACCGCCCCAGGGAAAATAACTTTTAGCTCAATATTAGAAATAAGTCATACACTTAAAATAGTTTGTAGGTTAAAATTACAGAAAATACCATATGAAAGAAAATATATATTCAAAAGATTCTTTTTGTTTTCTTCGATCTTCTTGATTTGTGTATTATTTTTTATTGAGCTTAAGATTTTTTATTTATAAATAATTAATTATAAATATTTATTTATCCCAATATTTCGTCACCACACTGGTTGACTTCTTCAGGGGAAATTGTTTTTTATAATTAATAAATGAAAATTATAAATATACAACAATTTTTTTAAAAAGGCGGTAAATCAAAAATTATTTTTTTTGTCAATATTTAAAAAAAAAAAATATCAAAGAAAACAAAAAATAACAATATTAGAAATATAAAAAAATATTACACGAACAAAAATATATTTTAAATACATGTTATTTAACATAATAATATTTATCCTAGTTCGTATTAACTAAATGTCTGTAATTTTGTGCAATATTTGCTATGACTGTTTTATAATTAATTTGGTCTACATACTTTTCACTTAAATTAAAACGTTTTTGTTGTTTACTTTGAAATATTATTTGAACAACTGACACATCAGTAAAAAAACAAATGATTAGTCAGTTTGAAATAAATGTTTAAATTTTACTTAGCAATACAGTAAAAAATAGCTGATTTATTCATTTATTACAAATTGTTTCTCTTTTTTGTATTTTTGTTTGTTTTTTAATTTACAAAATGTATGTATATACACACACTCTATAGACACATTTTGTGTAATAACTGTAACAAATAAACCACAAAATTTCCGTTTTGTGGGTAAATTTCAAACAAATGAAACTGAAAAAATTGGTAAATGATAGTAATTCATTTTGAACAAATGTATAAAGAAGTTAAAATCAATATTTCTTAGCAAAATAAATGCATGTTATTTTTATTTTTAACTGATCTAAAAACTTTTTTTATAAACTACAAACAGTAAACTAAACTATGGAGATCATATCAGGATATGTTAAAAGATATTTTAAGGACTTTGGAAGAATGTTTAAAATTGTTTTTTAATTTGCTAATAAAAAAATTGGATGCATTAAGATTATATTCATACAAGACACTTTAATGAATAAATAGAGGGGGCCAAACTTGCTAGATCATTGCGTATATTAAGAAATATTGGAAAAATATGATAAATATTTTGACAAATTTGCACAGTTTTGAATTTACAATACATTTTTGATTTACAATATTCAACGAATTTGTTTTCTAAAACGAAGCCGAGTAATACGCTGAAGCTTTCTGAATCGATAGAAAAATATCAAAACTTTTTTTTAAACCTAAAAAACTGGACAAAAAAATTTACATAAATTAGCCGTGGACGATTATTACACTGTATAAGGTTAGTGTAGTAAAACTTCAAAAAGAGATAAGCGCTGCGTGGTTACAGTCAAATTAAATCGACATTTAAAATCTTCATTATTTTGGCCAAAAGGACTTAGCGCATGTAATTCGAGGAATATTTTTTTTTAAATTTTATATTTCTAGCCGAAGCGGCTTGGGCAGCCCATAAATAGAACATTTTTCCTTTTTGAAAATTACGATAAGTACTTTGTCTTTGAAATAGTAAATATTCCAGCGAACACATTTTAAATTTCAAGTTTTTAGCCAAAGTGGTGTGGATAGGCCGTCAAGGAGGAAACTTTTTCCATCTTTTACCCTCTTCGTACAAATTTTCAAAAATCTCGTTTAAGCCTTCTTTGCGTCATTATTCTTTTTTTCTGAAATAATTCACAGTCAAGTAGTTCATGCTCAAGATTAAGGAAACAATATTAAAAAAAATCGTAGTATAAGTAGAAAATACAAATAATTAATCAATAATATGATGGAAATATCCATCACCATGCAAAGTCTCATGTTAAGCTCAGTACTAAATAAATAAAATATGAAATATCAAACTTTAGACTCTAAAGGCAAACCAATGAAATTTTTTCATAAAAATTAAAAAAAGGTTTCTTTTTACTCCAATCAAAAATTAGTTTTCATAATAATGAGTTTCATGTGAAATATGTGTATAAATTGTTTTCGCACCAATTTAATAAGCAGTATAACTCCTTTCAGCAGGGACCGTAATAATTATTGCTTTTTTCATAAAAGTTATTTTTTGATTTTTATGTTTTGGAGCAAAATAACAGTTACTTTTTTATTTTTTCGGGGAAAAAACAGTTATTTTATTTTTTTTTCGGGAGCAAGATCATTATTTTTTTTTATTGATTTTTATTTTTTCGTGCAAAAATAATAGTTTTTTTTATTTTTTCAAGTAAAAATAAAAGTTATTTTTTGATTGTTATTTTTTCGATCAAAAATAAGTTATTTTTTGATTTTTGTTTTTTGCTATTAACTATTAAAAATGTTTAAAAATTTCGATATTAAAACTTTTTCGCTTCTAAACCGGGTTCCGTATATGAAATTTTTTCACCAAAAATTAAGTAAATTAAGTTTCCATCGAAGTAGCTTAAGTTCTGATACAATTTTTTTTTTTTAATTTCTTTGAAATACATTTTTCGAGAGTTAATTTCAATAAAATTAAAATTTTCATCTTTTTAATAGTTATTTTAACAATAATTTCAGTCAATTCTACCAACAAAACTTTTGTAATATTTTGTAATGCTTTGTAACTTTTTGTTAGCTATTCAAATATAATATTTTATGCTGTTTTTAACATTATACAAATTGTAAAATGAATATATTGGCTGAAGTGTTCCATAAACTATATTGTATTGTATGCATTTGACTACTTTATGCTCTTCAGTCAATAAACTGCTGGACTGGCTACACAGCCAGACATACAAATTAGTTGTTGTTAGTTGGAGTAGTAGTAGAAGTACTTGCTATTGTTATTGTTCATTATAAATATGGGTCAAAATTCATTTGAATAATGAACATATAACATATAATAAGCTTTGAGAGCTAATCTCATCTAAATAAATAGAACCTTTGGCGTTTTGTTTTTTAATGTTGCCATGACATGGAAGTATTATTTATATACAGAGATTTACAAATATGTTAATACACTGAAAAAATGGGATGCAGTAAAATAATAATAATACTCGTTCCAAGAAAGAATGAAATAACTCCAATAAGATAAAATCACAGACTTTAATAACTTTTCTTTCTTTGATTGTATAATTATTTATTGATTGTTGCCAGCATTTTGTGGTTGAATAATCATCATATTTTTTTCATAGTCAGAAGTTTTGTTACCACAGTATGGTTACAGCCAATCATTATATAAAATAGAAGGTGCCAATCATAAAATAGTAAAATATTTACTAAATAATGATGGTAGCGACCATGTTGATGGTTAGAAAACCAATAACTTGGTTGTGATAACCATACCTGATTGCAGCAAGCACAATATAGTAGCAGTGATCATATTACAACCATGTTTTTTCTCTGCGTGTTTGCATGAAAATCGCTGCTCTGATTTGAATACATGATTTTATATTTTTTGAAAAAAAAAAATTATTTTTATTACGAATATTTCGTATTATATTGAATTTGATATAAATTTATGTGAAGGATGCATCTGTAAAATGTCTATACAACAAAATTTAGTTTACTTGTATTTTTTGTATGTGAAAGTAAATGGAAAATGTATATGTATGTGTATATTTTATAAATTTATACAATAATACAATACATAATTGTAAATTGACAGAAATAAATGAACATAGGTAGTAGTAACATAATAAAGATTGTGTATAAATAGTAGTTGGGTTTAGAAGCCTAAAGTTTACAGTAAATATTAATTAAAACTACTTTTGCCTATAAAGGCTGGAAATATTTAAGATTCTTTCAATGCAAGTATGTTTTAACCTCAAAATTTGCAATTTGAGTCTTTACCGAAGTGAAAACTATTTCGTAAGCATGCTTTAAAGTTTTCACATATAGAAAAACATGCTTATAATGCATAAATAAATAGAGCACATATACATTTTGTTGTACTATTTGTCTATATGCTTGTAATTTAGTAAAAATTCTATGTACATTTCTAAAAATGTATTTATTGGACATTAGACAGCCAGGCAGTGCGGCAGTATGGCAGTATGGCCAGGGGGCATGAAGGCAGTGTGCATTCATATTGCTTATTTAAAAAAAAAAAGACATTAGTAAAATAGTGATTTTTTTATTAAAATTTAAACTTATGATTGGGTGGAGGGTTTAATAAGAATTTTTATTCATATGTATAGGAAATGGATCGGATTTATTTAAAGTTTCAATAACATATGTATTTGAAAGTAAAATGTTTACAAACAGTTTGATTACAAATATTTGATACATTTTATATTTTTTTTCTATGAAAACATTTGCCTCAATGCCATTTGTATACAATGTGCATCTAGCTTTTATGTACAAATAAATTAAAAAACAATTATACGCCTCAGCAGTACGAGTAGGAAGTAAAATGGTATTTAAATTCACATGGAATAAAAAAAAATTTGTATATGAAAAAAAAATTTTAAAAATATCTTTTGGTAAATTTCAACGCCTCTAATGCCGGAATTTATGTTTGCTATGAAATACAAACTATTATTTTGTCAGATAAAATAAACAACGAAGGCGTTTTTTAAATTTTATTTTATTGCTTAATTTTGGTGATAACAATTGAAAAAAGTTGACTCACAGCAACAAAAAAAAAAATGTAAGTGATTCTTAGGCATTAATTTATAATTGATGCCATCTTTCCATTTGTTCAATTCCCAACGGGTATTGTATCGTTGTATCTGTTGTATCGTGTATTACTTTACAATAGTGTAAAATTGTTATTGGTAATTTACACTTAAAAATCTGATACAACTTTACACCTTCATTTGCCGTGTTGATTAAATGTTGTATTGTATATCATAACATATCAGTCTCAAGTGAATGCCAGTTTTTTCACTTTCACCTTTATTTTGCATATTATTTTTATTTTTTCTTCTTGTTTCTATAAATTTATAAATATTTTTCTTTTTTTTCTTTTTCACTATTTGACGTTTTACAACATGAAAATGCAACAAAATATTTGTATAGTGTATTTCAATACAACATACAGAGTATAATATTGGCTGTGAATTGCCCTATTCTGATTTTTTCATTTTTACAACTTAAAAAATCTGATTTTGAATGAAATTAACTTTTTTCAAATCTATGATATTTATAACTATGGTTATTTATAACTATTTGATATTTATAACTTTGGTTAAGTTAAACTTTAGTTAATTTGTAAAATCAAGTTATCAGGTTTGAGTGATTTGTATTATTTTTTAACTTACAATATTTTAAAATCGTAGTTATTATTTATAGTAAAAATTGCAAATAAATAAAAAATTAGGCTGAGGTCCGATAATTGATGTCCTGTTAAATTTTTTTTGTTTGTTTATTTATTTGGAATCTATCAAGTGATAATAAGCAAATTTGATCCAAAAAAATCAGGTACAATATACAACAACATACAGTATATTACATCATTATGTAATATCACTTATTTTAAAATTTAACAACTCATTAATTTATGATTTTAGATACATATTTACAGACTTATTATCTAAATGGGAGATCTAATACTTGCAGTTCCTTTTAATCTTATTATTTCGTTACTATCATCTGATAAACAAATGGCTAATACATTAGGGTGATCACTTAATCTTTTTAAATACTTTTCTGAAGATCTTTTGGTTTCATCCTTTACTTTAGGTATGTTGTTATTTGTGACGAACCATGGTGAGTCTAAAATTGCCCGAAGTGTCTTAGATTGAAATTTTTGTAAAATCTATATTAGACTTGCTTGCTGTACTCCAGAGGTGGATGCCGTGTACCCAAATTGGTTTAAGAATAGCTTTATAAATCCTTTATTTATTTTCTATGCTTGAGCGCCCCGGTAGGCTAGTTGGTAGCGTGCTAGCTTATCAGTGCGGGGGTCGTGGGTTCGATTCCCACCAGAGGCTCTGGTCTGTTTTCGCTACAACGCGCCGATGGCCTTTGTTGCTAGTGCTCGGTTAGGGTATTAGGATATAATTTGTAATTATATGACTAATATAAATAAAATAAATAAATAAAATATTTTCTATGCTTAACTGAAATTTGGGGCAAAGCAGCCAGTACAGCTTTTTCAATTTGTTAAGTTGATTAATTTTTTTTATATGATCTTCCCAAGTGAGTTTTCTATCCAAATGCATTCCAAGATACTTGATACAATATTTATGGGGTATTTTTTTATTATTTATTTTTACAGCTTTACAATCGCCTTTTCTCAACGTAAATGTAATATAATTCGACTTGTTTGAGTTCACCTTAATGTTCCATATTGTAAGACAGTTCTGTAGATTCTGTTAAAAGTTAAATTAAAAAAATTTAGAATTTATTTGGAAACATCAAAAAACATCTCACTTTTCACTAAAGAACTGCTTTAGATGTAATGAAAAAGATCATAAAAGATAACTTTCACATCACTCCTTTTTTTCTTTTCCTACTTTTTTTGCTAAGTAGTAATCTAAAAAACCATTTTTTAAAGAAAATCGTGCACACATTGCTTTTTTTGACCCGTAACCGCCCCAGGGAAAATAACTTTTAGCTCAATATTAGAAATAAGTCATACACTTAAAATAGTTTGTAGGTTAAAATTACAGAAAATACCATATGAAAGAAAATATATATTCAAAAGATTCTTTTTGTTTTCTTCGATCTTCTTGATTTGTGTATTATTTTTTATTGAGCTTAAGATTTTTTATTTATAAATAATTAATTATAAATATTTATTTATCCCAATATTTCGTCACCACACTGGTTGACTTCTTCAGGGGAAATTGTTTTTTATAATTAATAAATGAAAATTATAAATATACAACAATTTTTTTAAAAAGGCGGTAAATCAAAAATTATTTTTTTTGTCAATATTTAAAAAAAAAAAATATCAAAGAAAACAAAAAATAACAATATTAGAAATATAAAAAAATATTACACGAACAAAAATATATTTTAAATACATGTTATTTAACATAATAATATTTATCCTAGTTCGTATTAACTAAATGTCTGTAATTTTGTGCAATATTTGCTATGACTGTTTTATAATTAATTTGGTCTACATACTTTTCACTTAAATTAAAACGTTTTTGTTGTTTACTTTGAAATATTATTTGAACAACTGACACATCAGTAAAAAAACAAATGATTAGTCAGTTTGAAATAAATGTTTAAATTTTACTTAGCAATACAGTAAAAAATAGCTGATTTATTCATTTATTACAAATTGTTTCTCTTTTTTGTATTTTTGTTTGTTTTTTAATTTACAAAATGTATGTATATACACACACTCTATAGACACATTTTGTGTAATAACTGTAACAAATAAACCACAAAATTTCCGTTTTGTGGGTAAATTTCAAACAAATGAAACTGAAAAAATTGGTAAATGATAGTAATTCATTTTGAACAAATGTATAAAGAAGTTAAAATCAATATTTCTTAGCAAAATAAATGCATGTTATTTTTATTTTTAACTGATCTAAAAACTTTTTTTATAAACTACAAACAGTAAACTAAACTATGGAGATCATATCAGGATATGTTAAAAGATATTTTAAGGACTTTGGAAGAATGTTTAAAATTGTTTTTTAATTTGCTAATAAAAAAATTGGATGCATTAAGATTATATTCATACAAGACACTTTAATGAATAAATAGAGGGGGCCAAACTTGCTAGATCATTGCGTATATTAAGAAATATTGGAAAAATATGATAAATATTTTGACAAATTTGCACAGTTTTGAATTTACAATACATTTTTGATTTACAATATTCAACGAATTTGTTTTCTAAAACGAAGCCGAGTAATACGCTGAAGCTTTCTGAATCGATAGAAAAATATCAAAACTTTTTTTTAAACCTAAAAAACTGGACAAAAAAATTTACATAAATTAGCCGTGGACGATTATTACACTGTATAAGGTTAGTGTAGTAAAACTTCAAAAAGAGATAAGCGCTGCGTGGTTACAGTCAAATTAAATCGACATTTAAAATCTTCATTATTTTGGCCAAAAGGACTTAGCGCATGTAATTCGAGGAATATTTTTTTTTAAATTTTATATTTCTAGCCGAAGCGGCTTGGGCAGCCCATAAATAGAACATTTTTCCTTTTTGAAAATTACGATAAGTACTTTGTCTTTGAAATAGTAAATATTCCAGCGAACACATTTTAAATTTCAAGTTTTTAGCCAAAGTGGTGTGGATAGGCCGTCAAGGAGGAAACTTTTTCCATCTTTTACCCTCTTCGTACAAATTTTCAAAAATCTCGTTTAAGCCTTCTTTGCGTCATTATTCTTTTTTTCTGAAATAATTCACAGTCAAGTAGTTCATGCTCAAGATTAAGGAAACAATATTAAAAAAAATCGTAGTATAAGTAGAAAATACAAATAATTAATCAATAATATGATGGAAATATCCATCACCATGCAAAGTCTCATGTTAAGCTCAGTACTAAATAAATAAAATATGAAATATCAAACTTTAGACTCTAAAGGCAAACCAATGAAATTTTTTCATAAAAATTAAAAAAAGGTTTCTTTTTACTCCAATCAAAAATTAGTTTTCATAATAATGAGTTTCATGTGAAATATGTGTATAAATTGTTTTCGCACCAATTTAATAAGCAGTATAACTCCTTTCAGCAGGGACCGTAATAATTATTGCTTTTTTCATAAAAGTTATTTTTTGATTTTTATGTTTTGGAGCAAAATAACAGTTACTTTTTTATTTTTTCGGGGAAAAAACAGTTATTTTATTTTTTTTTCGGGAGCAAGATCATTATTTTTTTTTATTGATTTTTATTTTTTCGTGCAAAAATAATAGTTTTTTTTATTTTTTCAAGTAAAAATAAAAGTTATTTTTTGATTGTTATTTTTTCGATCAAAAATAAGTTATTTTTTGATTTTTGTTTTTTGCTATTAACTATTAAAAATGTTTAAAAATTTCGATATTAAAACTTTTTCGCTTCTAAACCGGGTTCCGTATATGAAATTTTTTCACCAAAAATTAAGTAAATTAAGTTTCCATCGAAGTAGCTTAAGTTCTGATACAATTTTTTTTTTTTAATTTCTTTGAAATACATTTTTCGAGAGTTAATTTCAATAAAATTAAAATTTTCATCTTTTTAATAGTTATTTTAACAATAATTTCAGTCAATTCTACCAACAAAACTTTTGTAATATTTTGTAATGCTTTGTAACTTTTTGTTAGCTATTCAAATATAATATTTTATGCTGTTTTTAACATTATACAAATTGTAAAATGAATATATTGGCTGAAGTGTTCCATAAACTATATTGTATTGTATGCATTTGACTACTTTATGCTCTTCAGTCAATAAACTGCTGGACTGGCTACACAGCCAGACATACAAATTAGTTGTTGTTAGTTGGAGTAGTAGTAGAAGTACTTGCTATTGTTATTGTTCATTATAAATATGGGTCAAAATTCATTTGAATAATGAACATATAACATATAATAAGCTTTGAGAGCTAATCTCATCTAAATAAATAGAACCTTTGGCGTTTTGTTTTTTAATGTTGCCATGACATGGAAGTATTATTTATATACAGAGATTTACAAATATGTTAATACACTGAAAAAATGGGATGCAGTAAAATAATAATAATACTCGTTCCAAGAAAGAATGAAATAACTCCAATAAGATAAAGTTTTCATATAAATTGGTAGTTATTTCATTATCGAATAATTCCCAACTACTGGGGAGTTTTTTAATTTTTTTGGAAACCTGTGTAAAAAAATATTATATCTGATTAGATATGTTTAGATATAATTAGATACGATTAAATCTAATTAGATCTGTCGCCTGATCTGACCATATATGATTAGATATGGTGTACATATATGAACATTTTTTTCCCATGGATTAATCCTCAAATGTTAAGGACTTCTTTTACAGAAAAGTCGTCAGATTCTGAGGATATTCTCCTTAAGAAAGCCCCTCGTATTCTGAGATTTATTTTTATAGAAACATCTCAGATTCTGAGGACATTTTTCTATAGAAAAACAGTTTAGATGGTGACGATATTTCCGATAGAAAAACTTTCGTATTCTGACTTTTTTTCTTATAAAATCTCTTAGATTCCATGAAATTTTTTCTATATAAAAACCCTCAGATTTTGAGGACTTTTTAGTTTTGAAAAAAAAAACTCAGATTCTAGGGACTTTTTACTTTAGAAAAACACTTACGAACTGAAGACTTGTTTCCTTAGAAAAACCCTCAGGGCTTTTTTCTTTACAAAAAAGTCTAGAAATTGTCCTAAGTACTTGAAGTTTTTTGTAATAAAAAGTTCCTAGAAAATAAAAGTCCCCCAATCTGAAGGCTCTTTTATGAAAAAAAGTTCATGAAGTCCGAAAATTTGTCGGCATGGACAGTCTTCAGATTTTAGGGGTAGCATTAGAAGTTTCTCAATTCGAGCATCTGAACTTAGATCGGGTGATTGGTGGCTGGATAATTGTTTCAATGATTTTAACTCTTTACATCCTAATGTTGCACAGACCTTGATTGAAGTATCTTTCGTAGATCTGATAGGGGAATATATTGTGCCCTCTTTGGTTTGCTAAAATTTTCCAGCTCTTGAAAAACTCCATCATTGTTAAAATCGGTCATGACGACTAATTCAGATTATCTTCCGGGAAGGGCCTGTTGATATTGTCCTGACCAAAATTATACAGAAACATCAACATGAAATGATCTGTTAAGTGCATTTAAGCACATATCCGGAAGATGGTTTATACACTCAGAATATTATGTAGTTAACTGTTTGTAGTTTAATAAAAAAGTTTTCCGTTTCATTTAAAAATAAAGGAAGATACATTTATTTTTCAAAGAAACATCTATATTAACTTTTTTATACATTTATTTGAAATAATTTACTATCATTTACCGATTTTTTTCAGTTTCATTTATTTTTTTCATTTGTTTGAAATTTAATAAAAATTTACCCACAAAACGGAAACTTGTGGTTTATTTGTGTCCGTAACAGTTATTACAAATTTAAATTTTGTTTGCTGTTTGTTTCAAAAAAAAAAAATTCAAATAATTTCAATTTGTTTTTTTATTTAAATTGGTTGTATATATACAAAATTTTTCAATACAATTTACAAGAACTTCATAAACACACATACATATACCAATACATTCACACAAAAAGTATTAATAGCTTCATATGCATAGATACATTTTGTATTGTACGAGTATATTAAAAAAAAACAAAAAATACAAAAACGGAAATAATTTCAAATAAATGAAAAAAACATTTATTTTTTAAGGATTGGTGGGTAAAATTTTGACATTTATTTTAACTGATTATATCAGTTGTTTCTTACGGATGTGTCAGTTGATTAATCAACATTTAAAAATAAATAACAAATGGCAGTTAATTTAAATGAAAATTAAGTAGACCGGTTTTTAAATGAAATATCATTTCTTTTAAATGATATTTTCAGTTATTTTAACTTACAAACTTTTTTAAGTGTATGTAGACTTGGGACCAAATATTGTTTGATTTTCTGTTTATTTTAAAGTATAATTTATTTGCCCCAAATAACATTTACAGGCTAAATTTAAAACAGATATCTAAAGTTGTATGTGCCTAAATACCAATTAAGCCCAATTCTGATATAACCTTTCCTTGGGAGATATGGGAGTATTCTTCATTGGGCCACTATAAACCTATGTACTAAATTTCATCCAAATATCTTCATATATGCGAACTGATTTAAAAGTTTACATGAACACATGGACATGAAAACGAAACTTATTCGTTAAGTGTATAAAAATTTTAGGAAATAAAATGAAGATTTTCATAAAATTTTATGAAAAACTTCATTAATTTGAATAAAGAATTTTAATGGTTGAGTTGCAGTGAAACTTCATTTATTTAATCCAAATATTTATTAATATCATGCAGATAATTCTCGATTTAATAATAGTGATATGTAGCGGTATTAATGTTTTGAATAAAATACCGTTATTGATACCAATACCGTTATTCGATGCGGTTCCCAACCTTTGTATTATGTGATCACCAGGCCAGTCAATACCCTAAAAACGATTTCGAAAAATTACTATTTCGAATCAAAGAATTTGCATATTTTGCATGATTGGCATTCAATAACTTTTCATAATAACAGTAGTTGGCTACCACAGCTGCTTTAAGACCGATATAAAAATTTAAAAATGGTCATTCCATTTAAGGCAAGTGTCTTTTTGTATAACCGGGTCTATTTCGCTATTTTAGCGTTAAATTTTGACATTAAACTACCGTTTTAATAAAGCTAAACTACCGAAACACCGATTTATAACGGTATTTTGCAAATATAAAAAAATTTAACAGTTAATATTATGAAATAAACCTCGTCATATTTAAAAACACATGTCACTATTGCAACCGCAGTTTTAAAATATTCGTATCGGTATTGAGCAGAGCGTGATAGACAACTGCCGTTATAATGAAAAGGTATTGCTTGCCAACCATGATATTTTGTTATAAATGCATATTTTTGCACATACAAGGTGGCGCAAAAGTAATCCTCCTATCAGAACTTGCTATAAATTTTGCGATTGGCCCCTAATGTCAGTTCTGTTTTGACATTTGTGTAGTAAACACATGCGAAATACACGTTAATAAACAATGTTACGCTACACTGCTCCAGAACGCGGAATATTGGTGACTATTTATTTGAGCAATAATGAAGATGATTTTTCATCAAAAATAATCATGAATGGTGAGGCCCATTTCCATCTTAGCGGGTACGTAAATAAGCAAAATTTACGCTTCTGGGGCACTGAAAATCCGCGTGTAACCCACGAAGAGCCATTACACCCGCTCAAAGTCACTGTATGGTGTGCTGTTTTCGCTGGAGGAGTCATCGGACCTTTTTTCTTCGAAGACGTCGCGGGCCAAACGGTTACTGTGAATGGTGAACGCTACAGAGCAATAATCAACGAGTTCTTTTTGCCGCAACTTGATGAATTGGGATTGGAAAACACGTGGTTCCAACAGGACGGTGCAACGCCACACACTGCACGTGCCACAACCGATATGCTGAAGGATGCATAATCTCCCGTTTTGGCGATTTGCACTGGCCAGCAAGATCGCCTGATTTGACCGCTCCAGACTTCTTTTTGTGGGGCTTTTTGAAGTCGCGGGTTTATGTCAACAAGCCTCAGACTCTTGTAGCTCTTAAAGACAATATCCGTCAAGAATGTGAGGACCTATCGCCGGAAGTTTTGGCAAAAGTGATGGAAAATGCCATAAAAAGGGCTCAAATGACAATCAACTGTGGCGGCGGCCATTTACATGACATCATATTCTCGACTTGATGTAAAAAAAATTTAAAGACCAAATAAAAATAATCCACAAGAAGAATCAAAGTTTTTCATTTCTTTTTTTAAATTACAGCCAAAAAACATCGGAAGGTTTTTTTTGCGCCACCCTGTACAACAATATGCAAAATATAAAAAAATATACAAAAATTTGCATTAAATCGATGACATTTTGCTGCGCATTTATTAATTCGAAAATATATTTATTTTATGCTATTCTCAAGGTAACGACAACAAACATTTATTTATATAAAGTAACTTGTTTTGGTAATTTTTATTGAATTTCATTTAAGGTTTGAAACGAAATTTTAAATAAAAAAATAATAAAAAATAATTTTGGACTTTCGTTTCAAACAAATTTTAAGGGTATATATTTTGTATTTATTTTTGCATACATATAGGTATAATAAATGGTTTTTAATGCAGTTTTCCATTTAAGTGCATATTTTAAGCGCAGTTTATGAATTTTTGTCTGAATATTTTTTATATTTTAGTACCTTGGTGATCATAAATTAAAGATTCTATAAATATTTATTTTCAGTTTATTCGAATATTTTTGCTTAAATTAAGCATAATTGAACCATACCAAGTTATCATAATAAAAAGAAATCACAATAATTTCCTAAATAATTTGTGTTTTATTCAAAATCAACATCGGCCCTTAAAATTTAACCATCCTTCATTTTTGGGTTTTTTCAGAGAAATCTCACGACTCTTTAAAAGAAAATCTCAGAGTGTTCAGTGGAAGTAAACCCTTAATGGTTTTTATTTCTTTATATGACACTGTCTCGAATGAGAAAAGAATCCCTAAATAAACAAGAGCTGCCTTCAAATAAATTCAATAATAAATTCTTAAAAATATGGTAAGAATAGTTTTAGCGAAATTCGCAAAGTTTGATAGAACTGCCATGGTTCCCTGACTATTTTAATACCTGGTTTAAGCTTTAGAGTTAAAGGGGTTATCTATTAGAATTAAGGAAGCTATCTATTAGAAAAGATATACAAATCACACATATTCCTGACAAGATTTTCTGTGTTTGTGCAATTAAGAATTCAAATATTTTTGACTTAATAACTTAATTATACTGAAGTTCCTACTTCATCAAAAATTGTTAATAAATCAAATTAAAAACAAAATTCCAGATTATTTTTTTAGTTTTTATAAATTTTTTCATAGAATTTTAAATGTAGTGTTTTTTGTTTTAAAGAAAATACAGTTTTCAAATTTAATTTTATATTATTAGTTTATAACATAAGTAACGTCATAGTGCTTGTTAGGAATATATCTAGTCACGCGTTTCATTGCTAAAGAGAAAAATATATATTTTAATAGGGTTTTTGTTAAGGCTCTGCCTAGAGGCTCTAGCTTTTCTTCGTGTTCTGATGAGATCTTTTGTCAGCTCGAAATACATGTATGCGCGATATTTAAATTTTTTGGACATGAAAATATAATTTTATATTATATAAAATTAATTTTTTAAGGAATTGAAACAAAAATAAAAATTGTCTATCATATTTCCCAAAGCTCATATAACATTTACTTTGATTCAGTCGATTTAAAATTAATTTGTTTGTTGATGTTTTTTTCTACGATTTTTTTTTGCCAAAGTTACACTCACCAAAAAAAATTCTGTAATGGCAACTGAAAATGTTGCTGTTATTAGGGGAAATTTTGCTAATTTGAGCCTAGCGGTATTTTTTTTGCTAATTTTAACAACATGATTGCAAAACGTTTATACGCAATCAACACAAGAATAAATATGTGTTTGCGTTCAAACGCTGAATATACTCCAACGCACATATTTGTTGATGATTTTAAATCAATCAAACGACGTGCAAATTGTTTTGACTGATTTATAATCATCGGTCGTTGTTAAACTATTGATTTTATTCTGTTCATTCGAGCCAACTATAATTATTTTTATGTAGAATAAATCAGAAAAAAACAACAAACAACGTATATGAGTGTAATCATAATTAAAACAAAATAGTTTCTTATCTATAAAAAGGGGGTGGTTTTGTAGAAACACATTTCATAAATGTTATATGTATATTAGGGTGGGTCTACAATACGTTTTTTTAAAATTTTTATTAGGAATACCAAAAATATTATTCTTTGTGAACATTTTTTTTTTTAATTTAGGTCGACATCTCAGGCTCGCCCAATCCGTTTAAAGTTAAATATTGCCTAATTTTTCAATCAAAAGATTTTTCAGTCAAAAAATTAAATTTTTCCGGATTAGGCAAGCCTGAGATATCGACCTAAATTTTTTTTCCAAAAAAAATATTTATATTTCACAAAGAAGAATATTTTTATTACTAATAAAAATTCGAAAAAGCGGATTTAAGTCCCACCCTAATGTAAACAATATCATTTATGAAATGTGTTTCTATTTTGTTTTAATTATGAATACACTCATACGCGTTGTTTGTTGTTTTTCTGATTTATTCAACGCTGACTTTTTGTTGAGTGATTAAATTTGCAGTAAACATAATCGACATATGATTCAAACTGATCCGAATTACGCGTTCAGTAACATGATGCTGATTTTATTCTACAGTGAATTTTGTTGAATTATTAAATGTGAACAAGAATTTTTGTGTATGGTTGAATCAAGAAAAAAGTTGATTTTGCAGTTCTCTGGTGTCTGCTGACGTGTAGTACAATTAAATTTGTAGAAAAAATCAGCTACCGCTACTAAATTTTAGTAAACTTTTTGTAAAATTAAATTTAAAATCTGTTTGCTAAAATCAGCAAAAAAAATTACTAAATATTATTAATTATAGTACAAAATTTCAAATTTATTTTTTTTATCGAGCATCGAAATTTTTTACTTCAAAAAATTTTTTAAACAAAATTAAAAAAAAACAAAAGCTTAAAAATTTTAAAAACATTAACGAATTAATCTTTTTATTTTAAATTGATAATTTCTGTTTTGAAAAATATTTTAGTCAATTTTTTTGCTTTTAAGGTCAAATTTTAATTCTTTTTAGAGCTGATTTTTGAACTAAAAAAACTGTTTAAGTGGACATGAGTCGGTATATTCACTTCCGTACCCTTTTTTTATTCTATGTAACATTTTAAGGCAATTTAAGTTTGTTGGTGTAAGTTTTAATTAGAAATAGCAATTTATTCAATATTCACTTTTTTAAAATTAGTAAATTTTTTTTGCTAATTTTAGCAAAACGGTTTTCAAAAACTTGTCATATAATTTCTGAAATTAGCAACAAAAATTTGTAAATGTTCTGTAACTTGTAAAATGTAAATAGGAAAAAAATTTGCTTAATAATAATTTTTTTTTACTAAAGATCAGTACAAAAATAGTAATGTGGGATTAAAAACCGTTTACAAATTTTTCTACTAACTTTTTTCTGAGTGTAAGAAAATTTGGAAGTTTTAAGAAGAAAAAAACAGAAAAAATTATATTAAAAACTTAACCGGTTAATCGACCTATTTTAATCGATTATTCAGGTCGAAAAAAAATTATTTGAATTCTAAATTATTTGTTTCGTCATTAACCGAAACAGAGGCGATTAATCAAGGAATCGGTTAATCAATTAACTGAATAGGAAACACTAATTTCATTGCCAACCACAGTTTATTTAAATAACGAAAATAATTCTTTCAGTGCTTAAACATTATAACTAACAAACTATACGAACACTACTATAAATGTAGCTCTGCAGGATCCCTGTTAGATTAAAAACCATTAAAAATCATATTGTAAAACATATACATATGTGTATAAAAGTAAAACTTAATGCTTTCTAAATACACATAAAACACATGTATGTTAATTTTAATAACATTAAATACTCTTGCAACATCAAGAGACTATTTAGATTTATCAACAAGTTTAACGTATAAAAACCACATTAGAATAAAAAGGATAATAGAGTTGGTGGTGGTGGTGCTGGTGGTGGTGACCAAACATATGTTGATGGACATTATTTTTAATAACGTGTAAAATTTACTGTTATATGTTAGCTGTAACAAATACAACAAATATCAAATGAGTGATGTGTGTGTGAGAGAGAGAGAGAGAGAGAGAGGAGGAGGAAAATGGAGAATTATACTGACCATGTTGATAATGAAAGTAAATGGCTAAAACGAAAACATTTTATAACGATACATTATAATGTGTTGAAAACTGTTTTTAAAGTGGAAAAATTCCATTTCGCATAAACACACTTTAACATAACATGCAGAGACACTCACATAGATTTAAAGGCAGACCAACATTTAACCAAACAAAAAATTTCATTAGTGTCAATATAAAAAGGAATTTACATGTATAAATTTTTAAACATTGTGCATGAGCCAGTGGTACAGATGAAATAATTATTGCTATATATTTGCTTTAAAATGGAAATAGTAACAGTACGCTTCTCAATTAACCCTCTAATGAACAAGACTAACTTTAAGGCAGTATTAATCTATTACTTAAACTGGGCGACCAGGTCATCGTCAGCTTTGTCCTGAACCACCCTACCCACAAGAACTCATGATTTGGTCAGGCTTAGATATGAAACGATATACGAAATTTCTTTTTCTCTTTGTCAATGAATTTTTTTATTTGAACAATAGGAGCTTTTTCCATTTATAAATAGACATTAGTATGTACTATTGAATCGCTAGTGAGTTGAGTTAAAATATTTGTGCGTGAGTCCAATGTTTTTATTTCGTTTATTTTCACCAAAAAAAATTTTAACCTACTTTTTTTTGATTTTTTGTTTATTTTTAATTAATAGTTTAATCATATCAATTAAATTTTTAATTGATAATGAACTTGTTGTATAAAATATTCTAGTTTACAATAGTAAACAATATCGACAACATATTTATTAATATCTTAACTTTTACAGTTATTTAAATTGCATCTCAAATACCTAAAAAAAAGAAAAAAAAAATAATAAAAAATTATATATACAAGGTGGCGCAAAAGTAATCCTCCTATCAGAAAATGCTATAAATTTTGCGATTGGCCCCTAATTTCAGTTCTGTTTTGACATTTGTGTAGTAAACACATGCGAAATACACGTTAATAAAAAATGTTACGCTACACTGCTCCAGAACGCGGAATATTGGTGACTATTTATTTGAGCAATAATGAAGATGATTTTTCATCAAAAATATTCATGAGTGATGAGGCCCATTTCCATCTTGCGGGTACGTAAATAAGCAAAATTTACGCTTCTGGGGCACTGAAAATCAGCGTGTAACCCACGAAGAGCCATTACACCCGCTTAAAGTCACTGTATGGTGTGCTGTTTTCGCTGGAGGAGTCATCGGACCTTTTTTCTTCGAAGACGTCGCGGGCCAAACGGTTACTGTGAATGGTGAGCGCTACAGAGCAATGATCAACGAGTTCTTTTTGCCGCAACTTGATGAATTGGGATTGGAAAACATGTGGTTCCAATAGGACGGTGCAACGCCACACACTGCACGTGCCACAACCGATATGCTGAAGGATGCATTTCCCGGGCGCCTGATCTCCCGTTTTGGCGATTTGCACTGGCCAGCAAGATCGCCTGATTTGACCGCTCCAGACTTCTTTTTGTGGGGCTTTTTGAAGTCGCGGGTTTATGTCAACAAGCCTCAGACTCTTGCAGCTCTTAAAGACAATATCCGTCAAGAATGTGAGGACCTATCGCCGGAAGTTTTGGCCAAAGTGATGGGAAATGCCATAAAAAGGGCTCAAATGACAATCAACTGTGGCGGCGGCCATTTACATGACATCATATTCTCGACTTGATGTAAAAAAAATTAAAAGACCAAATAAAAATAATCTACAAGAAGAATCAAAGTTTTTAATTTTTTTTAAATTACAGCCAAAAACATCGGTAGGTTATTTTTGCGCCACCCTGTATCAGTGTTGCCAGATAAGGGGATTTTGCTTCAGATTTGAAAATTTATTGATCAAAAAAAATTAAATTTGAATAGTTTTTCCAGATCGATTAAAAGCTATTTCTGGGCCATTCCATGTCAACCCGCACAGCATTCGAATTTGTCATCTTCGATTTTAATGAAATCCGCCGCAAATATTGTAAATAGGTAGTGTTTATCAAATCATTAACCTTTCGACCACAAACCCTTTCGGTATTCGAAATATGACGTCATGAATATTGGCAAAAATGTCAAAATATCGAAAAAGTGTCCATACAAAGTCGCCCATAACTTCTAAACTATACAACCTTAAATTTTTCTATTGTTACTATGACAATCCGAAAATGACAGTTTTCTGTGCGGTTTGTCATGGAATGGCCCATAATCGTTTCTGTAGGTGACGAGAACGGAAAACGGATTTATGTCATAGACAAGTTTCTTTTAGAGTTATAGCGACAATATTCTCTAAGTCGGAGTACGACAGGGGGGTCTGAAGTAACTCGAAGGTGAGTCGGGTTAATTCGTAAAATACGAACGAAAAGGTTTGGCAAATATTCCTAACTCACAAGAATAATCGGCAGGTGAGTAGTAGTATCATGAAAATGGTTTTAACTACGGTTAGGAAATATTTCTAAATAACTCACTCGGCAGGTGAGTGGGGTTAGATGGGAAAAGGTTCTATGGTTAGTAAATAACTCTAAGTAACTCACGAGAATAATCGGCAGATGAGTCGAGTTAAATCGGTTCTAACTACGTTTACTATGTTTACGTGACTCAAGAGAATAATCGGCAGGTAAGTCGGGTTAGATCGGAAAAAGGTTCTATGGTTAGTAAATAACTCTAAGTAGCTCACGATAATAATCGGCAGGTGAGTTCGGTTAGATCGGGAAACGAGTATCTGGTTGGCTTACTTGTACTTCGGCTGCTAGCTCAAGTATAACTCGAACTCCAACTGGGTCCTAGTTCGCCCTTTTGGCCTTTAAACTTTGACACTATATGTAATAAATTTTGCCAACTGAATGAGAATTACTAGAATAACACAGAATGTTGGTTATGGGTATCAGTAACTGTATTAGGTATATGAATAAGTAGGTTATTTGTAACATCACGTTACATACTAATGTTCATTAAATTTAAAATGAGTGTCATTAATCAATTAAATCAAATTCTTAAATCATTATCATTAATTTCAAAAATGGTTGTGAATATATTTTCATTGCAATTGCTATAAATGCAATGGGGAAAAGTCCTCAATTAAATAGTACACACGATTAATAAGTCTTATGATGGTTCCACTAAGATCTAATTTTTTGTCATTTTTAAAGGTGGGATTTGAAGGAGAACAGCCTCTGCCTTTACCTACTATTAAAAATTTTTGGTCTAAAAATCAGAAATTTAAAACATTTATATCTTTTTGAGCTACAAAAACTTTTAAAAGATTACAGAATAAATTTGTTGATGTCCTGCCAAAATAAAAATGGAAGTGATCACAACATATCTAAAGTTTTACAGCTTTAAATTGATATCTAGGTATTAAGGACCCTCAATGATAATAAGAAATTCTTATAATTTTCAATATTTAACATGTCGTACATTTTTAAGCCCCCACAAAAAAAAACTGTGCAATATTGTTCATTGTTGTTGAACGGTTGAATACAACAAAGTGTACTTTAATCCAATATGAACATTTTATATGGTGGCCATAAAGCATTATCAATTGACACACAGTAACACATACACATACACATAGATGCATAGAAACACGTAGGCAAACACAATTACTTACTTATACTGACAACAATAGCATTTACATACATTTACAGTTCTTTAAAATTTTACACAAACAAATTCACCCCTTTAAGCCATCCCTAAGTCCCAGTTGCTAACCAACTCACGCACACACACACACACACATCGAGCAACTGAAATAATATTGACAACAATATTTCTGGCATTCAAAAAGAGATTCATTCATAGTTAACGTTGAATAGTTGTTTTTCTCTATTGCTTTTCTTTTTTTTTTCCTATTTTTGAATTGTTAGTCGGAAAATTGTTTGTAAATTTTCAAAATGCATACTCATATTCAAAGGCTCAAGTATAACAAACAGCTTTTAAAAGGAGAGATACGATAGATACTATTATGTCGAGTGAATTTTTGTGTGGACTAACTGCTTTAGTAAGTAGTATATAGTGGTGGTAGTAGCACTACACATACAGAAGCTATCGTCTAACACTATTTCATATATACACTATCGGTTAAGGATCGAAAAAATTGTTTATTACTTTAATAGAACAGTTTTTTTTATAATAAAGTTTGTGTCACGTATTCGATATGACATGGTACGAATGCTTTTTTTAAAAGTGACCTTAAGCTTAAATGCGATAGAGGGCTAATTCTTATACAGGTTGTTTGCTAATATCCTGAGTAGTTTAGTGTTAAATATGATCAAAATCGGTCCAATGGTTCAAAAGTAGTAAGTAAAAATGTACACTCAAAAAAAAAAAAAAAAAGACATGAACTAAAAATTAATCTGAAATTTCTTTTAAAATAGTTTAAATATTTTGCTCAATTTAAGCACTCAAACTATTTAATAATAAAAAAAAAGTTAAAATTTGTATATGTCAATTGAAGTTTAAGCTAGAAATGCCATAAAATAAACTTATGAGATTTTTTCAATGTAACTGTGATATTTTGTATATTTGCAACAATTTTCTTAAATTAGTTAATTTAAGAAGACAAAGGACCCCTAGTGTTCCTTAGCCAAATATACCGTGTGTCACTTAGGGCGTCCCTTTTTGTTATTCTCTCAAGCAGAAACATTAATAAACTACGAAAAGAATCTGACTTTGTCACAATTTATTACGTTTTAGGATATTCTGCAGTACATTTTTTTTTAAATTGTTTACCTGTTTGCTAATGAAACAAACAGGTAAGCACACATTAAGTTCAAGTACTTTCACGATTTAAGTTAGACGCATTTTTTGAGCTAAATGGGAGTAAATTATGTCCTATTTTTTTTTAACTAAACTTAATTTTATTACATTTGAGTATACAATTTTCTTAAAACTAAGATGTTTTTTCTAAAAAGTAAAAAAATTTAATTTAATTGAAAAATATGAACTATTTCTGAATATATAAACCATTTTGGTTTTCCTCAAACTTAGGAATTTTTATTCTTTTTTAGAAAGTTTTTCTAAATTTTACTTAAATTGAGGACAATTTATAAACTATTTTGAAGGAAATTTTTGATTACATTTTAGTTCATGTCTTTTTTTTGAGTGTATACTAACTAGTGTTGTCAAAAGACCGACTTTTTTGAAAACCGGTTAACCGAACTCGAAAAAACCGGTTAATCGGTTAACCGCCCATTAAATAACAAAATAAATTAAATGTAAAAAACAATTCATTTTAATTTAAAAAACAACAAAAATAACTTAAAAAATAGCATTTGTTACACAAAATTTGTACTTTGTGGTAAGAAAAACAAAAATATTGACTAAAAGAAATTTGTAAAGACCAAATGTGAATTTTATGAAGTTTTTTTAAAGTAATATTTCAAAAACAATACACAATCCAAATGTTTAGGAGACATTCTGTTTTTCAATTTAGTTTTTATTAAAGACGATACCGAGAAGACTCTTTCACTGACAGTTAATGTTGAATTAATTGTAAGAAGAGCATGATATAGCATATTTATTTTTTCCGTTCTCTTGTTGAATTTTTCCAAATATTCGAAGTCATCTTTAAGGTTATTGAGATTAACACGTTTGCATTTATTACTTAAGTCTTGAATAGATTTTAACGTCAAGTTTAGTTGTTCCTCTAATCTTTCGGAATTAGATAACATTTCAAAATCTTCAGAGTCTAATTCACTTTCAATTGTTTCATTTTCTACAATAAAAAATAGTGGTGAAAATACCAATGACTAATAACAATGATATTTTAAAGTGAATAATAACAATAATATTTTACAGTCAATGACTGACCTACTTTTGGTTCAATTACTTAATGCCAATGAACGATACATTTTAGGTGTAGGGTCACATTACATATTTTGCTGTCTGGTCATTATGTATTTTCGCTTACCCTCAAATTCTTTTAGTTTAAGCATAACCTTAAATATATTGATAAGTAGATATAACCAAATCATTAATAAAGAGTTTGTCAAGAACTAAACTAAAAACTAACGGTTTAATTATTTAAACGTTCGGCCGTGAACGCCGAACTTAACATGGCGACCGTGACAGTTATTTAAGTTATTTGTTTGAATAAAACATAACTTAAAACAATTCCAAACATTACCAAAATACAGTGAAAAGTGTAAAAAAAAAAAACAAATAATGTTTTTGAAGTAGAATAAAAACGATTAAATTATATTAAAAATAAAAAGCAACAAATTTACAACAATCGATGCATATTTGCAAATGATTTTTGTGAACAAATTTTAAACAAGAGTACATATCTATGTACATAAAAGCACACAAACAACCAAATGACAAAGATATCGTTAAAAGAAGTTAAAAATACAAATCGTAAAATATACAGTCATCATAAACAACATTAAAGTGTGTGATTTAAAATTAAAACATTTGGAAAAGTGAACATTTTTTTTTTTTTACAAACAATTTTAATAAAAACAAACATTATTATGACGTGGTGGAAAAAAATACTACAGACAATCCCGTTACTTGTTGCAGGATATGAAGTGGGCAAATCCACTGAAGATAACAACAAAGAGGTAGTAGAAATGCTACGCGATAATTTGAAAATAAACAGTGAAGAATCTAAAACAACAACAAAAAACGAAAATAATTACATCGAAACATTGACAATAATAGCAGCGATCATCAAGCCGTTATATATGTACTGAAGTTGATCCTTAAAGCCATAAAAGGGAACAGAAACGCAGCCGCACCCCAACAACAGATATAAATTTAAGCCGTAAATAAGAAGACTAACACAGCCACACGACAACAGCAGGAGCAAATTAACAGATAAAAAAAAAATGTAAGCTAAGAAATTAAGAATTATATTTTATATAAATATTTTGAATTTATTAGATTATCTAAATTTTGAAAAAATTTTATATATATAATAATTTATTTTAAAAATTGTGAATTAAATGTTTAAAGAGTTTAAATTAAACGCCGAACTTAACATAACATACAATAAATGAAGAACAATCACAATATATAATCATGATTACAAAGTTTTATTATAAATGATGCAATGGGAAAATATTTTGGAAAGCTTAGAGCCATTGAGAATTAAATTTAGACAATTTTATAAGTGCATAAATCAGAATAGATCGATAATGCCGGAAACATTGAGTAAACATATTCAGATTTTAATAGAAACCTTTAATACTATTAGGGCAACATTACACAGACAATACGACAGGTACTCCACACCTCACAAGGAGGAGGCCAATGAGATTTTTCACGGATTTAGAGACCAATTGATAAAAGTTTTCCATAAACATAACGTTAACATAAAGGTCCCACTTACATTAAGCTGTGAGATAGATATTGAAGTCACAGAGACAGACGAAAGTGAGACGGAAGAAAGCGAGACTGACAAAATCACAAAGACAGCTGGAAATAGTAAGGAAACAAAAGGGGGAATAGAAACGACAAACATGCCACGAACGGAAGATGATGTCATGGATGGGGCCACAAAAATTGTGAGAGTTTTTGATGGTAGCGTGAGCGAACTACAAAGTTTCCTTGACGCATTGACATTGATGGATAGGATAAAGGAAACACATGAAATGGTGGCAATAGATGTAATAAAGACAAAATTGAAGGGACATGCAAGGAATATTATTACAAACGAAAACACCATTCAAGCAATTAAGGATAAACTACAGTCATCTGTTCAAGGGGAGTCGTCGGAATTACTATGTTCAAAACTAATGAACATAAAACAACAATCAAAATCGGCTACGACCTATGCAGAGGAGATCCAGGAAATCGCGGAAAAACTAGGTGGAGCCTATATAAGAGAAGGCTACCCACGGAACATTGTTGGAAAATTAATAAGGCAAAATGCAGCCAAAGCCATTTCCAGAAACGCTACAAGTGATGAGGTAAAACTCATCATTAAAACAGGGAATTTCAATACTCTTAATGAAGTCGTTTCTAAGTTCATAGAGGCTAGCACTGAAGCATCGGTTTCAAATTCTTCAGTATTCTATTTTAAGCGTCGTGGTTCTGGTAATCAGAACTACAGAAACAGTGGATTTAATAACCGTGGACGAGAAGGGCGTCGAAACAATAATTCTAGAAATTATAATAACAACCGCTACAACGGGCAACGCCGAGGTCAACACGACAATAATGGAAATCAACCAAACCATCAACGAAACAGAGGACGGATAAGATTGGCACAGGAGGTCTCGGAAAACGAGACTTCCCCCCAAGACGCGGGGGGTTATACTCGAAATTAGGTGAACACAGGGCACATATTGGATCAGTGAGGAAAATATTCCACTTAAATCTCCATTTAAGTAGTTTTATTGGGATTCATCACCTCATAATGATTTAAATACGTTCCTTGTAGATACCGGAGCGGACATTTCTCTAATTAAAATCGGTGCCCTCAACTCATTAAAAATCAATACGAGAAACATCATACAAATTTCTGGAATCGGAGAGGGAAATATTGAGTCCCTCGGAACAGTTGAAATTGATTTAAAGAGGAAAATTTTCCTCATCCCCCACAAATTTCATGTAGTTTCAGATGAGTTCCCAATACCATTTCGGGGTATATTGGGTCTGGATTTCTTGAAAACATATGATGCAACTATTCAATACAGACGAGAAGCAAACTCGAATTTACTCTCTTTGAGACCTTACAATTTAAATTATCCCATAAATATTCCAATACTTGAAAACATGGGCGATGGTACGATGACATTACCAGCTCGGGCTGAAGTTTTCAGGGCTATTGCAATCGAAAATGCGATCACAAACCACTTACATATTTGTATTCTTTAGAGAACCCTTCCAGCAGATTAACGAGAATTCGTTTGGAACTAGAAGAGTATGATTTTGTTATGGAACACATTAGAGGAAAAAATAATTCAGGAGCGGACGCGCTGTCTCGAATTGCCTTTAATGATATTAGATCAATACCTTCTATTGATAATATTTTCAAGGTAACTACACGTGCACAATCAATGGATAGGACAAATGATGGGATTGATAAGGATTATAATAGAGTAGTTACTGAAATGCCTAAGGTTTTCGGAACTATTGGCTTCGATTGCGTAAAAAAGTGGGTCGGACTTAGGGTGAATATTGACGGAAACACCCCCACAATTCATTTTAAACGAGGGAAAAAAGTGCTAGCACCAAGGATTAATATGAAAAACACTTTTGCTAATGGAAATATCGATTTAGATCAATTTTTTCCAATTCTTGAAAAAGAAGCAATAAGTAGAAATCTAGATAAAATACAAATTAATTTAAATGATGATATATTTAACCTCGTAGCAATTGAAAAATTTAAACAAAAAGCTAATCAACATATAAGGAAATTACAAATAGCGCTCACACCCAAAATATGCATAATAACTAACAAGGATGAACAAAAATATTTATTACAAAAATTCCACGATAACCCTCTTTTTGGAGGACACCCTGGAACAACTAGGCTACTTAGGAAGCTTAGACAATTTTATTATTGGAAAAATATCACTAAGGATGTGAACCAGGGTACGTATTTGGTGTTCTTTATAATTTCATTTTCACGAAAGAAAATATTTGTGGTCAGTTATCTTGTATCACTGTACATGAATGAAATATAATCAATGTGTTTCATTTTTCATTTATGGTAATTTCTTCTTACGCACACATTTCATTTTCTCATTGTGGTATATTGTGTCTCATGTTTTTATTCTCATTCATGTTATGAAAATTGAAATTTATTTTTATATACCACAAAATGAAAAAGTGAGTGAGACTGCTTTTGAAAATTTTCATGATATGCTTCGTGATACTTTTTTCATGATACACTTCGTGATACTCTTTTCATGATACACTTCGTGATACAAACTTATTTTAATTTTTTTTAATTTTTTCTTCGTAGCTAAATTATGCACTTGTAAAATTTAATGTAAAACACAAAATTAAGGTCTAAATTAAAATAATTTATAATTAATTTGTTTTTTAAATTGATATTTCTAAAACTAAATCATAGATATTCAATGTCAAATTAAATTAAGCACCCGGAGAAAAGATTGGTTGGAATTCGATTAAGACCATTAAAATATATTTCTTAAGCAATTTAGAATTACCTATAATCAATTAATAATGCTTAAATATTGCTATAGAAATAAAAAGAGGGAAAAGGAACTAAAAACTATCCTATTATGAAGCATATCATGAAAATTTTCAGAAGCAGTATCACTCACTTTTTAATTTTGTGGTATATGAAAATAAAATGTGTTATTTCATGTTTCACACGAGAACATGTTGTGTAAATTTCAATTTTCATAACATGAATGAGAATAAAAACATGAGACACAATATACCACAATAAGAAAATGAAATGTGTGCATAAGAAGAAATTACCATAAATGAAAAATGAAACACATTGATTATATTTCATTCATGTACAGTGATACATGAAAGAAGTAAAATGAAGTGCAAATACGAACTCTGATGTGAACCAATATGTAAGGAAATGTGTTCAGTGTCAAACCAATAAGACCACAAAGCACATGGAAACAAATATGATTATCACGCCAACACCACAAAAACCCTTTCAAACTGTAATAATAGATACGGTAGGAAAATCAATACATTGTAACTATTATATGCGATCTTACAAAATATCTAGTGGCAATACCAGTAATTGACAAGAGTGCCAAAACAATAGCTAGGGCACTAGTGGAACACTTCATATTAATTTATGGACCCATGAATAAAATACTCAGTGACATGGGTACTGAGTATAACAATCAAGTTCTTGTGGAACTTCTTACACTTTTAAAAATAGATAAAGCAACATCAGCACCTTACCACCATCAAACGGTAGGAACAGTTGAAAGATCACATCGCACATTTAACGAGTACATACGATCATACATTCATACATCCAGAAACGATTGGGATGAATGGTTAAAATATTTTACGTATGCTTTTAACACAACACCCTCAACAGTGCATGGATACTGCCCATTTGAATTAATTTTTCCAAACGTACCAAATCATAGCCCACCAATACAAACTGATAAAATAGATCCATTATATAATTTCGATGATTGTACAAGGGGAGTAAAATTCCGTCTACGAGTAGCATTAGATGGGGCACAGCACTTGATTGACAAAACGAAAATATACCAGAAGGACATCTATGACAGGAATATTACCAACACTGACATTAAACCGGGTCAGGAAGTATTCATTAGGGATCACACGTCACACAAACTAGGGCCGGTTTACAAAGGACCATTTAGGGTGATTGACATCGATGATAGAAATAATGTTTTTGTAGAAATAAAAGGGAAAATTCAAAGGATTAATAAAGGGAATATTAAAATTTTTAACAAATAACTTTTATAATTTTATATACATATATTCTACCGGATACATGGCAACTTAATGATAGTATTAATATTTCTAGATAGAATATTAATTTAAATTTTTTTTTCTCAATTTCCAGATATATAGCATTTTAATGATAGCATTAGGATTTGTAGATAAAATGTTAATTAAATTTTTTATAAAGCTTATTGTAATCATGATTAATCAACATATTTTTTTTAATAGACATTACAATACAAATATATAAAACAGAAAAGATAATAAAAAACACGAAAATGTGTTATTACAAATAAAATTTATTGAGAAAAGAAAATATTTTTATCAAAAATTTTAAATATTATACAAAAAAAATTTTAACAAAAATTAAAAAAAAAAAAGAAAAAAAAAGTAAAAATAAACTACTAATATTAAATTAGTAAAGAAAGCTCTCATCGAAATCACTTGATCACTGATTTCTATAAGACCTTTCTCTTTAAAAGGGGAGGTATGGTGAAAATACCAATGACTAATAACAATGATATTTTAAAGTGAATAATAACAATAATATTTTACAGTCAATGACTGACCTACTTTTGGTTCAATTACTTAATGCCAATGAACGATACATTTTAGGTGTAGGGTCACATTACATATTTTGCTGTCTGGTCATTATGTATTTTCGCTTACCCTCAAATTCTTTTAGTTTAAGCATAACCTTAAATATATTGATAAGTAGATATAACCAAATCATTAATAAAGAGTTTGTCAAGAACTAAACTAAAAACTAACGGTTTAATTATTTAAACGTTCGGCCGTGAACGCCGAACTTAACAGAGCTGCATAGCAAAGTCTTTAGTAGTAGACTTTGACGAATATTTTATATATTCGCAAGATTTTGGAAAACAACCATTATGTAAATATAAAAATAGTATTTTTAGTGTCATATTTCTTCTTTGGGAAATCCTCTCACGCAGAGAAAGTAGTAGAGTTTGTGCGAAACTGCTATTTGATTTTCCAATTGTGTTGAACACAAATTTTTGAAATTGCTTTAGATTCCAATAATGTCACAGTATCACTTGAAAACTTATTAACTGCAATATTGAGCGGTTGTAATACGTTCAATACATTATCCTGAAAAATGTATCTAAATTTAAATCAAGTAGTGTATGGTTGACATACGATTTTAGTTTTAAAAATGTAGAAATCATTGAGAATTTGGTGTCCTTCATGTTTTATTACATACTTTTGTAGTTTTTGCTGTTTATCTTGACTCTTATTAAACATTTTAACCGCTCTTCTAATTTTGGATATGGTTAGGTAAATCGATGGCGAAAGAACAGTATGGTTGTCGGTTGGACAAAACGAGCCATCAGAATCATAGTCACTTTCATCATTAATATCGCTCCATTCGCTATCATCCAATTTATCGTTACTTGATTTGTGGTAAAAACTATCTACTACGCATAAATGAATACCATGATTGTAGCATAATTGACTTAAAGGAGATATAGATTCCCCATATTTCCTCATTACAGCAGCACCATCGCAAGTGGATGCTACTACGTCATTATTGATATCGATTTCAAACTCCAAAAGCTTATCTTTAACACACTGCTTTATATTTTCTGCAGTTCCCCTAACAGTGAGTTGTTTTAGTCCCAAATTGAATATTTCCAATTGGGAGGTACTAGGGTTAAAGCAACGGACACTTACGTTTATATATTTCAGGCTGGAGATATCAACCCACTCATCGACAGTAATGGAGAACTTTCCTTTAGTCTCCTTTATTGCTTTAAAAATGTAAATGTATTCGGCTTTTTTTTCTTCATAAAATGAATAAATATGTTTCAGATTGTAGCCCGGCATGGCATTTCCTTATTTATTGTCTTTAGATAAGACTTTATTACCTTCGATTTTTGTCCTTAGCAACCGAACGAGATAGAACCTCTGGAAGAGATGAGGTTGTACTTTTTGTTGTAAAATAACCCTTAAGTTAATCTGAGATGAGATGCTTCATTCGATTTTTTTTCTTTTTCACCTTCATTATCAATGTCAATTTTGTGTATTCTAAGTACAGATATAAAAACCCGGTTAACCGGGGGGAAAAAACCGGTTTCCTAAAAACCGGAAATAATGCCAAAACCGGTTTTTCGGTTAATCGGTTAACCGAAATTGACAACACTAATCCTAACACAATTCAAATATTTTGCATTAACCGAAATTCGTTTGTACTAAGTGAATTTCTGTAGTATTAGTCGAATTCGGCGGCCCCAACCGAACTATTCGGTTGGCAAAAAATTTGGTTGTCACAATGAATCTTTTTTCTTAGTGTAGAAAGTATTTTCTTATTTTTAGGGAGTTAAGTTCTAGTTTTTAGTAAAAAAAAATATCTAATGAACTTAAATAAAATAAAATTTTTCTTGAAACCAAAGAAACATTTCCTAACAGTACAATTTTAGATGATGTATAAACTAATTAGGAGGAAATTTGTTTGTTAATAAAAATATATTAAGTTCTCAATAGTAAAATTTTTCCATAATTTAGAAATTTTTGGCAAATTTTAAGTAAAATTTGTTTTTAAATTTCAAGGAAAATTTTATTAAATATTGGTTAAAAGTGTCTTTGGCGCCCTTTTCATTTCACTTTTTCCTCTAAATAAGTTAATTTTTCTAAATTCTAGTTCACTTTTTTTTTTTGAGTGTATATTGATGAAATCTATAAATATCGATAAATGCAATAGAAATCGATAAAATTTATGAGAAAATCGATCTTACGATAAAATGGCGGTATGAACAAAGTCCCCAAAATTTTATACAGAAAACACAACAACATTTTTTAGGGACTCTGTTATTTTCAAACCTGGGGAGTTAGTTCATAACTCCCCACAAAGACTTTTGGGATGGTCGTGCATTTTCACAAAAATTAAGATTATTGAAAATTGCATTATGAAAACCGTTAGAATTTCTCTACACATTCACATTCTTTAATTGTAAACATAGTTAATAAATTAACGGAAGAAATGAGTTTGTGCTATTACGTGGTGGAGTAAACATCATTTTCAAAATTTTGTCAATTTATTTTTTATACTGTGACCTATTGTGTGATCAGTTTGGTTTAAAAACGTGCTGGATTCTGGGTATAAAATGCGTGTTTATATGTGTGTGTGATGTTTGGTTCTTTAGCATTTCATGTTGTTGTTGTTGTTATTGTTGTAAAAGTGCGTTTAAGCCAACAGCAAAATTATGTAATATGCAAATTGAATGTTTATCCTAGAGTGGTAAATTCTACTACTAGTAGTTGTGGTCCATTCGCACACATTCATTTAAACATTATTATGCATGAATGCGTGTGCGTATGTGTGTGTCTACATCTGTGTTCGGGTGGGTGTGTGTGAGTGTGTGTGTATATTTTTTTGTGTACAATACCTCTCAATAATTTTATGTAAAAGGCTCACGTATGGATTTTTGGTCTTACTCAATAACACTCGTTTAATATTGCTTTACCACACAAACAGCAGAAGTTGTTGCAGTCAGTTGATGCTGGTTTTACTTATTCATGTAAAATATTTGTATGCAAAAGTACCCAACAAATATAAAATTTTAAAAATTAAACAGAATTTAACAACAATGACAGATGCTATTGTACAATTGTATTGAGTTTATAATTTCCCATAGATTAATCTGAATTAGTTCAAGGTTAAATGTAAATTTTGTTCAAATTTGTTATAGTTTTAATTTTGTTTTTTTGTTTGAATAATTTTACTCAGAGAGTTGCTTAATTTGTTCTTACATTTAAATTGCAATTAGTTATTTGACACACAGGCCAGGATATCAAGTAATTGGATTTTAATTGAAAAGTATTCTAGCAAAATATTTGTGTGGCAAAAAATCGGTTATAAGACAATATCTCGATGGTTATAAGTTGACAATTCATATTAGATGATGTTTTTACCACTTGAGATAAGGATGCCCCATGATATCAGTATCGATTAAATAACTAAATATCGATAAATCGGTAAATATTGCTAGATTTCATGTGTCGATAACATACGCTGATCAAATTGATAACTATGGATAATATCAATAAATATCAACAAACTTTGGTAATGGGTGCTATATACTCATGTATTACCTTCTAATAATAATGTCGTTACCATTTGCATCATTTTCAAGCATAAAGTAATGAGTAATGATTTTAATTGATAAGTATTCTAGAAAAATTTTCTGTGACAAAAAAAAAATCGGTTATAAGACAATATCTCGATGGGTATAAGTTGACAATTCACAGTTGATGATGTATTTACCACTTGAGATAGGGATGCCCTATGATATCAGTATGTTTGGTAACTTTTACTTTAATTGAAATATATCTCTCAGTTACGAATACTCAACCTATGACCATCGATATATTGTTGAAATTATACAGTTAAATAATTAAGGAATTTAAAGAATTTTTTAGCATAAAATATCTAAATTTAGGTTGAAATTCGGACAAAGCAACTTTTTATGAAAAAATAAAAAAAACAAGATTTTTGTTCGATTTGAGATTATGTTATCGAATTGAGATGCTACACGCAATTAGATTAATATTAACGAAACTTAATAATTCTGCTTTAAGCGTCAACAAAGCTGGTTGCTTTGAAATTCAAAATAGATATATGGTGTAGATTTAAAAATGACTTGTATCGGTATAAATTGATAAAAATGATAAATATCGGTGTATATTGATAAATGCGAAAATAATAATATATCAGAGAATATCAACGTGTCGTTAATATTGTGTTAGACATTTTTAATTTCGAAATTTTAAGCTTTCTTTACATAAATTTGCCTTACCTGTTTGTAATGGATATCCTCGTATAAACCACGTGTATGTCCATAACCCAGGAAACATATAATTTAAACTTCTGATATGTATTTGGGAAGAACGTAAGGGGGAGTCTTTTCTCTATTTTTCTCCTCCCAGTAAAAGTGCTATATTATTGCTTTAAAGAACTATGGGGACCCTTTCCCTTTTTAATTGGAGATACATAGTTAAAATTTCAGATTTCAAGCCAAAGCGGTTTGCGCAGGTGCTTAAGGGAGAGAATTTCTCTATTTAAACCTATGGGAATTAACTCTACAGAAAACATATGTATATTTTAATTTCATGTTTCTAGCCAAAGTGGTTTGGCTAGACTTTTAAGTAGGAGTATTTTTAAAACGCTCCTGGGGAAAATTATACAAACTACTTTATCAGTGAATTGAATATTTTAAATTGTAGATTTCTAGATAAAGCTTGCTTTTGACCCTGAGACAATTGTTTCCTTCGTTAAATTCTATAGTCAAGCGGCTATTAGGGTAATTTCCGCCAATTTAACATATACAAGGTGGCGCAAAAGAAATCCTCCTATCAGAAAATGCTATAAATTTTGCGATTGGCCCCTAATGTCAGTTCTGTTTTGACATTTGTGTAGTAAACACATGCGAAATACACGTTAATAAACAATGTTACGCTACACTGCTCCAGAACGCGGAATATTGGTGACTATTTATTTGAGCAATAATGAAGATGATTTTTCATCAAAAATAATCATGAGTGATGAGGCCCATTTCCATCTTAGCGGGTACGTAAATAAGCAAAATTTACGCTTCTGGGGCACTGAAAATCCGCGTGTAACCCACGAAGAGCCATTACACCCGCTCAAAGTCACTGTATGGTGTGCTGTTTTCGCTGGAGGAGTCATCGGACCTTTTTTCTTCGAAAACGTCGCGGGCCAAACGGTTACTGTGAATGGTGAGCGCTACAGAGCAATGATCAACGAGTTCTTTTTGCCGCAACTTGATGAATTGGGATTGGAAAACATGTGGTTCCAACAGGACGGTGCAACGCCACACACTGCACGTGCCACAACCGATATGCTGAAGGATGCATAATCTCCCGTTTTGGCGATTTGCACTGGCCAGCAAGATCGCCTGATTTGACCGCTCCAGACTTCTTTTTGTGGGGCTTTTTGAAGTCGCGGGCTTATGCCAACAAGCCTCAGACTCTTGCAGCTCTTAAAGACAATTTCCGTCCTATCGCCGGAAGTTTTGGCCAAAGTGATGGAAAATGCCATAAAAAGAGCTCAAATGACAATCAACTGTGGCGGCGGCCATTTACATGACATCATATTCTCGACTTGATGTAAAAAAAATTAAAAGACCAAATAAATATAATCCACAAGAAGAATCAAAGTTTTTCACTTTTTTTTTTAATTACAGCCTCTATTATTCAAGGGTGCAAGTACTCTATAGGTAGACTTTGTGTCAGCAGGAGAGTGTACATTTATTGAGTTCGTGCACTCACAATATTATTTCGTTAAAAACATACAACAGCTTTGTGTGTATGTATATTTGAATAATTTCTTGTAATTTTTATTGATATAATTTTGTATATATACAAACTATTTTGGTAAAAAAACATAAAGGAATTATATGAATTTCTATTTTTTGAAGCAGAAAACATAAAATTTTACATTTAACTGAAAATATCAACTCCTACTGAATATCTGTACATTTTTATAGTTTGTTTTTTGAATGACTGATTCATATAATTAAAAAATATATTTCTATGAATTTCAATTGATTCTTCATTTAAAAACAAACTTTACGTATTACTTTTCAAATAAACTACAGTCGGTAACGAAAAATATATTGTGAGTGTGAGCACCGGGGAATTGAGGGTAACGAGATTGCGGACGAGAGTGCGGGATCCAGTTCGCTAGTTGCCCGGCGAAAGGACAACGAACATTCGTATGCCACTTAAGTTCTTGAAACGTGATGTAGACTCTACTTAATGGGCAGATCTGACGCGGTTTGGTGGAATACCGGAATGTGCAGAATTATGTGGAAGTCTTACAATAATAAGGGGAGCGCTCATCTGTTATCCCTAACCAGAAGCGATTGCATAATTCTGATGGGGGTACTGACGGGTTACTACTGGACTGCAGTTCTTGTCAAGAGTGCGGGAAAGCTGGCGAGTGATAATTGTGGAGCATAATATGTGTCACTGTCCGGCACTTACGCGCTCCAGGGCAAATTGCTGGGGAGACTATCTATTCCGCAATCTGGAGGAATTCTGAGACTCCTGGCATTTGCTAAGAGAGTGTGGGGCACCCTACCTGCTATTGACGAGGTATGCGAGGTCTTTGACCAGCCAGTTCAACCTAACCTAGATAAAGCGATTAAGGCAGGCACTTTTAAACATCCATTTTTAAAACGTTCCTGGTGAAAATTCTAAAAAGTATCTTATCAGTTAACTATCCTGTATTCTGTATTAGATGTATTCCCTACACCCAGAAAACAGTATCAGTTGTGTCCACCGAATTTGGCGGTTACGACAACTGTCTTTATATTCAATTATATTTTTAGTTATGAAAGCCAATATTCAGTTGTACAATTTAATATTTATATTCTACAGAAATATTATTATGTTCCACAAAATTTTATTTAAAAAAAAATTATTTTTAATTTTTTCCGGTATCGAACCCGGGTAATCAGATTCATAGTTCATACTCTTGCTTACTGCACCACAACTAATTTAAATTTTCTTTGATATAAAGGGTGGTTAAATTTTAAGGGCCTATATTGATTTTGAATAAAACACAAATTATTTAGCAAATTATTGTCATTTCTTTTTATTATGATAAAATGGCGGCACACCTCCATCCAAATTTTCGATGACGCTAAGGCATAATTGAGGTTCTATGCTGTTAATGAGCCGAATTATCTCATCCTTTAGCTCTTGAATTGTTGCTGGCTTTCCAAAGAAAGAAGTCCAACGATGTCAAATCACATGATCTTGACGGCCAATTGACATCGCCACCACGTGAGATAACACGGCCATTGAATTTGTCGCGCAAAAGAGCCATTGTTTCGTTAGCTGTGTGGCAAGTGGCACCGTCCTGTTGAAACCACATATCCAGAGTCATATCCTCAATTCCTGGCCACGATAAGTTTGTTATCATCTCGCGATAGCGAACACCATTCACGTTAAATGCTTGGCCGACCTCATGACACACTATCGCGAACAACTGCAATGTTTTCCGCAGAACGAACTGGGCGAGCAGGCACAGATATTTTCACAGACCCGGTTTGCTGAAATTTGCCCACAATTCTCCCGATTGTGGACAAACTTGATCGATTATGCTGACCAAAAAAATCACGAAGTGCGCAAAATGCATTTTGATTTGAACGCCCATTTTCATAATAAACCTGAATAACTTTAACGCGTTGCTCGATTGTGAAAAGATACACATCTTTTCATGGTTCAAATTGAGTTAGTCTGAAATTGAGAAATGTCAAATGAAATGCAGAAAAAAACTTAACATTTAGGTGTGGTTCACATTCAACATCGGCCCATAAAATTTAACCACCCAATAAATCAAATGGTAATTAAATTTCAAAGTTATGTTAAATCGATTCAAATTAAACAAAATTTTACCTGCAAAACATTTACGTGATGAACAAAAATGTATAAACGTTGTGTTTTCAACGTTGATAATTATCTAGGTTAAAAGTTAACGTGCTAACGAAAAGTAATGTGTAGGTTTTTGCCTAAAATACATTTTAGTATACTTTCAGTTTTTTTTTATGAGCTAACGTTTATAGTTAAGGACAAAACACAGCTACAGTTTAACATGTTGTTCACATCTGTAATATTTTTAAAATTTTTGCTTAATCTCTTCCAACTTGTTCTATTTTTTTTTAAACATAAAACATAAGTTTCTTGGCAAATATTAAAATATTTTAATCTTTATTAAATCTGTATAATAAAAAGAAAAAATAACTTCAACTTGAATTGAACTGTCATAACAAGTTGTCAGAATATAATATATAAAAAAGTTGCTAGTATTTAAATTCTTTGCTTCTTATATTCCTTTTTTGTTGAAAATATATAAGACAATAAAATAAAAATATTTTAACAATTTTATTTAAAATATTTTCTATGTAAATTAAATTTATTTTCATATAAAGGGTGGTTAAATTTTAAGGGCCGATGTTGAATGTGAACCACACCTAAACGTCAAGTTTTTTCTGCATTTCATTTGACATTTCTGAATTTCAGACTAACTCAATTTGAACCATGGAAAGATACACAATCGAGCAACGCATTAAAGTTATTCAGGCTTATTATGAAAATGGGCGTTCAAATCCAAATGCATATCGTGCACTTCGTGATTTTTTCGGTCAATTTAATCGTCTAAATGTTCGTGCAATCGGAAAAATCGTGCAAAAATTTTAGCAACACCAGTGCATGATAGTACAGCTCGTACTGCAGAAAATATTGCTGCTGTTCGCGATAGTGTGTCTGAAGTGCCGTCCACCTCAACTCGTCGTGGTGCCCAACAATTGCACCTCTCACGCTCGTCGTTGATGAATATTATGCATAAAGATTTGCATTTACACGCTTACAAGGTGAAATTGACTCAATAACTAAAGCCTCTTGACCATTCCAAACGTCGTCAATGGTCAGAATGGTGGCAAGAAATGGCAACAGTGGATGATCACATTTTCACCTCAGTGGATTCGTCAATAAGCAGAATTGCCGCATTTGGGCGAATGATAATCCAAGAGTGATTGTCGAAAACCAATGCACCCACAAAGAGTGACTGTTTGGTGCGGTTTATGGGCTGGGAGCATCATCGGGCCGTATTTGTTCCAAAATGAGGCCGGTCAGGCAGTTATTGTGAATGGTGTTCGCTATCTTGAGATGATAACGAACTTTTTATGGTCAGAATTGGTAGATATGGATGTGCACGATATGTGGTTTCAACAGGACGGTGCCATTTGCCAAACAGCTAACGAAACAATGGCTCTTTTGCGCGACAAATTCAATGGCCGTGTTATCTCACGTGGTGGCGATGTCAATTGGCCGGTAAGATCATGTGATTTGACACCGTTGGACTTCTTTCTTTGGGGTTATTTGAAAGAAAAGGTGTACGTCGATAAGCCAGCACCAATTCAACAGCTAAAGGATGAGATAATTCGGCACATTAACGGCATAGAACCTCAATTATGACCAGAGTCATCGAAAATTATGACCATCGGATGGAGGTGTGCCGCCGATATTTTGTTCCATACATAATTGAACCATTCCATGTTATCATAATAAAAAGAAATGACAATAATATCCTAAATAATTTGTTTTTTTTCAAAATCAACATCGGCCCTTAAAATTTAACCACCCTTTACATTAAAATAATTTAAATTAAATATAGTTTACTACAAATTTTAAAATAACTAACAAAGCATATTTATAGTTCTATTGTAATATTTATTTAATAAAAAAAAATAAATTTCTTTATATTTGTTAAGAATTTTCCAGAATTTAAAGAACTTTAAAAATATTTAAATTTTATCTAACAAAGATACACATATAATTGCATATCAAAGTGTATTCATCATTATTATTATCATCAGCATTATCATCAAAAAATTAAATGGAATGATGTGATCCCTTAAGTCATCACAAAAGTACAATACATACAACAAAAGTTAAATAATGTCACTGAAACAATGTTTTTATGTGTCGTAATCTTAAATATGTAACAAAAACAAACTATGACTACAACAATTTATGCTTTTCTTGAAAGTTTTCTTTATTTTATTTGTGTGTGTGTGTGTGTGTGTCTGTTGTAAATTTCGTCTTCTTTGCATGTAAATAAAATTTGAAAATTTACATATTTTATAAGAAGCTTAATTAACATTTGTTATTTTCATTTTCATTTTCTTTCTTATAACAAAGATGAAATACCATACATAACATACATTATTGTTATGTATGCACGTATGTATTTAGTTTAGTCGGACCTTTTTTGTTAAGAAGACCTTATCTTATCTTTGATGTGTATACATGTGTATAAACTACATTACTTACAAGGCGCGTTTCTTGGGGTTAGATGTCTGGTGGCACTAAAATCTAGATATTTAATAAACCAAGGAACATGCACTATTTTCCTTTTGTATTCCCATCTCAAATCAAAATTTAAAATATTGCTAGAGAAATGTATCCTTAATAACTATCATTTGTCTTAAACTTCCTTATGCATTCTAATTTTGAAATAAATTTGGTAAAAGAAAAAAAGTTGCTGTTTTTAACACCTAAAATAACAAAATGTAGCACACATTTATTTAAAACTAGTAATTCCAGCGTCCTTACGAGTTAACGTGGTGTGTGTTCTTTTTGTAGGCATTGGACTGTTACCCAGAAGGTTGCAAGTTCGATTCCCAGCGACGTCCACATCAATTTAGAAAAATAATATGTATAAATTTTTTTCTCTCATACATATCGAAACAACCTCCTTTAGTGTTCCCACAGCACTTAACCCAACCGAAGTAAAATAACATAACAAAGTTTTAAACAATAAGGGGCAACCAGGGTTCTACTAGGATTGGATAAGGGGTGGTCTCAGGACCCTTATAGGGTTCTTAAAGGGGCATTGTTCTGTTAGGGCTTTTACGAGAAAATGGGATAATGTTATACTGAACTTCTGCAGACTGTGCAGGAATGTCGAGGAGCTAGAGACGGTACAGCATGTACTGTGCCACTGTCCTTGGATGCAGGGTCTCAGGCAGAAATGGCTAGGGGATAAGTTTCACGACGAACTGGGGTGTATCGCTGGATGTAATCCAGCCGATCTACTAGGGTTTGTGAGGGAAATAGGACGGCTGTTTATGATGAGGGGACTGAAGGGGGAGTCTTGTCCTACGTAGTTTCTTTATTTCTTCGGACCTCTCAACTTTTTTCTTCTTTACTTCTCTTTCTCTCTCTCTCTCTTTCTTCTTCCTCTATACTGAAGGGATTCACAATGGACCGCATTGGTCTCCGGGTGGAAATACTTCCCTTGGGCCCAAAACCCTTCTTACAGGTTGGTTGAAAAGTTCCTGCGCTCGAAATGAAAGAATACTGTTTTTGTGACGAAATATATTTTTCTATTCAATATAATCTCCTAGAAGCTCAATACACTTGTTCCAATGATCTTCCAATAAATTTATACCATCCTTATAATGGTTTTCCGGAAGCTCTTCAAAATAACCGTCTACGGCTGCTATGGCCTCTTCATTCGACGAAGGAATTGTTTGAAATTTCTGAAGAGATAGTAGTCACTAGGAGCCAAATCTGGTATATACGGTTGATGTTCAAGCTATTTGTACTTTAATTCTTTGAATTTAGCCATCGTAAAAACACTTTTGTGAGCAGATGCATTGTCTTGATGAAAAATGATTTTTTTCTTCTTTAAACCAGGTCTTTTCTTACAAATTTTTTCATCCAGCTGATCCAAAAGGCTGCAATAATATTTAGAGTTGATTGTTTTACCTTTCTGAAGATAATCAATCAACAAAATTCCTTTTGCATTCCAAAAAACTGATGCCATAACCTTCTTTGCTGATCGTTGTGACTTCACCTTCTTTGCAGCTTAACAACCAACTTCAGTCTACTGTAAACGTTCTTGTTTTAATTTAGGATCATGGTGGTGGATCCAAGTCTCATCCATAGTTATAAAACAACGCAAGAAGTCGGTTTTATTCGGCTTACGTTGAGAAATTTGTTTTCGATCCAGTTTTTGTTGAATTGTTAATGTGTGCGGCACTAACTTTCCAAACAGTTTTTTCATACGTAATTCTTCATGTAAAATATGGAGTACTCGTTCGTCTGAGATGCCTATGGCATTAGCAATTTCACGCTTAGTCAAACTTGGATCTTCACTAACCATATTATGTACCTGCTCAATGATTTCTGCTGTGGTTGCAGTTTTTGGTCGTCCTTCGCGTGAGTCGTCTACAAGGCTGGAACGACCACGTTTAAATTCACCAGCGCAAAATTCAACGGTGCGTTTTGAAGGTGAGGACTCCTTATATACTTCTAACAATTGTTTATAAATTTCCTTTGCTTTTAAACCCTTCAAAACAAAGAATCTAATGACTGCACGATATTCAATTTTTTCCATATTAAAAAAAATCAATGACACGTCAACTTCAAATGGCTTGTAAACAAAGAAAGAATTGACAGAATGACTTGCAACACAATTCCGCCAACTCTTCATCATGTGAGAAAATAAAAGTTTGGAGCTAGCAGTGCCATCTCTTGGTGAGCGCAGGAACTTTTTAACTAACTATAAACAATAAAGCTTTAACAATTCCGCCAACTCTTCATAATATGGCGGGGGGAAACAACTTTTCACCAACCAACATTCATATTTACTCTTTCCCTTTCCGAAGAAAGCAACACATTAAGGAAGAATTTCCTAAGTGTTGCTACTATTTCCTAAATAAAATATTTTTTTTTACTGTAACAATAGTAGTTTTAAAAAAAGTTTTATACAATATGCTCCGCATTAAACTTCTTCTGTTGGCATTTTTAATTAATAATTAGCGTTTTTTTTTTGTCAAAATTTACGGATTTATTAACCAAAAATGGTTACACGTATATTAACAAAAGTATTGTCCATTGCTGGCCACAACTTTTCTCCATCTTTCTGGCAATTTTTGGATATCAGTTTAAAAGAACGAATCACTTTGTCGTGGGTTTATTCGTATTTCGGCCATTTTTTTCCCTGCAGCCCATAGTAATTCACGCGGCGCCGATCCCACTAAATACAGAACATTAGCTGCATGCCATGAATATTCGGCTTTGTGAAAGATGTTGATGGCAGTCCGGGCAAACCCCATGACTTTTTGCACTAGGGGTTGTCGTAATGGATCCACTTAACATCGGTAGCAACAATGCAATGAAAAAACTCTTCTTTTTTTGGCGTTCGATAAGCGAAAAATCGGCTTACGACAACACACGGCCTTAACTCATATGGCACCCAGTTTCCTTGCTTTTAAATCAATCCCATGGCTTTTAGGCGTTTGCAAACTCTCGACTAATCCACTCCTTATAATTCTGACAACTCTTAAAGTGTTTGGCATGCGTCCACATAGAACAATGATTCTAATTCTTTGCCTTTAAATTTTTTGAGTTGACCCAGCTGTTCATTGTATTTGAGCCCAAAATCAACATTTTTAAGGCGATCAAACCACCTTTGACACCATTGTTGGCCGTAAGCTTCCACTAAGATTCGATGACCCTCGGCTGCACTTTTCTTCATATTACTCTTTATATTCCCTCAAAAACACTTTATCTGCTATGAATTCGACATGCTCAAAGCAATATTTAGTATTGTTGTTTATGTTTCAACCAAATGACAAAAGCTGCCAATGACGCGCATTCGACGCGATTTTAACGACATGAAATTGGACACTGGGCTATTAATTTATATACTAGTGGTGGCCTCTTGTGTGAAATTAATTATATATAAAAGAATAACATGACTGACTGATTGGCTGCCTGACTTAGTGACTTACTGATAAACAAACTTAGTTAGCTCTCTTAAAATCACTAAACCTATACCGTTCCTGATATTTGGCAAGGATTTTCCTCCTTCGTCGTAGACTTTTGCCAATACTAGATTTTTGAAAATTTCGACTGGGCGGATCAAAAAGGGGAAAAGTATCCCCATTGACGGCCTGCCTCAACCGCTTTAGTTAGCTCTATGTATTTTGTCTTTTTAAAAAACTTTCTCGGCCAAACTTCGAATCTTATCTACTCTTTTGCAGATGAGAATCTAATAACAATCTGTGAGTGTGGAGTCGTAACCCAATGTTGTTTGTTGACCTATAGGGTATTGGGGCCATCAATGTCATCAGTTAACATGGGTGATATCAGTTTTTATTTTCAAAGAAATTTTGTATGCAAAATAGCAATTTACAAACATTTCAAACAAAAAATTGTTACAAATCGAATTTGAATTTTAACAAATATTTTTAATTACTTAGAATTTTGTGATATTTTTTTCTGTGTGGTTGATATCAAAATTGAAAATCTGAAGCTCTTGATGTTCTGGGAATGAGAATTTAATGTGATGATCTCTGGAAAAAATCATGTTATTCAAGTGTCGAAAGAGGCATTCAATTATCTGGGCTTTCTTAACCGGTGCAGGATATATGTACTTTACTCCATCTGATCTTCTTGCTATTTTGACCACCTATATTCGACTAAAAATTGAATACAATTCACATATATGTGGCTCGGCTTTATAATCTAATGGACCATGTGCAAAAGAGGGTGTCGACGTTTATGGCAGTAGGGTATTCAGCTCTATTGACTGATTGGAGCATCAGTGGAGTGTGTGTTATGTAACACTATTCTATCGATACCATCATGGGAAGTGTTCTGCTGAGAAAGTGAACTTATCCCGTGGGCCTCGTATTTTTATTCCCAACACACACTTGTCAAGTAGATCGCAACCCTTTATGGTCGATTATACAATGAATCGGATAACGCATTACCGAGCAAATTCGTTTATTGGTTCAACCACCCGTATGTGAAATAAACTCCCAGCAGATGTCTTTCCTTGTAATTACAATTTAGAGAAATTCATGTTTAATGTCTACAAACACTATTTCCTTCTTCCCATAACCTATTTACCTGATAACAACACAATGCACTGTAGTAGTAGGAGGCATCCCCTGAGTGTTGGTCTGCAGTATAAAAAGGCGTATAAGATAATTCATTAATTATAAACTTTTTTAGAATTTTCGCCAGAATCGTGGTAAATACAGAGGTTCAGAAGGGGACTTTTATATGTGTTAACGTTTGGTTAAAAACTAGAAATTTAAATTTTGTATTCCTTAAAGTATAGGCTCATTCACTAATGAGATACTTTCCTACGAGGACGTGGTAAAAATGTGGGGGTCCAAAAGGAATAAGCCCCCCTTAACGGCTGTTTAAACCACTTTGGCTAGCAGCCTGAAATTTAAAAACGAGCGGAATTGAAACATCAAAATTAGAAATCAATCGGGAGTGGAACGAAGAAAAAGTGAAATTAAAACACTGGAGAATAGGAGCGAATTCAAATGAAACGGGGAACGAGTGGAATTAAAACACTGGACAATGGAAACGGGGAATGAGTGGAACTGAAACATTGTGCAAGGGGAACGAAATAGAATGGAATGGGGAACAGGTGGAATTAAAACACTACACAAGGGAAACGAAATAGCATGAAAAGGGGGACGAAATAAAATGAAACACTAAATACAGATTACGAAACGAACTGCAGCTAAGCTGATATTTATCGATTTAATTTTGTTTATATTTTAGAGATTTTTCTTCAATTTTACCTTTTTTGAAAATCTTATAAAGTAAAACCTTAATATTTATCTTCCTTTATTCGATCTTCAATATTATATTATATTATTCCTTCAAATCGAGTTCAAGATCTTTTTACAAAAAATAATAATGATTTTTTATTATTTCCTTCCAATATTTCGTCTCCACATTGGGGAAAATTTCCCTGAAGAAGTCACCCAATGTGGAGACGAAATATTGGAAGGAAATAATAAATAATCATTATTATTTTTTGTAAAAAGATCTTGAACTCGATTTGAAGAAAAATTATCGTATAAGAACATTTCAGGTAATATCGGTTTGCGGGTTATTTTCTTGATGCGATTTTCTTTAAGTTTGGAGGAATGTGTTTTGAGGGTGTAGCGTATTCATAACTTATCAAACAAATATCTATGGCTTTCTGTATTTAAGCCCCAATTAGATACACTCACAATATATTTTCCGTTAACGACTGTAATACGTAAAGTTTGTTTTTGAATGACGAATTAATTGAAACTCATAGAAATATATTTTTTAACTATTTGAATCAGTCATTTAAATAACAAACTATAAAAAATTACAGACTTTCAGTAGGAGTTGATATTTTCAGTTAAATGTAAAATTTGTTTGTTTTCTGTTTCTAAAAACATAAATTCAAATAATTTTTTTTATTAAAACAGTTTGTTTATATAAAAAATTATTTCAATACAAATAACCAGAAATTATTTAAATATACATACACACATAGCGAATAAAAATATATACATCTGTGTGTGTTTTGTTGTGTTTTGTAATTTTATACAAATAAAAAAACTTTCATATTGAAAAACAAACCACAAAAGTCGTTTTGTTAGTTAAAAATTGATAGTTATTTTAAACGACTTTCTCTTTCTTTTACTACTTTTGTCGATTATTAAACAATGATTGAAAATAAACAAAAAAAATGGGCGGAATATAATGAAAAATCAGTAGTGTATTTCAGATTGTTTTTAACGAAATAATATTGTGAGTGTAGGATATTTCAATGGCGACTAGGTTAACACGGTTTCATTTATTTTGTCTCATCTATCACATACTCAAATTTCATTGAAATTGGTGGGTTACGCTGGAATTTTCTCCCGATATTGACTTTACATTAGTTCTCATATTTCTCACCCACCCTATAATTTCCTGAAACATTGAAACAAGTGAGTCATTTAAGTGATTTAACCCGAAAAAGTTTGGAAATAAATTAAAAAAAAAACGACTGCTTTAAGAAAATCATTAACAATTTATTGATAATTATTTTAAAAACCTCTCCTATAGTCTTCATCATCCATGTCAATTCTGAAATATTTACTTTGCTTGTTGTTGCAGAATAACAACATACATACATTTTGTAATTTAAGAGATTAAATTGAAATTTACATACAAACCCAAATAGAAACATACACATTTAAAAATAACTAAAAAAATTAAAGTCAAGCATGCCGACTATATGATACCCTACACCAAGTATTATTTAAATCGTAATCCGTACAATGGTCCTAATTACAGGAAAGGAGATGATCCTAATTTTTTTGCCGAGGCAGAAACTGCAGACAAAAATCTAAAATAAATAGGGGGAAGAAATTAAGAAATGTTTTCGGTACTTTTTTCTTCGGCAGCATGTGAGAAACGTTAGAAATTTTATATAAAAATTGCATTAAAATAATATATAAGTCAAATGAGAAAGTTTGATATACATAAGGCATATATTTAAGCATAGGGTTTTCAAGTTATTCCAAAAAGTACCAAGAAAGGGCTTCGCAAATAATTTCGTTAAAATTCAAATTAAAAAATACGTATCCTCTAGAATGTAATAAGGAACAAAGTAATACTAAAACTTTTGAAATTTTTCAACAGCAAATTAAAAAAAAAACAAATGCATGAAAAAAGATACACTCAGAATATTATGTAGTTAATTGTACGTAGTTTAATAAAAAAGTTTGCCGTTCCATTTAAAAATAAAGGATGTATGTTCCTTTATTTTTCAAAGAAATATCTATATTAACTTTTTTATACATTTATTCGAAATAATTTACTATTATTTACAATATTCTTTCAGTTTCATTTATTTTTTTCATTTGTTTAATAAGAATTTACCCACAAAACGGAAACTTGTGGCTTATTTGTGTCCGTAACAGATATTACAAATTTAAATTTTGTTTGCTGTCTGTTTCAAAAAAAAGAAAAAAAAAATACAAAACATTTCAATTTGTTTTTTTTATTTACATTGGTTGTACATATACAAAATTTTTCAATACAAATTACAAGAACTTTATAAACACACACACATACACAAACACAGTCACACAAAAAGTGTCTATAACTAAGCATACCTACATTTTGTGTGGTACGACAATTTCAAATAAATGAAAAAAAACCTTTATTTTTTAAGGAATTGGTAGGTAAAATTTTGACATTTATTTTTACTGATTTTATCATTTGTTTCTTACGGATGTGTCAGTTGATTAATCAACATTTAAAAATAAATAACAAAAGGCATTTAATTTAAATGAAAATTAAGTAGTCCGGTTTTTAAATGAAATATCATTTATTTTAAATCATATTTTCTGTTATTTTAACTTACAAACTATTTTAATTGTATCAACGATATAATTTTCCAATGGTACCACACTTTTATAAGTTTCCTTTATTTAAAATACCTTAAAATGATAAAAACGAAAAATACAAGTTTCTGAATCCTTTTAAAATTCCGAGGTGGCCAAAAAGCCAAAAGATGTCGATTTAGATTTCTTTTCTCTATCCCATATCCAAATTTCATCGAATTCGGAGTGTATAAGTTGGGGTACTTTCCTTGTAAGTGTCCGTTTTTTGGTGTCGTGATTTATGAATCAATATTACAATCACAATCTTAGTAATAATTTATAATCCATGGTTTGTGCGTCTTTTAATTTTTAAGAAATAGTAATTCTAAGAGAAGTACAGGTTGGTTGAAAAGTTCCTGCGCTCAAAATGAAAGAATACTTGTTACGAAATATATTTTTTTATTCAATATAATCTCCTAGAAGCTAAATACACATGTTCCAATGATCTTCCAATAATTTTATCCCATCCTTATAATGGTTTTCCGGAAGCTCTGCAAAAAAACCGTCTACGGCTGCTATGGCCTCTTCATTCGACGAAAAATACGTTCCACGAAGGAATTGTTTGAGAATTCTGAAGAGATAGTAGTCACTGGGAGCCAAATCTGGTGAATACGGTGGACTTTCAAGCAATTCGTACTTTAATTCTTTGAATTTAGCCATCGTCAAAACACTTTTGTGAGCAGGTGCATTGTCTTGATGAAAAATTATTTTTTTCTTTTTTAAACCAGGTCTTTTCTCATCCAGCTGATCCAAAAGGCTGCAATAATATTCAGAGTTGATTGTTTTACCTTTCTGAAGATAATCAATCAACAAAAATCCTTTTCCATCCCAAAGAACTGATGCCATAACCTTATTTGCTGATCGTTGTGACTTCACCTGCTTTGGAGCTGAACAACCAGCTTCAGTCCACTGTAAACGTTCTTGTTTCAATTTAGGATCATGGTGGTAGATCCAAGTCTCATCCATAGTCATAAAACGACGCAATAAGTCGGTTTTATTCGGCTTAAAACGCTCCAAATTACGCTGAGAAATTTGTTTTCGATCCAGTTTTTGTTGAATTGTTAATGTGTGCGGCACTAACTTTCCAAACAGTTTTTTCATACGTAATTCTTCATGTAAAATATGGAGTACTCGTTCGTCTGAGATGCAATTTCATGCTTAGTCAAACTTGGATCTTCACTAACCATATTATGTACCTGCTCAATGATTTCTGCTGTGGTAACAGTTTTTGGTCGTCCTTCGCGTGGATCGTCTTTAAGGCTGGTACGACCACGTTTAAATTCACCAGCCCAAAATTCAACGGTGCGTTTTGAAGGTGAGGACTCCTTATACACTTCTTACAATTGTTCATAAATTTCCTTTGCTTTTAAACCCTTCAAAACAAAGAATATAATGACTGCACGATATTCAATTTTTTCCATATTAAAAAAAAATCAATGACACGTCAACTTCAAATGGCTTGTAAACAAAAAAATAATTGACAGAATGACTTGCAACTTTGCATGTGTTTTCAGGACAGTTATACCAACTTGAGAAAAAAAGGTTTGGAGCTAGCAGTGCCATCTCTTGATGAGCGCAGGAACTTTTCAACCAACCTGTATGTCTAAATATGTAACGATTCTATAACAATTTCTATAGAGATCGCCCTTGAGCTAACTTAAACTTCTATGCCAAATTTCATTTAAATATATTCATGTACATGATCTGTAGTTTGATTACAAAGTGTACATGCACGGACAGACATCGCTAAGTCGACTGAGAAAGTAATTCGGAGTCTATTTTTATACCCTTCACCATATATGCACGAAGACGACAGCGGGGGTGTTCATTTTTACCTAGATTAATGGACATCTTCCCAAAGAGTTTGGTATTGAAAATGAACAAAATCGGTCTAGCGGTTAAAAAGTTAGGAGTGTAAATGTGAAGGTACCTCTAAATTTTCCATAAAAATTGGTGTATTTTAGTACAATTTAATAGTGGCGACCTGCAAGTAAAATATACTCCTCTTGGTTTTTCACGAGTCACTTTAAATTGGATGATATTTTGTATTCACCTAAAATATTTTTCACCTCAAATAATTTTTTTTATTACTAAAATTTTTTTCATAATTTTACTTCAAAAGTTGTTTACATTATTTGTATCAAAAACATGATATTGGTGGAGAGTATTCAAAGATTTTGCACAGCCGAATTTAAGCCTTTGTTTACTTGTTATAAGTCCGGAATTTTTGGTTGTTAAAAACATCATCACTAACTCATTATTTACTGATCAAGTTGTGATGTAGGGTATGTTCATCGTATACCACATATTGTTACGATTATATCACCTTATAAGAACATTTCTGCCAGGAATATTTTATATATTTTATATATTTTCTCAATTTTCTAATTCTGTCTGTTTAGTATTTGCTATGCAAAAATTTTTGAATTTATAATAATGTAAATTTATTTAGTTAGATATATATAAAACATTATTACAGGGTTGATCAAAATATTAGAAATACTCCTGATGAAATGTTTAAGATTTTTCCCATTAATTTTTGAAGATTATATCGGTTAAGTGAGCTCCGTCATTGTTAATGATAATTTGGGCTTTTTTAATTGTATTTTCATCGTTATGGAGAGAATTTCGGGCCATAAGTTCTGGCACTCTTGTCGGATATTCTTTATAGAGAGCTTTCAGAGTCTGTGGCTTATTTACATGGACTACATAGGCTACAAAAAAAACCCAAAGAAAAATGTCTGTCCACTGAAAATCGCAAAAAAAGGTCATTAGGCGACCGAAAATGCATCCATAAAGATGCCCATTGTCGCGCTAGCTGTATGTGCAGTTTTCTTTTAATAGGGTGATAAATTTTGGGACAAGGTGGCCCAGAAATGCTATTGTTTTGACCATATATTTTTACACTACTACACCACTACATAGGGGAGGGTATAGTAAGTATGTGCTGGTGTTTGTAACTATCAAAATTATTGGACTTAAACCCATCATATAGGAAACCAATTGACTCAGATACACTTTCAGAGTCGATTTCGAGATATCCGTACGTAGTTTGAAATCAAACTATAGATAATAAATCAAGCCTCTAAATTTAAAGGAATTCGACCCACATTCCGACCTAGTCCACATATACATAAATGCACCTTCTCTGTATTTGCTTAAATTAACTATTTCAACAATTTTCCGCCCATATAAAAAAGGATCTGGCCAGTGGTGTAGGGTATGTCACGGTCGGGTTTTATTTATTGTCATTTTTATTTTACCAAGATTGTGTAGAAATATTTTAAATTTTAACAATATTAATTAATGATTAAACATCATATTGTAAATTATTATTTTAAATAACATTAATTTGTCTAATATGATTAGAATGTTATTGACAAATCATTTATTGATTAGTAAGAAGAAACAATAATGTTGGAAAATTATATTGTAGTTTTCAATAATTTTATCCATAATTGGGCTTTCAGGAATTTAGCCTTACACTGACCGAAGAGGATGGAATATACGAGTTCCGGGGCATAAGTGCTGCCGTCATGGGATCCCTACTGCCCCTATTGAATAACTAGAAGCTACAATAGGGGTAAGATCACTCATCCTTGAGGTGTTCCTCTCCTAACTTATTTTGACCTCTCGCTGTTACCCAGGCAAGCATTGGCAATTTGAGAGTCCAACATGATTACTATCCAGTCGATAAGAAAAGTCTCAACACCGAGATCCAAGAGAGTGTTCTGTATTGCATCAGCTCTGACAATGTTAAAAGATGCTTCTATATCTTAGAAATCATCTAAGTTATATTGTCTGAACTCCAAAGATCTTTCCAATATCGTTACAATCTCGTGAAGAGTACTTTACGCTGAGGGCTTTTGAGATATTCATGCTGACTATTAAAGAGTTCTAGTGATCTCTCAAGTTTTAGTCTTTTATGTGCATTGATAAGACTTTTCTGTTTACTAACAAAAAAATATGAAAGACTGACTCGCCTAAAATCATTTGCAACTATATGTCCCCTTATGCCAATATTAGGAATAAATGCCAACTTAACTTTCCCCAGCTAATATGCATAAAGTTAAGAGGAGAGAAAAAATTTGTATATTATGAGCACTTTGTTACATTATCAGAAGAATTCCAAACAGATCTTGCGATTTGTATGGATACAAATTTTCAGTTACCCAGGTTATCCTTTTCACCCCGGGGAAATTAGTATTAAGTAGCATTTCCAATGAATGGGCCAACAATTTTGACCAGGATACATCATCCCTCTTTACATAAGTTGTCAGCGCCCTACTAAGCCAGAAGGAGACGCGATTGTCTATTATTGTCCTTGCCAATGAAATCTTCACGCGGTTCATATCGAAGCACTGAAACCTCCAAACTCTACAAGGAAGGGAAACTTTTCTGTGCCCCTGTCTGAGGGCAAGAAACTTTGAAAATAACATCTATGGCCCTTTCGAGAACATTCAGTTAGTGTTTAAGTCCGATAATCATCCTTTCGACATTCGATCACTTACAGAGCTTCACTTGAAGAATCCTATTGAACTGAGGTTACACGAGTTTCATATTTCAATCTCTTGCCAACTGAATGATTTGATTGCGGCAACCAAGTAATTTTATTTCCAACACAATTAAAATATATTGTTTTAACAGAATTTCTATTATTTAAACGATCCAAAACGGAGCTATTTCAAGCAAGACAGGAGAAGTACCTGAAGCCAGTGTAACATCTAGAATCTCCTGTCAACCTTTGATATTTTGGGAACTCAGAAAAATAAAAGGTGGGTTAGTACCGGAATTACATAGAGTTTGATTAATAGTATTTATAAAATCAAGTCAAGACTCACCTCTCTCATTGATTTGAGCGCTACCCAAGATAGAGTGCATAGCATTAGTATAACATCCCAAGATAATTACATCCTCTGAAGCAATGAAGGACAACAGTAGCTGCTCTTTCATGTTACAATGGACAATTTTTGGCCTGAGCGCCATGGATTAACCCATGTACTTGTCCAATTTACCCAAACTCAACAAGCTCACTTCCTCTGGCGGGCATCTCCTTCATATGCCATGTAGCAGTAGGCAATAATGGTGTTTTGACCACTTGTTAAATCAACTTTCGCTACCATAAGCGGTCGATACATAGAAAGATTTTTATGGTGTCTTTAGCTATTAAAGAGGATCTATGCCATTGGTCCAGTGCTCGAGTGCTGTGCATAAATCAGGGACTCCCCCTTTGGCTAGCTTAAACTGGGGCACTTAGCGTTACCCAAGTTAACATTTTACAAGTTTCTGTATTTAGTTACATTCGTTTCGACAAGTAAAAATTAGCAATATTCAAAAACTAGGTAGGTTTTTCTCTTTCTGAATTGATCGCAATGTAAAAAAGAGTAAAACTCTGTTTGTCACAAAGGAAATCGGTTATCATCGCTCTGTAGCATTCGGCGTTGACGGTGATGGCCTCACCATCGTCGTTTTCGAAAAAGTACGGACCAATGACGCTGCCGGCGCAATATCCGTTTCAAATAGTAACTTTTGCGAAATCATTGACACCTGTTGAACCTCGTGTGGGTTAGCGTCGTCCCATATACGGAAATTTTGCTTGTTAACATAGTCATTCTTCCAAGAATGCGCTTCGTCGATAATTTGATTTTTAACTTTTGCTCAATGCCCAATCATGTAACTTGTCATGGTGTTTTGGGATCAGTACCTGAAGAATGAACAACAGATTAGGCAGACGCCGCCTAAACAACAACATCGCGAACACAAGCCTTCAACATCTACCTGCGTCAATTGCGTAAACAATAGTATTATTATGTTTCAAAATATGCCAAGATTGGAAAAAATCATTTAAAATGCTATAAATTGGTCAAAAAGAATGTCCCTTTAATAGAACTAGAAAAACTTTGGTAATGGGTGCGATAAACTCATGCATTACCTAGTAATGTGTACTACTTAACTATACCATTATTTTTTAGTATATAGTAATGACTTACCGATAATTGGATACATAATGCATTACTTTTTAATGTATACTCCTTACGTGTATCATTATAATTCAACAAAAGTAATTAATTACCGATATTTGGATACATAATGCATTACTTTGTAATGTATACTCCTTACCTTCAGCATTATTATGAAATAAAAGGTAATGAGTTACCAATAGTTGGCTAAAAAGTGCATTACTTTGTAATGTATACTCTTTACCTTCAGCATTATTTTGAAACATAAAGTAATAAGTTACCGACAGTTGGTTACGTAATGCATTACAATTTAACATAAAAGAATGACTCTTAAAATTGATAAAAATTAATATTTGTTAAATAATATGTACCCCGTCTCATCCCATCTATATTAGAGAAAAAAAGCGTCGGCAGAATATGTTAAAGTAAATTTTATGTTCATTTTTTTTTTTTTTTTGGTTTTTCTCATAATTTGTTAAAATTTATTTTATTCTTTTAAATCTCATCATGTTTTGTTTGATTTTTTTTTGTGTCGCCTTTTTTATAATTGTCAAGCTAAAATGACACCTGTGTTTTACGTAATAGCAATAATTGATAACGAATATTGCCGGAGAATTATTGCAACATAAAATGTCGGCAATAAATATTTACGAAATCGAGTCATCCACACAGAAGATAAGATAATTTCGACGTTTGCTGCAATATATGTTCACATATTTGTCTTCGTTCTGCACTGCAGAATGTGCATTTATTTATTTTGCACAATATTGTAAAATCTAAAAATTACTGCCGTCTATTGAGCATTTTTAGTTTAAGAAACTCGTGTTTTTATTAGTTTGTATTTCTGTAGAAAAGAATAAATTGGTTTGAAAAATTAAAGATTTTTAGTGGAAAGTTGAAGTTAAAAAATGAGAGTCAAAGTAACCAATTATTGTTAACCTCTTCGTAATCATTTAGGTAACCAAGTTTTTAATAATCATAATTGTAAGAATGAACCAATTGCTATGAAGCTCATCCCTTGTAAAATTCATTAATGAAGTAAGGTGTAAAGTAATCCATTGGCCCCTATGGCTATACATTACTTTACCCATTATTTGGTAATATGTGGTTTTGGTGGGGAATTAAAAAAAAAACTATGTTATCTTTTAAAATTGGTACTACTGCCTAATGGTATACTGAACTTTTTAAATCATGCTTGTGGCCAGCGGATGTAAAAGTTCATCCGTTCCATTTTTTCTAAAATCTCTAACCTTAATATAAACCAAGCAAAAAAAATGGTAGTCATTCTGTGACTATAACTTCTTCCATTGCTTCCTAAACTTCAGTTGACATTCTTTTATGATTTTTTGGTGTTATTCAAAGACACTTCCAAAAGAATTCAAGTGTTCATATTTAAAATGCAGTGATCTGGATATAAACCCGATGCATATCTTAAAAAATCACTCTTCATTACTTCCAAAGCATAAGTTATAGTATATCGTATATTTTTTGAATCTAAAGCATTTATTCAAATTGAAAAAATAGTTCTGATGAAATTTTTAATAATAAATCATTTTTTATATTTTAGTTTAAAATTTCTTGAGGTTTAGAATTTATGCAGTTTTGTAATTTTCATAAAAGTTTTGAAAAATCAAGAAAAACTGTTTTTTTAACCTTTACTTGAAACTAGCTGGCCTGTCATTTGCATTTTTTTCAGCCTTAAATATTTATGACGACGCAAACTGTGCATTTTTGCATTACGTTTATTAATTAGCACTACACCATTTCCAGTTTTAATACAGAATTTATCAAAATAATTTTAAAATTGTGTAAAAATTATTTAAAATTGTTCAAAAATATTTTAAAATTGTCTTAAAATGTTTCCAAATTGTACAACCAGTTTTTGAATTATCCAAAAATATTTTAAAATTTGTCTAAAAATTCATTAAAATTTTTGAAAAATGTTTTAAAAATGCTTTTTCACTAATGCAGAATTATTTATTTGTTTTAATAAAGAGTATTTGTATATCAATGCATACATTTCGCTTCTTTAAACTTATTTTTTCTGCATTCTTATGAATTAGATTTTCATGAAAGCTTAAATACTACAAAGTATATGAACATTTTCCACTCATGCATCATAATACCTATTTATTGTATTATCACGCAGAGAAAAAACATGGTTGCAACATGATCACTGCTACTATATTAAGCTTGGTGCAATCAGGTATAGTTGTCACAACCATGTTATTGGCTTTTTAACCATCAACATGGTCGCTACCATCATTATTATAGTAAATATTTTACTATTTTATGATTGACACCTTCTATTTTGTAACATGATTGGCTGCAACCATACTGTGGTAAAAAAAATTCTGATTATGAAAAAAATATGATAATTTTTCAACCATAAAATGCTGGCAACAATCAATAAATAATTATGCATAAAATATAACATGATTCTGATATTTACGGTCATAATATTGTCTTGTTTTCATAAAAACCAAAATTTGATTAGTTCAGTCAGTTTGTTTTTACCACAAAATGTATTAAAAAATAATCATATATTGTTTACTAAAACTGGACGAATGTTGGTAGAAAATACCTTTGATGTGGCATTAAAACATTTCATCAATTGACCCATTAAGATCCAGATAATTTTTTTTTTAACTTTAGAAGATTTTTTTAAGGGTTTTCTTATACATATAATATTATTTACACTAATCAGTTCATTGTCAAAAAGATTGCATATAAAGATTTTATATTTTTTAATTCGTTTTAATAAAAACGATAAGAAATATTTTATAAAAAAATTTATTTATTAATTCATTTTTTGTAAAAAGTTCTAATTATATTAATAATATATTTTTTATAAGAAAAAGTCTGTAGAACCCAAAATTGTTTTTGTACGAAAAGCTTTCTTACACAAAATACTAGATATTTAGAAACATCATAATATGTTTATTTAGAATCATAATATGGTAATTTTTGAATCAAAATATAACTGTAGGGACAATATTATGGTAAAATTATGGTTATTATATTGTTGGCACAATCATAAACCCAAAAATATATGATGCTCTTCGAATATGATTGTGCCAACCATGTTTTTTCTCTGCGTGATCATTGCTTTCTTAGAGTAAAGTATGAGGAATGATAGTAGCTACATTTGAATACTTCCATCCTATGACACGCTAATGTTAAATTCATCGATGAAACCATCAGAAAAGAAGTGATGCCTTTGCCATAGTAGTGATGCTTTTATTGCTTCTTTGGCAGCATCATTTTTGCTGGGAATATTTTAATTATTAAAATTTAAATAATTTGTAAATTTTTAACTTTTTTTTTATAAATACACCAAATATATGTATAGGGTCCGCCAAATAACTTTTTTTTTTTTTTGAAAATGCTATAAAAAAAAACTAGTGAATATTTTCTCAAATTTCTTTTTTTATTTGAAAGTACAATCCTTCCGGTTAATAATGGAAAATAAATTCATTCAAATGGCTGCCTCGGCTGGCCATGCAGCACAATATCGATTGTGTGCAGCTGTATTTCACCAATGGCTTCACCAATATTATCCTTTAAAGCGTCAATTGTCTCTGGCTTGTCGGCGTAACACTTATCTTTGACGGCACCCCACAAATAATAGTACAACGGTGTCAAATCGCAGCTCCGAGGTGGCCAAACGACATCAGCTCTGCGGCTGATAATGCGATCTTCAAAAACAGGGCGCAAAACATCGAGTGTAGCTTCGGCTGTGTGGCACGTAGCGTCGTCCTGTTGAAACCAAATGTTGACAATATCCTCCTCTTCAATTTCTGTGAACAAAAATTCGATCAACATGGCCCGATAACGATCGCTATTGACTGTAACGGCCACTCCTTGCTCATTTTCGAAGAAAAATGGCCCAATCAGTGACTCGTTTTGGGTGCATCGGCTTTTCAATGTATGCGTGCGGGTTTTCTGTGCCCCAAATGCGACAATTTTGCTTGTTTACATACCCGCCAAGATCAAAATGAGCTTCATCTGAAAAGATGACATTGAAAAGATGACATTCTGCAACATTACCATGATTTTCAAAGTAATGTCGCAATATTTCCCAGCGTTGTTCAAGCGTATACACAACCATATTCGTTCAGCGGAAGGATAAAACTAATTATCTGTCAAATCAGACATGAACTAAGTGTTACCATTCACGAAGTAAGCACTAGTTAAAAAAAAAAACGTTAGATGGCGGACCCTATATTTAGTCTGTAAGGAATTTCGTGTATTCCATTGACTCAATAAACGAAAACAAAAATGAATATATTACAAGTTCTATTTAATACATACAATAATAAAAAATGTTGACTTATTTTGTAATTCATTTATTACATTTTTCATTAAATAAATACAATTGAAAAACTAACACAAACAAATAATTCAACATTAATTTTGAAATCTCAAACATAATAAATGTTTTGCACTTACAACACACACAAAAAAAAAAACAATAATTTTAACGTATTTCCAGTTGTTGGTTTTATATTATTTTGGTTTATTTGTTTGTTGTTCTACCATCAAAAATAGAACATATCAATCAAAATAAATAAACAAAATCCCAACAATATGTCAAGTAGGATTTAATATAATGTGCTTTTAGTATTTGTTGTGACGGTAATGATGGCGTTGGTATCGCTGTTGGTGTTAGTGTTGCTGTTGGTGTTGGTGTTGGTGGTGATAGTCAACCATGAATACATTTAAATTGTTCATACTTTGTCATTAGTCGATTACCATTTATTATATTTATGTATTCAATGCTTTTTTGTTTTGGAAATATTTTGCTTGATATTCCATTTAGAGTATGTGTACTTTGGTTGGCCCTTTATATTTGTATTTCTAAAGAAATGTCTTTAATAAAGCAATATAAGAACCAGTTGTACTTAAAATCTGTAATAAAGAGAAGAAAAAAAAAAAAGAAAAATAAATATTTAAATAATAATAAAAAATAAAAAAAAATTCTTGATTACAGTTTCCAGTTGGCATATAAAATGATAAACATTAAAATTAAAATGAAAAAATAAACATTTATTATAATATAATCATATTATAATAAGGTTTCTCTGTTGTATTCGATATACTCAACATCCTACATTTAATAATATTAAAAAAAATGGAATAATGGAAATGTAAAATGTCGCTTTATTGTGTGTGCGACGCTGTGTGAGTTGAATGTTGAATGTGTTTGAGTTTCAGTAAAAGTAAAACATAATTTACCTTTGGCAAATGGTAAACATTGTAGAAAAAAAAAGCCATAAAAAGGACCTTGATGTAAAGTAAGTAAGTAAGTAACTAACCAAGCAAACAATTTAATAAAACCCTTTCCTTTTTTTTAAACACTCGCCATCATCAAAATCAGCATCACTGCACAGCACAGTGAAGTAGATTGAAATTATTTTCAGCTATAATCGTGTTGTTAGTTTAGGAGTTAGGACGATTTTTGTTTTTTTTTTTGAAAATTGTGAAATTTGACAAAACCATTATTTATTTGCAATATATTTTGTTTAAACTTATGGGTCAATTCATGTCAATGAGAAAGTCTCTACTCTTCAACATTAAGATTGATATAGAAAGTTGTGCTATGTCTTAAAAAGTATGTTGGAATTCGAAAGAAGAGGAGAGTTAGGTTAAGGTGGAGCTAGCTGGTCTTAAAACTCGGATAGACCAATTCGGTCCCTAGCGTTACCAGATAAGAATCGATAAGCCCCAAGTTGGGTGAGACAGCTGCTAACATCCAGAAAACAGATGCATGCTAGTAATTGAATTTGTTGCGTATTGAATGATTCAGTGGAAGCAACCGATTTTTTTGATTGTGACCACCGAATCGTTAAAGAAATAACCAAAATTCTGTTATCATACACGCTGAAAGAAACGACGTGCTGGATATATAATATGCTGGTAATGTAAGTATATTTGGAAACGCTTTAACTCATAATACAATATGCTTGTCTGCAAATATAATATGTTTGCTTGTAAACATATATATGTTTGGATCCTTTGAAATGCCTCCACCGGCAAACATGTATAAGTTTGCCTGCAAATATATATATGTTTATCATTATTATGTTTGCATCCCACAAGTATAATAATCATAAAATTACAATTGCAAATATATGTTCATTTAGGTGGGAAAATACAAATATTACAATGTTTACTTGGAAACATATGTATAATAACCATAAATATAAAATACTTGGAAATCTACTTAAAATATACATATGGTAGTTTCTAAACAAATATATATTTAAATGTAAACATATTCAAAGATGTTTTTTTCCTGCGTGTTGTCATAGTCAAAAATTGGTTACGCAAACGAACCATTCGATCGACATGAATCTGTTTATTTGTGATAACATTTCGTAAAGTAAGGTCCACACTCTTTGATTCTAGAGATTGTGCTCCCCGTCTCCCCTTTTCTCCTGTGCGCTACAAAACCTACAATTATTACTCGCCAACTCTCGCCTTCTCTTGGCAAGAACCGTAGTCTAGCAGTGATGCGTTAGTACCCCCAGTTTACAATCTCTTGTGGTTAAGAATAAGACGTCGGTAAGGACGTTGTGGTGTAATTGTTAGCACCTTGGACTGTTACACAGAAGGTCATACATATCGCAGAGTCCTCTTTCGGTATTTCCCTAGCCCTTAACCACACCGAAATAAAATAACACAACACGATCATGAACTTAAAAGCTTCAACAATTTCGCCAATTCTCTATCAGTTGGCGAGCAATAACCCTGCGGGAAAAATACCTATCCCAGGACACGTCACATGACCGGTTCATTGTGATAGGGACCGGTCACAGGACTGATCACTTTAACATGGGCTTGTTTTAGGAGGGGGTCAATTGCCCTCTGTGACATGTCACAGGACTGGTCTAAAAGGAAATGTCGTGACTTTTAAGCCGGTCATTTGATAGGTACTTTAGGAACCGGTGCTCTTGTCACCTATCTCATGATATGTTTTTTCGGAACCGGTTCAGTTTTCACCTATCCCGGGACAGGTCCCAATTCCCAACTGACCCCTTTTTTCCCGCAGGGAAGTGTTCTAAAATTTACAGTGTTGCCATATTTGAAGCTCTTTATATTTCATCACCTTTCAACTCCCCTCTATCCACATTCCGAATAAAGCAAAACTTTAATTAGTAGGAAGAATTTCCTGCTTCTCTTAAAAAAAAAAAAAAATATTTACTCCTGTTGCCAGGTAAATGGACCCCCATTTCGCAATATCGTTTTCTTAAATGCACCTTTTGGCAAATCGATAAGTACATCAGATTGGCAGAAATCGCCTTAATTTCCGCTTGACTATCCATTGTGTCTGGGGCAAAAACAAAGCCAGCAGCTATCTTGTCCGCCTGAACTTCCGCCCGAAAAAGTCTACAGTTATCGGGCAGTTTATGCGACTCCTCGATACGCAGCTCTTAACAGAAAAACACAGCCCGAGTCCTCTATCTGTGAAGAAATAAAAAGTTATGTGGTAAGAGCGAAGTCCCAGTGGCCAGTGCCGGTGATGCATAGTTCAGTAAGTCTGTATGCACTGTACAGGCGACTGCAGTAGGCTCTCCACAAAGTATACACGCAGAGAAAAAACATGGCTGCAATATGATCACTACTACTATATTGTGCTTGCTGCAATCGGGTATGGTTGTCACAACAAAGTTGTTGGTTTTCTAATTATCAACATGGTCGCTACCATCATTATTTAGTAAATATTTTATGATTGGCACCTTCTATTTTATATCATGATTGGCTGTAACCATACTGTGGTGACAAAAATTCTGAATATGAAAAAAATATGATAATTATGCAACGATAAAATGCTGGCAACAATCAATAAATAATTATACACTCGAAGAAAGAAAAGTTCTTAAAAAATCAATATTAATTTTTTTGGAAAAAACATTTCTGAATGAAATATTCTTAAATTTAAAGAGCTTTTTCATAGTTTCTAAGAACTTTTCGTTTAAGAAATTTTATTAGATTATGGATCATATAATAATAATCCAGGAATCATAGTATAGTTATGAGGGACCATAATATGATAACATTTTAAGTATACTATGATTACGTGCGATTATATTATTATAAATTCATTATAACAAGTTTATTTAGGATTATAAATAATATGGTAATTTTTAAATCATAATATAACTGTAGGGACCATATTTTGATAAAAATATGGTTATTTTATTATCATAATATGATAACCATAACATAGTACGATTATGGTTGGCACAACCATAAACCCAAAAATATATGTTGCTCTTCGAAAATGATTGACCCAACCATGTTTTTTCTTTGCGTGTAGGGACATTAGTCAGTTTGTATTTGACAGTTGTGCAGAGCAGTCAATACAAATTTATTATTTAAACTTTTCATGCTTTTAGTATGAAATTTCTACTGATTTAAATTTAATCTTTGGTTACTCACAAGTTTTATGAGAAATTTTTCGTTACAACAACATTTTACCCTTTTATCTACCATTTCATGGGACTAAAGCTTATTTTTTTTTAAGACATTCCAAAAAGGGGCTAAATGCTTTCTGAATAATTTTTTGCTGCAAATTTCAAAGACGAAAAATTTAAAAATATGTAAAAATCTGAATTGTAATGTATTACTTGTAGTCCCATAGAATAAAAATGCAAACCTACTTCCGAGAAAAAGTTGTTGTTTCAACGGCTATAGTAAAATTTTATGGAGAATTTGTGCGTTAAAAAAAATTTTATATATACACAGAAAATACTAAAATCGAATTTCAATTAAATTATTTGTAAATACAATTAAATATTTAATTAAGTTTGGACCAGCAAAAAGTTTTGTTATATTAATTAATTTGTTTTTTTGTTAAAATTAATTGAATTTTTTAATCATATCAATAAAATTTTTAATCGAAAATCCTCAACATTTTCAATTAAAGTTTTAAATATATAAATTATAACTTTAATTAAATTTCTAACGAAAAATCGATTTAAATTTAAATCAAATTTTTAATTGAAATTCCAGCATAAAATGAATTAAAATTATAATAAAATTTTTGATTGACTTTGCGGAATCAAACCAATTAAAATTTTAATAAAATTTTCAATATTTTTTTTTTATCAAATGTACATACACTCACAATATATTTTTCGTTAGCGACTGTAGTTTATTTAAAAAGTAGTACGTAAAGTTTGTTTTTAAATGAAGAATCAATTGAAATTCATGGAAAAATATATTTAACTATTTGAATCAGTCATTAAAAAAACAAAATATTAAAATTTACAGAAATTCAATAGGATTTGATATTTTCTGTTGAATTTTATGTTTTCTGTACCAAAAAGAAATCATAATTCCTTTTTGTTTTTTTACCCAAATAGTTGGCTTATATACAAAATTATTTCAATAAAAATTACTAGAAATTATTCAAATATACATACACACAAAGCCAATAAATATGTGTGTGTTGTGTTGTGTATTGTAATTACATACAAATAAAAAAAGTTTCAATTTAAAAACAATCCACAGAAGTAGTTTTTTTCTAACTTTTTGTCAGTAAAAAATTTACAATTTTTTTAAACAACTTTCTATTGTTTTTACTACGATACTTTTGTCGAATACACTAGTTAACAAATTTTAAAAAATTTTGTGCGACAAGCGTGCAACAACTTTTTCGTTATAGATTTGGGTCTCCTGAGTCCGAAAATCGCATTTAAAAATTTTGTTTCTGGAGTAGTTTTTGAAAAATTTGTAATTTTTTGTTTTTATATTTTAATTTTTGACCAGGATATTTTTATCAATTTAATTACAAAAGAATTATCATTTAATGGTAAAAAATTTTCTAGAGTACGGGTTCAGTAATTCTGGTATTAATTTTGAAAGGAAAAATATAAAAATATTTATAATTTATTTTTTTTATTAAATGCAGTACTTCTATATAAAAAATAAGTAATTTTTAAAGAACATCTATTAGTAAATACCAAAGCTATGACCATTTATGTAAAAGTATGTACCTAATTTGAGATTTTCTCCTTTTTTTTATTTTATATTATTATGAAAGCAGGCCCATTAATATTGTATAGTTAAGATCAACAATATTAAAAAAAAAATAAAATTAACTTATTATTTATTAAAATTTTTTATTGATTTTCTTATATTTATTATTTTTTTGAAATTTCAAAATTTGTGTTTTTATCAAAAAAAATGTATTTTTTCGCGAAATTTTGACCCATATCTTCTAAACTATTTAACCGATTTCAAAAAAATATTCACAAAACAGATTGTGCCCTAACTGGTTTTTCGTTTGAAATTTGACTGAAAAAAAATTTTGAGCCAAACTCGAGATATAGTTAAAATAAAAAATTTCAAAAACAAGCCCAGAAAAAAGAATTTTTAATGCGATTTTTGGCTTTAGGAGGCCCTAATACATAAAAAATAGTCGCATACTTGTCGCATTTTGGCTGTAAACTTGTGTTATTAAACAATGATTGATAAACAACAAAATGGACTAAATATAATAAATAATCAGTAGTCCACTTTTTGACTGTATTTTCGATTAGTTTAATATGTATTTTAACTAAATAATATTGTGAGTGTATATTTGTGTATAATTCCTCAACGCAAAAAAAAATCTAAATATGTACTTTGTACCAAACAGTTTATAGGAGCACCATAGTACTTTTGAGGTTCCAATAGCACCAGAAAAATACTATGTTACCAACTTTATTATTCTCATGTTGCCATTTTGAAAGTTGAAATACCCAAAAAATCCTTAATTAATAGTTATATAATAAAATTTTTCTTTTTTCTAAAATGATTTTGTTTGCTAAAAATTAAAAATAAATATTCTTGAAAAAAAGAGTAGCATCATAAAGGAATTCAAATTTTAACAAATACAAATTTTAAAAACTTTTTAAATTTATAATAGAGCTTTATAAACATGATTCCTTGATTTAATTTTTAAATCTGATTCAATTTTTTTTATGTTGAAATTTGTTGATTATGTTGAAATTTGCTATCAAGTATTTTATTCAATTTGGCGTCATAAATAAATACCACATATCGATGATCATAAATTGCCGCCTCTTAACAGTAATTTTTATAACATAGATCCTTTTTTGTTAATTTTATCTAAAGTTGTAATAAATTTCCAATTAAGGGGTATCAACTTATCTTCACCATAACTTAACCTAAAAAATCCAAAATATAAAATCTGTAATGAGCATTTCAATCAAATTTATTTTAACCCTCGATTATAATTTAAACTTAACCCCCTATTGCACGAAGCTGGCTTCGAATGTTCTTTCTTTGAAAAATTAATGTAGGACAATATGCCTTATGGAGAGAATAAAGTTTCTCACGCTTCTAAGCTTCTAAGTACCTGTGATTTTTTTAATCGGAAAAAAATTGCAACTTTTTATCAGAGTTTCTTATTTCTTTCCAAAGTTTTGAAAATCTGAAAAAAATTGCAACTTTTTATCAGAGTTTCTTATTTCTTTCCAAAGTTTTGAAAATCGCGCTATATTCATTATTTTTTGTTTGGATTTTTTTTTTAATACAATTGGGATAACTGACATTGGAAGATTATTTATTATTACCTTCATATTTTTAAACAATTTTTTACGAACTTCTCTCGGATGCTGAGGGTCGCAACCCCCTACTTGGGAACCGTTGCTCTAATAGTACCGTAAAAAGTACAGAAGAATAATATTATTTATCATTTATTTATTTGTTGTATGTAACAAACAATTAAAAAAAACTAGAAATAAAATTATGGATTTGAAAAAATTTATTTGGAAGCGAAAACAAATTTTCTGGGCTGAAAATTATTTTTGTGGTAAAAACAAATTTTTTGGTGAAATCAATTTTGAGGTGAAAAATATTTGATGTGAAAATAAAAGCGACTGGTGGGAAAATATGAGAAAATATATTATGTACCAGTCGCTACTATGAAGTTGTACTTAAATACAGCAATTTGTATGGAAAATGAGCCATTTCAACAGGCAGAAGGACATCGTTAAATCGATTTAGATCTATATTTCGACATGTCTCAATATATTGTTGAGACTACCTGTACGGCAGAATATATCTAATGAAGGGAATGCAATTTTAGATGCGCCATCTTTTGACTAATGGCGAGAATTTATATTTCTTGCGCCACCTATTGACAAATGGTTAGAACTAAAATTTGTTAGCACAACTTAAATTGGTAGAAAAACAAAAATATTAAATATGAGTTTTACAAAAACAAAAAATACATTTTATGGTATGAAACAAAAACCAACCAGAAAAAAATGGATACAGAAAAATTGTACAAATTTGTATGGAAAATTTAGAGGTATCTTCACATTTTCACTCATAACTTTTTAACCGCTGGACCGATTTTGCTCATTTTCAATACCAAACTGCTCGGGAGGATGTTCAATAATCTGGGTAATAGGCACGCCCGCTTGCGTCTTGGCGTCGTGATCTCCATTTCAACAGACAGACAGACGGACATCGCTAAATCGACTTAGAAATGCATAAGGATCACGAATATATATACTTTATGGGGTCTGTAACCTATATTTCGACATATTACAAACGGAATGACAAACTGATATATACCCTCATCATATATGGTGGAGGGTATAAAAAATTTAAAAATATTAATCCTTACCAAAAGACGTTAGTAATAAACATACGTTTAGGCCTCTTCTTTGGAAATAAATTATGTTTTTGATTTAAGATGTCATAGGATTCTAGCTGAATACGCTAAAAGGATATTTTCTTATCTTCCCATGCAAAAATCGGAATATATATGAACACACATGATCATACATTGGCATATAAGTCCATGCATGGTTCAATATATGATAACATATATTCTCATATATGACCATATATCTTCGGATCCGAAACTCGAGGGTATATGTCCGTATGTGGTTATATATGATTATATATTATTCATATATGCTCATATTAATATATGATCACTTACAAGTCCATGTATGATCATATATGTTTATATATAAATTTTAATTTTTACCTGGGTTGTAAACAGGTTAAAGGATTTTTATGAAATTAAACTAACTAAAAACTTATATGAACAACTCAATTTGGACATTAACTAAAGGAATAATGTTATTGAAAATCCACTGAAGATCGTTTTTGTGAAATGATGTTATAAAAACTGCAATATCTATAGCTCTTAATAGATTCGATTAAAATTACTTTTTGGACAAAAAATAATATATCAAAATTATAAAATTAATAATGAAAAAATGTAATTCTGGCATATGGAAAGAGTGTTAGTAGCAAAAAATTAAAATTTCAACAACATATATTGAAGTTAAGACATAATTTCGTCAAATTTTGCAAATAAGCTGATACAACTCAATTTCTTGCCAAACATATCTTTCGTTGAATTTCATTGCATTAAAGGGTTAAAGAGATAACAATATTGTTGAAAACACACAACCAATACGCCCTATTTTTACGTAGTTTTCCTTTGTTTCAATTATATAATTTATACAACTTCAATTCACTAACATTTTAGTGCAGCAATAAAAAAAAATTCTCTTTTTCAAGTTGTTTTTAAAAACTTTTAGATAATAATTTTCAAACCAAAAAAAAAAAAAAAACAGAAAACAGAAAAGTCATTCAAACCACTGAGCATCATCATCGCCACAACGTATTTCATCTCCATCACTGTGATTACAGCGAAAAGAGGCAACATTATCGTAATTCTGTGATTTTTTTTTCGTTTGTCTTTTTTTTTATTTACTTTTCTACTTACCGAACTGAAGGCCGACAGTGATGGTGTAAAAAATGGTACTGCAATTGTTGTTGGTTTTTGAGAACGGCGCAACATCATTAAAATCATTTTTCTTGTTTTAACATCGCACTTGTACCACTCGATGTCATATAAGGTATCAGCCACTGCAGCACTCTAAATAAGTGTGTATAAGTGTTGAATGTTAGATATAGAACAAAAACATAAAATGACAAACGAAGATGAAAAAAAAAAATTAAGAAAAAGAATATATTATAAAAAGACCAACAAAAAATTTCACGGAGTGTAAATAAAAAAAAAAAAAATTCCATGACATCGAGTAAATGTAACGAGTCTCTTTATGTACATATGTCTAGGTCTTTGTCTTTCAATAACCTGTGGTCATAAAGTTATTTAGCAAAAATCGATAAAGATGGAAAAAAAAACTTATTTTAAGATTTTATGAATCTTAATAAAAACAAATTTTACGTATTATTTTCAAAGTAATGGCCAACTGTTTATAAAGAAATGCATAATAAGTTCATACATATTATTTACATTTTTATTACGTATGAGTAATATTAATTATTCATACATTTCTAGAAATGGAAATTGTACTTGCTATAACTATATATTAAATTTATTTTATTTTCTTTGTAAGTATTTTTTTAAAAAAATTAAAAAAAACTGGGTTTCATTATTTGTAATTTCGACTACTTTTTCCTTATTTTCAAAAGGTAAATTTTGGCCGAAAAAATTAGGGTTTTTAATATTTTTGTATATGGCTCTTAAATTTAAATATTTTTAAAATTTAGATTTTGAATAACGTAAGTTTTTCCAACAATATTTAATTATGCCTCTTATGCATAAATCTCAAACCAAATAAACACAATGTCGACTGCAGGCGACAGTAGGTCGATAAATCAGGTTTTCTATATTCTTTTATTGCTACTGTCTAGAAATAAGAACATTATCTGAATAAAAATTGAATACAATTTTTTTTTTAAATATTGAATAGTAAAGTTTGGCAGTACTGCCACTGTTAATATGTATCTTCAACCGATACAATTTTTTTTAGCGATAAAGTATCAAAGTCGAAAAATCGTACAAAACTACTATTTAGAACGGATAAGGGGATCAAAATCTTTAAATTTAAACAAATTAAATTGTATATGAGGTATGATTTTGTTAAGACAAATCGTCATAATTTATTTAGACACACAAAACCGTAGATATCTACCAGAGAACTGCAAATGCTGATTGCAAACCGTTCATACGCAATCAACACAAGAATAAATAAATATGTGTTTGCGTTCAAACGTTGAATATACTCCAACACACATATTTGTTGATGATTTTAAATCAATCAAACGACGTGCAAATTATTGTCACTGATTTATACTCATCGGTCGTTTTTATACCATTGATTTTATTCTTGTTTGTTCGAGTCAACAATAATTATTTTGATGTAGAATAAATCAGAAAAAGCAATAAATAACGCGTATGTGTGTATTCATAATTAAAACAAAATAGTTTCTTATCTATAAAAAGAGGGTGGTTTTGTAGAAACACATTTCATAAATTAGGGTGGGTCTAAAATCAGTTTTTTTTTAGAATTTTTATTAGTAATACCAAAAATATTGTTTTTTGCGAATTTTTTTTTAATTTAGGTCAATTACTCAGGCTCTCCCAATCCGGTTAAAGTTAAGTATTGCCTAATTTTCCAATCAAAATAAATAAAAAAAATTAAGACAATATTTAAATTTTTCCGGATAAGGCAAGCCTGAGATATCGACCTAAATTTTTTTCCCAAAAAAATATTTTTTTTTTTTTCACAAAGAAGAATATTTTTAGTATTGTATTACTAATAAAAATTCTAAAAAAGCGGGTTTAAGTCCCACTCTAATGTACATTTATGAAATGTGTTTATAATTTATTGTAGTTATGAATACACTCATATGCGTTGTTTGTTGTTTTTTCTGATTTATTCAACGCTGACTTTTTGTTGAGTGATTACATTTGCAGTAAACATAATCGACATATGATTCAAACTGATCGGAATTACGCGTTTAGTAACATGATGCTGATTTTATTCTACAGTGAATTTTGTTGAATTATTAAATGTGAACAAGAATTTTTGTGTATGATTAAATCAAGAAAAAAGTTGATTTTGCAGTTCTCTGATATCTACATGGAATTTGGGACAGTTAATCATTAATTTAAAGAAAATCGAACTATATTTGGACCTAGTCCCCATTAAAACCACCTTTACCATATTTGGTTCAATGCACTTTTTAGGTTTATGTGCCATACCATAAAATATGCTTAAAAATTTAAAGAATTCGCACCACATTTGAAACTAGTTTCCATATTAACCCACTTTCCCGATATTTGCTTAAGTGAACTTTAATCAGACTACAGGTACATAAGTTTCTATTAGATGAACGACAAACCCTATTGAAATTTTAAAAAATTGGTCCATATTTCGACCTACCTCCCTCAGAAGACAAACAAAATCGTGGATATGTAAAAGATGCGTTGTACACCAAGAGGCCTTCACTAGTATATGGACCAATATTCCATTTTAAATGCGTTGCTGTGAATGATCGTCTTTGACAGTTGAGGCATTTGGTTGAGACGTAAAAAACAATATTAAATATTGCCTCGAACATGTCGAGTTTCATACCAGATAAAGTGTTTTTGCGAGGTGTTCTCCTTTATGACTTTAATATGAAGAAACGTGCTGCCGAGGGTTATCGAAATTTAGTGGAAGCTTATGGCGAGCAAACTCAATCTGAATACAAGTGTCGGAGGCGATTTTGTCACTTTAAAAGTAGTAATTTGGAGCTCGAATAGTAGGAACAGCTGGGTCAATCCAAAAAGTTTGAAGACAAAGTATTGGAATAATTGATTTATGTGGACGAATGCCAAACACTTCAGGAGTTGTCAGAATCATTGGGAGTGGATTAGCTGTCAGACAGCAAACGCCTAAAAGACATGTGTTTGACTCAAAAGCAACTAGCTGAAGCTTTTCGACGTCTAAAGGCTATTTTTCGCTTGTGAACAGCTCCTTGAACGCCAAAAAAAATAAGGGACTTTTTGCATCGCATTGTGGCTGGTGATGAAAAGTGGATCCATTACGACAACATCCTTCGCATAGGCGAATATTCATGGCATTAAGCGCTGTATTTGTTGGGACCAGCGCAGCGTGATCTCCTACGAGCTGCTCAAACCGAATGAAATGGCCCCACCCGCCGTATTTTTTAGACATCGCTCCTTCCGACTACTATTTGTTCCGGTAGATGACAAGGAAGAACAATGCAAAAAATGGGTTGATGATTCGATTGCCCTAAAAGACGTGTCAAGCTGGTATCCGAAAATTGCCAAAGTGATGGGAAAAGTTAATATCAATTTAGAAAAAAATATGTATGAGTTTTCTTACCTCATACATATCACAACGTCCACATTCCGATAACACATAACCCCACGAAAGTAAAAATAACATAACAGGGATATGAACTAAAAAGCTTCAACAATTTCGTGATCTCTCCATCAGATGCCACGTAGCAAATGTTCTAAGATTTATCATCTCGCACAATTACGCTGTTGCAATATTTGAAGCCCTTTATTTTTCACCACATTACATCTTTCCTCTACCCCATTTCCAAGGAAAGTAACACTTTAATTAGTAGGAAGAATCTCCAGAGTGTTGCTTCCTTTAAAAAAATAATCATGTACTCCAGAGCATTAGAATTCGAGGATTCATGTATTCTGTAAGTGTGAACTGGTGACAATGTTGTAACGTGCCTTTACGAATCTTCTTATTCTCATACCCAGTACAACTACTTTTACCCATACCCAATAGTATACTTATAACAACACCTTATATAATTCTCATTAAGTTGGGAAAATTATTTACATATAGTGTGAGAGTTAAAGGCTTTAAGGGGAGCTAAAACCGAGGGACGAATCGGGTAATACTTCGACCCGGGAAAGGAGTATTATCTGATTTCTCTACCGATTCCTGCCTCCCTACATGGGAACCGTTGATTATTCTCATCATTAGGTAGCCGTATTATTTGAACACGATAGCCGTTGTTTTTTCTCGTTTGTAGTTAGTCGTATTGTTTAAACACCAGAGCTTTTGTTTATTCTCGCAGTTAGCCAGTCATATTATTTGAACACGAGAACCGTTGTTTATTCTCATTTGTAGTTGTATTATTTGAACACGAGAACCACTATTTATTCCCGTTGGATGCTAATCAATCCAACTAGCCGAGCCGAAACTGTTTCCAGAGTTCGGTAAATATTACCTTCGGGTAGTGCCGATCATACAGGAACAAAAATCGCACCAAAACGTGGTTTCTTCTAAATCTGTGTCGTATTGTCGGCCATCGTTGAAAATGATTGGGTTATCGTGTATTATTTTATAATTACCTCAAAGAAAGCAGACAGCTAAGCAATACCCCAGCTGGAAAATAAACTGCATCACAATGTCTTCCTTATAATTCAGGTATTTTCATGACTTCCTTAACGTCAAGTTTTTTGCCCAACTTAATTTGACATTTCTTTGTTGAAGCCTTTTACAAAAATGGGCATTCAAATCAACAAGCATTTCGTGCACTTCGCTTTTTTTTTGGTCAGCATAATCGACCAAAAGTGTCTACAATCGACATAATTTTGCGCAAATTTCAGCAAACCGGGTCTGTAGGAAATGTGAAAACACCTGTGCATGTTCGCCCAGTTCGTTCGGCGGAAAACATTGCTGTTGTTCGCGATTGTGTGTCAGAAGAGCCGTCAACCTTGACTAGTCGTCGGTGTTCGCTATCGCGAGATGATAACGGACTTTTTGTGGCCAGAAATTGAGGATACTGAGGCTGGACAGGATGGTGCCACTTGCCACACAGCCAACGAAACAATGTCTCTTTTGCTCGAGAATAATAAGAATAATTCAAGAGCTAAAGGATGATATAATTCCTCATATTTACGACATTGAACCTTAATTATGTCTCAGAGTCATTGAAAACATGGACCATCGCCACCGAAGCTGTGGCGAGCATTTGGCCGATATTTTGTTTCACAGATAATTGTCATAGATCCTTCTATCATAATAAAAATATATTAAGATATTTCTCTGAAACCTTTTTGTTTTATTTTTAAAAAACATAACAGAAATTTAAAGAGCTTAAGATAAAATCGCATAAATAATAATATTTGCGAATTTGTATAGTTTTTGGATGTAAGAATATTGACAGCATTAGAGGATTAATTGAATATTAATGAAGCTTTATTTGTGACAATTTTTTTAAATTATAACAGTTATTTCGGGTGTCTGCTTATACCTTTAGTCTTAAGTTTATTTTTTTATTACCACAAAGTCTATAGAACAATGTTCCTTACAGACTATAAATACGTAAAATTTTAATTAAAAATTAATTTATCAAAAATAATTATTTAGTTTTAAAATAACAACTATAATTTAAAAAAAATTTATAAAAAAAAGTTTTTAAAACTAGATTTTGATATATTAAATTCAATGACATGATTTAAATTTAATAAATTATAATCTTTAAGATATAATTAAAACGATGACATTTTTCAAAAAACAAATCATTATTACGAGGATTTTTTTTACAAGGTACATTAAAAGAAATATTCGCCAAAAGACTCGAGCAATCAATATTACCATTAATTTACATTTTAATGTTTTCGAATGTCGTAACAGTAAAAAGTTTCAGTTATAATGAGGTATTCCTTGTTCCAAATTTCATATTAATATATTGTTTATCTCTAATCCTGCATGAAAGAAGTGTTAAAGCAATCTTCATCTACTTTTAAGCCATAGGATATGTGGAAATAACTCATTCAGGTAATGTTCACACTATAGTATGTATGTACGAGTAAGGAAAATTGTATCTGTATCTGTATTTTTTCTTTTCTTTTCGTTTCATTTTTTTTTTTTTATGTAGAGTAATTAAAATATTGTCATACAGCAGAAGTACTAGAGGAAAAATCACGTTTTTAGCTAAAGAATACAAGAGTAAATGTAATTGTTTTAATTCCGTTATGTGTTTTTTGTCTTTCTGTGTTGGTGTTTTTATCCAAGTTTGTTTTTTTTTTGTCATACAGGGTTGTAGTTTGTTTAAGGGCTGGATGGAAAAAAAAAATCAAGGTCGAAAATAAAACGTTGTGTTAAAGGATTAAATTAAAAATAGATGAAATCAATGTCATGTTTTAAATTACAATTTAAAAGTAATTGCCAAATTGTAGTTTTCCAAAGGGCAGATAAAAAAATACTTTATATTAGTAACTAAAAAAGTAATAGTTGGTTAAGATTGACCATAAGATACACCAGACTTCATAGGCTTGTAGTAAAATCTAATTTCTATAAAACAACATTTGACCACATCCTTATTGTAAAACCTCTTATTGTTATATATGTATTTTATACTTACACTTTCACTAATGTAACTGCCTCCAATGCAATATAAAAATAGCTGCGTCAATGCCGCAATACTATATAAAATATAAACTAACAGACCCAACGATGCAGAATTCTATAGAAAAATATAATGAGAAATGAAAAAGATATTAGTTATTCTTGATGTAGAGAGTTGGTTGTTTTTAGATAATGTTGTAACTTTTGTCGTTGTTGTTGTTCGTTTTATTTTTGTATTTTTATTAATGTTTATTGTTTGGTGGGTCCGTTTGTTAAACAAAGTATACGTTAAATTGGAAAATGTAATGATAAAAGATTTAACACCATTTCCAGAGTTATTAAGAAAATCAAAAATTCTGAACTAAATACTCTGTCAGATTTTGAGGTTATTTTTTTATGCAAAATTATTGTCAGATAAAACTTTTACAGAATTCTAATGAATTAAAAAAAAAACAAGTAAAAAAAGGCTGAATTCGGCTGTGCCGAATCTTTGAATACCCTAAAAAGATGTTCTCTACTGTTGTTGATACAAATAATATAAAAAAACTTTTGAAGTAAAATTATGTAGGTGAAACAATTCTTTGAGGTGAAAAACTTTATTAGATGTGAAAAAAACTTTTTTGGTGAAAAAAAAAAAAAAATTTAGAGGTGAAAAAAATATTTTGAGGTCAAAAAATTGTTTGTGGTGACAAAAAATTTTAGTGGTGAAAAATACAAAATATTTACTGCTAAGCGACTGGTGAAAAAAATATGAGAAAATATGTTATGTACAGGTTGGTTGAAAAGTTCCTGCGCTCACCAAGAGATGGCAGTGCTAGCTCCAAACTTTCTTTTTCTCAAGTTTGTATAACTGTCCTGAGAACACATGCAAAGTTGCAAGTCATTCTGTCAATTCTTTCTTTGTTTACAAGCCATTTGAAGTTGACGTGTCATTGATTTTTTTTAATATGGAAAAAATTGAATATCGTGCAGTCATTAGGTTCTTTGTTTTGAAGGGTTTAAAAGCAAAGGAAATTTATGAACAATTGTTAGAAGTGTATACGGAGTCCTCACCTTCAAAACGCACCGTTGAATTTTGGGCTGGTGAATTTAAACGTGGTCGTACCAGCCTTGAAGACGATCCACGCGAAGGACGACCAAAAACTGCAACCACAGCAGAAATCATTGAGCAGGTACATAATATGGTTAGTGAAGATCCAAGTTTGACTAAGCGTGAAATTGCTAATGCCATAGGCATCTCAGACGAACGAGTACTCCATATTTTACATGAAGAATTACGTATGAAAAAACTGTTTGGAAAGTTAGTGCCGCACACATTAACAATTCAACAAAAAGTGGATCGAAAACAAATTTCTCAGCGTAATTTGGATCGTTTTAAGCCGAATAAAACCGACTTCTTGCGTCGTTTTATAACTATGGATGAGACTTGGATCTACCACCATGATCTTAAATTGAAACAAGAACGTTTACAGTGAACTGAAGTTGGTTGTTTAGATCCAAAGCAGGTGAAGTCACAACGATCAGCAAAGAAGGTTATGGCATCAGTTTTTTGGGATGGAAAAGGAATTTTGTTGATTGATTATCTTCAGAAAGGTAAAACAATCAACTCTGAATATTATTGCAGCCTTTTGGATCAGCTGGATGAAAAAACTCGTGAGAAAAGACCTGGTTTAAAGAAGAAAAAAATAATTTTTCATCAAGACAATGCACCTGCTCACAAAAATGTTTTGACGATGGCTAAATTCAAAGAATTAAAGTACGAATTGCTTGAACATCCACCTTATTCACCAGATTTGGCTCCCAAAGACTACTATCTCTTCAGAAGCCTCAAACAATTCATTCGTGGAAAGCATTTTTCGTCGAATGAAGAGGCCATAGCAGCCGTAGACGGTTATTTTGCAGAGCTTCCGGAAAACCATTATAAGGATGGGATAAAATTATTGGAAGATCATTGGAACAAGTGTATTGAGCTTCTAGGAGATTATATTGAATAAAAAAATATATTTCGTAACAAAAACAGTATTCTTTCATTTCGAGCGCAGGAACTTTTCAACCAACCTGTACCAGTCGCTACTATGAAATTGTACTAAATTTATATGGGCAATTTACTTTTCCACTACTTGTTTAACCATGGACTGCACAAAAAACACATTTTAAAGCAAAGTTTTTGGCAAGTACTCAATTTTGTTACTGGCTAATAGGGACTAGCTCTGCAGCAGAATATGCCTAATGGAGAGAATGCACTTTCTGATGCGCCAGGTATTGATAAATTGTTACAACGAATGTTCTTTCTTTAAAAAAGTAAAGTGTGTTTGTCTAATGAAGAGAGTACAGCAATGAAATCTATTTGTCAATAGATGGCCCATCAGAATGTGCATTCTCTCCATTAGGCATATTTTGCTGCAGAGCTAGTCTTCATTAGCTATATTGTGCTATAATATGCAGTAGAGTATTATTGATTTTCTATTTTCTTCGTAACATAAATTAATATTTGCCAAAAACTATGAAAAATATATGTTTTATGTGCATTTTATACCTTAATTTTTTAAATCAATATTCCTTTAGATGTTTATTAGCACAATATTGCACTTTATTCATGTGTATTTTTTTATGAAAGAAAAAATTAACATAAATATGCATTTGCCAACTCCTTAATTCTCAAAAACACAAATGGAATAAAAAAAATACTATTTTCCTCTAGGAAAATTTCTTTTTTGACATAAACATGTGAAACAAGTGCTTTTATTAAGTCAAACATTTGAAAAATTGACTTTAAAATTATGTAATAAGTCTACTAGCAACATCTGAATGCATTAGAATTTGAAGTATGTAGTTAATTTAATATTTTTGGTAAATAAATTAATTGAAAGCCTAATCCAAGGCTATATCGACCTAGCCATGGGGCAGGGTATTGTTTTATTGTGATTCTTCGCCACCTATTCGAAAGTAGCGGTACTAAAGCAATTATGCATTTTGATATTTCTTTATATATAAATTTCTTTGGTTACAAAAAACAAAAAATACATGTTATGGAATCAAACGAAAAAGCAACAAAGCTAAACAGAAAAAAAAACTAGATACAGAAAAATTGTACAAATTTTTACCCATATTATTAAACATCCCCCCAAACTGGGGGGATGTTTAATAATATGGGTAAAAATAGGCACCCCGCTTGTGTCTTCGCGCCGTGATCGCCATTTCAACAGGCAGACAGACGGACATCGCTAAATCGATTTAGAATTGCATAAGGATCACGAATATATATACTTTATGGGGTATTAAACCTATATTTCGATATGTTACAAACGGAATGACAAACTGATATATACCCTCACCATATATGGTGGAGGGTATAAAAAGTTTGCAGCAAATGAGTTTTTTAAAATTCCAAGAGCTGTGGATTATACAAATTTTGCGTATTAACCCTCTAACCGACAATATCGCCTCCAGCTGGTGTTCATCGAAATAACCACAAATTTGTCAAATGAGTATTTTATTATTAGAAATAACGCTATTCCGATTTAAAACAAAATTTGTACGGGTAATCATACAATAACTATGAAAAAGGAATTTCGCATAGTCCCATTCTTTAGAAGTGTGATATATAAGCCTGTTCAAAACCATGAGTTGTTTGTGGGTTGGGTGGTTCTTAAGGAGGTTGACGATGACCTGGTCGCTTAGGTCAATTTTAATAAATAAATTAGTGTTTACTATTCGTTAGTAACATTAAATTATAATCTCGAGGCTGATAAAATTTAAATATAAAATTTATTAAATTTGTTTGGTCACCCAACCTCTTGTATTCTCCACACATCGTTCATTACGACTACTATTTTTTTCGATCGATGACCTGTCCCAGCTGAAGTTCACTTCATATGAGCAATGAAAAAAATGGATCGATGATTGGATTACCTCAAAAGATGCCTCGTTCTTCTGACCTGGTATCTGAATTATTTTTATAAAGATATGATAACAAGAAAGCCTGAGTAATAAACATTTATCCAATTTGATATTCTTTAATATCATCTGTAATATCAATATCTAAATTGATTCCAAAAAATGGCAGATAAAATTAGAAACACACTCAGAAAAAAAAAGTTAGTAGAAAAATTTGTAAGCGGTTTTAAATTCCACTTTACTATTTTTGTACTGATTTTTAGTAAACAAATATTATTTAGCAAATTTTTTTTTTGCTATTTACATTTAACATATTACAGATAATTTTAAAAAGTGTATATTGAAGGAAATTTTGTTTTTAATTAAAACTTACACCTACAAACTTAAATTGCCTTTAAATGTTACATAAAAAAATGAGATCAGAAGTGAATATACCGACTCATGTCTAAAAATAGGACATCCACTTAAAATAAAAAGTTTTTTTAGTTCAAAAATCAGCCCTAAAAACAATTAAAATTTGACCTTAAAAGCAATAAAATTGACTAAAAAAATTTTCAAAACAAAAATTACCAAGTTAAAACTAAATGATAAATTCGTGTTTGTTTTTTAAATTTTGAATCCTTTATTTTTTTTTATTTTTTCTAAAATATTTTTTGAAAAAAAAAATATGTTATAACATAAAAAATTTTAATGCCCGATAAAAAAAAATAAATTTGATATTTTGTGCTAATATTAATAATATTTAGTAATATTTTTTTTGCCGATTTTAGCAAACAGATTTTAAATTCCACTTTACAAAAAGTTTACTAAAATTTTGTAGCGGCAGCTAATTTTTCCTACAAATTTCATTGTACACGTCAGCAGACTTGTGTTGCTAATATTAGCAAAAAACACCGCTGGGCTGGAATTAGCAAAATTTCCCGTAATAACAGCAAAATTTTCAGCTGCAATTACAGATTTTTTTGTGAGCGCAGCAATATATTTGGGGGATTAAGTTATTTTCGTATTATTGTGTTATATATAATAATATCTTTGGGACTTACATACATAATCGGGAATTTGGGAAAATTGGGGATAATTTCTACATATTACGGCCGAATTAATAAGACTAAATTGGGTATGAATTTATCTGATTTTATATAATCATATTTAAGGGACTAAGAAAAAATGTTGAGAAATAATTGTAATATTTAAAACAAAAAAATATATGTATATAAATTATCAACACTTATAGGACTTTTGGGTACAAAGATATATGTACCTAGATTATTATCCCAAAACGGGTTAAAAATTTTAAAGTTTTGTAAAAAAAATATTAATAAAAAAAAATAAGAAACACAAAAAAATTGTTTTATCTGCCTGGCTGGGATTTGATGCCATTGACATGGAATCACATATAATTATATCTAATTATATCTTAAATCATATCAAAACTACTCTAGATATGCAACTGTATATAACAATATCTTAAATTTGTTTGCAAGTATTTAACCAAAACATATATTGAATCTTATATAAAAAATATTTCTGATAGTGATTATTATATCTCAAATATTATTGAGTAAGCCATATATAATTACATATAGTGTTATGCATTTATACCATCATATAATTCATATCTAACTTTATAAAGATCAATAAAAACCTAGATATGGCACAATATAAGTTAATTTAAAAAAATTAATGTAATATATAAATATAAATGGTAATGATAATATATTATAAGATAAGGCCACATATGATTATATCTAAACTTTTTTACTCGTGTCTTTATATATATATATATAACAGGTCAATTGATAAGTCTCCGGCATGAAACATAGATGGCGCTACTAGATTTAAATCGATATGATTTTTAGTTAGCCCTAACCTTCAAAAGACACGTGTATAAATTTAACAGCTGTCGGATCATTAGTTTGTGAATTATAGCATTTTGAGTGAAGCAACTTTTGTTGTTGTGAAAAAAAATGGATAAAAAGGAATTTCGCGTGTTGATAAAATATTGCTTTTTGAAGGGTAAAAATGCAGTTAAAGCAAAAACTTGGCTTGACGACGAGTTTCCGGACACTGGAAAGTCAACCATCAAGGATTGGTATGCTAAGTTTAGACGTGGTGCATTTCACGAAAACGAAGACAAAAATCCATGAATTGTACTTCGAATTGCTTCCGCATCCACCGTATTCTCCAGACCTGGCCTCCAGCGACTATTTCCTGTTCTCGGATCTCAAAAGAATGCTTGCTGGAAGAAATTTTCGTCGAATAAAGAGGTTTTCGCCGAAACTGAGCCCTCTTTTGAAGCAAAGGACAAATCGTACTACAAAAATGGTATCGAAAAGTTGAAGGGTCGCTATAATCAGTGTATCACCCTTGAAGGGAACTATGTTGAATAAAAAACGAATTTTGCTAAAAAAAAATGTGTTTTAGTATGGTAGGCCGGGGACTTTTCACTGTCGGAAAAAATAGTATATAAAACCATAATTGTAATTTTTGGCATATCAAAATAGTAAACATTGACCACTTATTAATCACAGAGATCCACAGATAAAAAATTTAATATTTGTTTTTGCAAACCGCCCTTTCAATACAGTGGACGTGGCATCTAAAACCTGCCAATAGGAAATGTTTTGGACATTTTTCTACATTTTAGGAAAAAAAAGTTAATTAAATTTCCTTTTAAATGGCATAGACATTTTTTCTTTGGGTAGTCAGCTTTAAAACTATCGGTCATTAAACTTAGCAATAAAATCGTATTTTTTTTAGCATAACATATCGCAATTTTATTTTAAAAACTGTTTTGGTTTTTATTTTATATTTTTTATAATTTTTTAAATGTAAGAAGTCTAATAAGTCCGTGATATAAATGTTCGTTTTTCATATACAAAATTTTAAAATGTTAATGCTTAATTTAATTTCCGATAGTTGAGAGACCTACGACTTAATTTAAATATTATTTATATTATCTGAGCTTGATCTATTGTATACATAATTTTTTAATCTGATCAATATTTTCCTGCTTTGTAGATGAATTTTCATTTAAAGCTAATTTTGGTAGTTTTTTTCTATATATCACGCCCACTAGAAAAAGGGGCGAAATATTAAAACTAACGTTACACTTTTAATCTGAGGAGCTTTTGGAATTTATAAATGGTGCCATTTACGTGTTTTCTGATCAATTTGACAAATTTTGAACAATTTAAATTAGGCTACGATTTCTACTTTTTTACTGTTTTATACTTTATTTTGTTTTCTATGGAAATAATTAAGCTTCTTTAATTGAAAATTTCTAAATAATAAAAATATAATCTACAATGTCTAAAGACAGCCTGGTACATTGGAAGGTTGGATAAAGAATTTAAAATTTCTAGAAATATTTTATTTTAAAGAAATATCGTTTTACTTAGAAAATGGTGTAGCTTATTTTGTAACTCTAGTTGTATAAATTATATGGATTTTAATATTTATTATAACAAAAAATTAGGTTAAAATAAAAAGGACAAAATGTACAAAACCAAAACCGACAGTTAAATAAAACATAATAAATGAAATGTAGTACTAACAAAGAAAGTATCCTAATCTAAACATTCCGATGTTGGTGAAATTTGGAGACGTAATAGAAAAAAATCTAAGTTCGACTTGTCACGGCTTTTGGATTACCTCCGATTTTTAAATGGTTAAAAATGGGTTTTTAGTTTTGTTCTTAAAATAATTTAAACTAAAGGAATCATATGCAAGTGTGTTTAACTATGAGAAGGGACTTTTGAATGTTTCTTACTAGTTTCTGTTTGAATTTGTGGTTGTAAATCTTTTAAAAACTTTGGGTACGGACTTTGGCATTTTATGCTATTTATATGGAAATTTATACTGCCATGGCTGCTGAATTCATACATTTTACTTCTTATTAAATTTCAGGGGACATATAATTTTTATTTTTTTAATATTCGTACTATTTCGGATTTTAATTTTTTGGTACTTTTTGGTACTTTCTTGGAAGCTCTATCCTAAAACATAGGAACTTTGTATAACAATATTCTTTATTTGCAGAATATATTATTTTAATGCAGTTCTTATAAATGATTTCAAACATTTCCGATTCGCTGCCGAACAAAAAAATTACCAAAAATATCTAAAAATCATTCCCCTATTTCATTCCCAGGTGGCCAAAAAATTGAGACAGGTTTTATTTAGATTTCTTTTTTCTATCATATATCTAAATTTCATCCAAATAGTAGTGTTAGAATACTTTCTTTGGTTGTTGTTTTTTTTTTCACTCGCGCATTGTCAATTTCTTTGTAAAAGAAAGGTGATATTAATTTAAAAATGACATTAAAGGTGAAATGGCAAAAACGTGAATTTAATTGGTTTCAACAAAGAGACGGAAATAAAAATTATGGTTTAATTTTAAATATGAAAACAATATAAATGAATTAAGAAGAATTGTTATTATAATGGTTTTATTATATTTTAATTGTTATTTTTTTCCATTTAAATTTGAATTCAATGAAGAAGAAAAAACAAGAAATAAATACAAGATAATACAAAAAAAAAAAAATTATGGCAAAACTCTCAAAGACTATGTTTAAAAGTGGTTTGTATATAAATTTAGCGTAAATGTAATGAAGCGAATAATTGAAATGTACGAATTATTTATGTTGGCCAAAGCACAAGGATACCGCTGATATCTTTTTTTAAGCACAATTGAATGAAATTGCAAAAGTTTTCTTTATTTTTGTAAGAAAATATAATTAAATATAAATCAAGGTTTATTTTAAGACAAAATGGTATAAAAATATGGAAAAATATTTAAGTGATAAATTAAATTTAAAACAAAACAAAATTAAATACAGTAAAAAAGTTTGTAAGTTAAAAAAAAACAGAAAATACCATTTAAAAGAAATGATATTTCTTTTAGAAACTGGTCTACTTACTTTTAATTTCACTTTTTAAATTCAAATTAATTATTTATGAATGTTGTTTAAACAACTGACACATCAGTAAAAAACGAATAATTAATCAGTTAAAAAATAAATGTTAATAATTTGCCTACCAATTCCGTAAAAAAATAACTGATTATTTATTTATTTTAAATTGTTTCCGGTTTTTGTATTCTTGCTTGTTTTTTAATCTACAAAATATTTACTCACCTAGTTAATAGAAACATTTTGTGTGAATGACCATATGTGTGTGTGTATGTTCTTGTAATTTGAATTAAAATAATTTTGTATATAAGCAAACAATTTAAATAAAAAATAAATTGAAAAATTTAATTTTAATTTGTAATAATTGTAACGGAAATAAATAATACAAAAAAAAATTTCGTTTTATGTGTAAATTTTTATTAAATTTCAAACAAATGAAAAAAAAGGAAACTGGAAAATCGGTTAATGACAGTAAATTATTTTGAACAAATATATAAAAGAGTTAAATATATATTTTTTTTGAAAAATCAATTTATGTTTCTTTTTAACTTAACTGAAAACTTTTTTTTTTTAACTACAAACATTAAAGCACACAATATTGTGAGTATATTTTTTTTTTTTGGAATTAAATTTTTTTACATTGTTTGTGCACAGCATTATAGTACATTTTGAATTAGGTGAAAATTTGCGTAAGATCGTGGGATGCTGCAAGAACAGCATATCGGAAATTTTTGGCTCTTTCGTTGTTACCAGGAAATATAATAAAAATTGGGAGGACACACGAATTAAGAAATATATTTTTTGTTGTTATTATATGAAAAATAAAATTAAAACTATATACTATGCACTTACTGACGAGTACACGCAGATAAAAAACCTAGTTGAGGCAAAAACATAGTTGAGGACTACAATTGTGCCAACCATATTCATACCATAATATATCTATCATGATAATGATACCATAATATGTTACCTACAATTATATAAGAAATATTTTTCATAAATAAAAAATTTCATATTAAGGACTTTTTCAAGAATACTTTTTTGATTCTATGCACTTTTTTTATGAAAAATACTTCAAAAAATATTTAAATTCTTTTCTTAAAAATAAAAAAAAACCTAGATTCTATGGACTTTTTCTAATAGAAAAATGCTTAGATTCTAAGCACAGATTCTCAAATTTTTCTTTTAGAAAAAGTCCTTAGAATCTAAGAATATTTCTACTAGAAAAGTTCTTAGAATCTAAGTATTTTTCATAATGAAAAGTCCTCAGAATAGAAGAATTTTTCAGATTACAATTTTTTTTTAGCAATATATGAATTTTTATCTAAGAAACGGTTTGCCGAATCTGTGAATCTAAAAATTTGTCTATCAGAAAAATTTCTAAAAATCTAGTATTTTGTATAAAAACTATTTTCATACAAAAATAACTCTTGGGTTCTACAGACTTTTTCTTATAAAAAATTATTTTATTAATATTCTGAGTACTTTTTCTACAAGATTGTCGTTATTTCACAGAAAATTTATTAAACATATTTAAAAAAAAAAAAAAAAATTATTGCTTATATTAAAGAGAATTAAAAATTAAAAATTTTTTATATAAACTTAATATAGAATCTTTTTTACCATAAATTGTTTCGACAATGAATTTATTAGTGCAAATTATAATGTTATACATATGTATAAGGAATTTTCCAAAAAAAGAACACAGGTGAAAATGATCATATTTTACCATTTTTACATGGGTAACTAAACAATTTTTTATGAAAACAAGGCAGTATTATGAATGTACATGTCAAAGTCATGCTTAAGTTATTTGATTTAAAATTATTCACTGATTGTTGTTAGCATTTTATAGTTTCATAGTTATCATATTTTTTTACAGCCAATCATGTTATAAAATAGAAAGTGGCAATCATGAAGTAGTAAAATATTTACTATAATAATGATGGTATTGACCATATTTATTAATTAAACCTATGTGACAACCATACCCGAATGCAGAAAGCATAATATAGTAGCAGTGACCATATTGCAAACATGTTTTTTCTTAGCGTGTATCGTTAAATCAAAACAAACACAGACCAAAACTATTTTAAAATTTCGTGTTTTACTGGAAAATGCAAATTTAATGAAAATGCAATTTTACCCAACATACAACAATTTATTATAACCCTAAAATTTCTGCGGTCATTCCTTATGTTAATTTTACTTTTTTCGAAAATGAAAAAAGGCCCCTTAAAATGAAAACACGGCAAATTTTAATATTGCAATATTTCAAACCATCGTTATCGAAATAGCAGACTTTAAAGAGAGTTTCAATCGGATAAGGAGCTTATTGGCAATAATACTATTTCATATGTTATAAATAGGAATTATGATGTGAACATCTTCGAGAGATGCATTTGGACCAGCAAATCTTGGGAGCCGGAACAGGGATCACAGGTTTGGTTCACTGACTGTTGGAAACAGATCAATGGAGATACGGGTGCGGGCGTCTATGAACCCAATTTTCAACGTGCCCTTCTTATGGGCAAGTATCCGTCCATATTTCAGGCGGAAGTCTTTGCCATCTTTGTATGGGCATCAGAGTGTCTTAGAAGAGCACTTATTTATATTTTTTCGGACAGTCAAGCGGCACTCAGGACATTGTTGTCCTATGAAATGTTGTGTAAGCTTGTGCTGGACTGCATTGAGTATCTTAATATACTTGGTGATTCTTACCTGGGTACGAGGGGCATGCGGGTAACGAACGAGCCGACAGGATGGCCAACTGCGGGCCCGTCGTCACTTCTTGGGCCCTGAACTTTTCTGTTGTGTACCCATGGGTTATATCATAGAAAAACTTAATATTTGTAGGGAATCCAAGGCCATTGAGAGCTGGAAAGCTACCATTGGCCAGCGCCAAGCTAAGATATTCATCGTCCCATCTAGTGGAAAATCCAGGAGACTTCTTTCTCTGTAGGTTCTTGTAGGTTCTGTGAATTGGACGCTGAGACAGCGGAGCATATACTGTGCGTGTGTCCTATGCTTCATGGCGTGTGTCATATGCTTCATGGCACAATTCCTTGGTGGATATACATTATCCCCCTTGAAAATTTGGAAATCTGTGCCTAGTAAGGTTACCGCCTTCATTGGAAACCTCAATATTTAGGGCAGAGAATTAGGCTGCACAAGAGATCAACATCTTTTGGTCGCGGCGCATAGGGCCTTTCAAATATAATCTAATCTATAAATAGGTAACTATATTTTTTTCTTGCGGTACGTTTAGTGCTAAAATTTCTAAATATCGATCTTACAATTTAAGTATTTATCAGACTTGTAAATGATGAATTTTGTGAATTTGATTCCAAGTATTGATAATCTTGATTTATTTATTATTTTTTACAATTTCTTTGTCAGATATACATTGTTGTTATGGACTCCTTTTAATTCTGAACACTCAAATTAATTTTTTTTGTGTATGAACACGTGTTATAAAAATAAAAATTCACTAAAACATTCTGATTCAAGGAGGTACATGTGATTTATTTAATGTGTCTTTTGTGTCTGTTGTGCATGATTGAATGTTTGTGTTTTATTATTTAGTTGTAATAACAAAAGGAGATTATGTTGATTGTGTTGACGATTATTTTATCGTCTCGTTTGTTAAGCTGTAGTAATTATACGCATATTAAATGCAAACAAAGTGATTTTAAGTAATTTAATATGTCTAAACTAAACAAAACATACATTATTAGCGCAACAGCAGGAGCGACTTGTGTTTTTACAAGCGTATAGGAGTTACATATGTTATAACTCCGAAACACACAAGCAATTCTACAACATATTTATTCAGACCATAAAATAACGACTAAGGAAAATATTACACAATTTTCACAAAAAATCCTCAGTTTGAAAATTGCTCAAACTAAGATATTTATAGGCAAAATTTATCACTTAAACACTAGACAAGCTTCCTGCATGTTGACTAGAGACGACGACAAAAACTTCAGTACTCCCCATCTAGCAATGAGTGGTAATTGTTAAGGGTGGAGAACACGTATTTATGTTAACTCATATTTTGAAAAATATTTGGGCTTAAACTAATTGGAATGGACATCAGAAAACACTTGAATAATTTAAAAACTGGGTAAATCTCAGTCTCTCTTTTACTACACTCATAAGGCAAAAATCAAGTCGTGGTCAATTTTCTGTGGAGATTTGAAGAGTACTATCGAATAGAGGGAGCTCATGCACGGTATCTCACCGATAGACATAAATATCAGGGGTACGGTGGATGGCCAAGGCAGTTCTTAGACTGAGGGTTGGTAGTGTGAAATTGGATCTTGAGAAGGACAACATTTTACCGGTAACAAACTTCTGGTAAGCCTTTAAAGTGTTTGTACCGACCGCTGACTATAGTTGAGTTGGTGTGGGTTGAACAAGCAGAGAGACAAGTCTTCAGATTCAAAAATTTCCATTGTAATATTGACTCTATTATTCGATGGCAGAAATCTCAGTCTTTACTTACGGTTCGAAAATGGAGACATCAACAGGGTCGAGAGTTTTTTTTTACATTTTTTCATGCAGCGTTTTTCAGGAAGAAGTCTATGTAATTAACAAAACCGCGCGTATAATAATATAACGGGATCATTAGCATCTTCCTGGACAGTCTTGTCGCTTTAAAATTCTTAAAATGCAAAGCAATGGAAGATCCCATGAATAAATTCATTTTCAGTCAGGCGGACTTAAGTCCCAGGACACGGCAATAAGTTGGCAACAGAATGTGCGAGAAATGCCTCCGAGATGGTCGGGAGCAAGATACAGATGGATGTTCATGGTAAATCTCTTCGGAGTGATAGAGGGCATATTGGATAGAAATATAAGGGCGAGGTCTTCACCGATTGTAAGATGTATCGGACTTTATTGGTGTTGCCTAATCCAGGGAGAATGGAAAATTTTTCTTGGTTTTGGTAAGCGTACACTGTTCTGATTACTGTAGTAGCTAGGCGGAGGAAGAAAAGTAGATAGTAAAGAATCTGCTTGGCGACTCTGCTGGACTTGATAATAACTCAAACATACATATGTAAAGGAAGTTTTTTTGTTTACGTCAATAGTCTTCGGAATGTGTCGTTCTCCGGCTTCAAGGACTGTCTAAAAGAATCTGTAAGATTTTAGGTTCTTTGATCGCGGTTTCTTTCACATGGATATTGGGGAGACAAAAGGGAATCACAACTTGCGGGGTAAACGGCCATAGGGCACATTTCAAATTTCAGGTTGCTAAACAAAGGGGTTTAGGAGGATATTTTTTTTTTCCTTTTGGACCCTTCCCGTAGTATTTTACAAAAATTCCGTCTTATTGAATGTCTACGCCGGATTTTAAACCTTCATAGCACTAGCAGTTGGGTAGGCTTACGAGAGAGAGGCCAGGTCCCTCGTCTGAGTTAGCCAAAGAGTTCTGGGTAGCCGGTAAGAATTTCCAAAAATACCACTTGAGCGGATATCTACGCCAGAAAAAGGTCCTACATACGAAATTTAAATTTCCTAGATCCATCGAATTTGGCTCACTTTTAAGGGAGAGAATTTTTAGTTTTTCCCCTCCCCGTAGGATATTCCAAGAGATAATGTTTACAGCACTCTAATGGCTTGGGTAGACCGCTAATGGGAATAGTTTTTACTTTTTGAACCCCACTTTTACTACGTCCTTGGTAATAATCCAAAAATATTTCTTATCACTGAGTTAGTCCATATTTTAGAGAGCGCATATATAAATTTTCAGTTTCCTAGCCAAAGCGGCTTGGGGAAGTAGTCAAAAGGGAGACGTTTCCCATTCATCTCCTTCTCGTGGGTATTTCCACAAATCTGGTCTGAGGCGATGTATACACGAGAAGAGGAACTCATGTAACAAACTTCAACCTCCTAGCTTTAGCGAATTTGACAGGCCGTCAAGGGGAAAGTTTCTCTCGTTTTTGCACCTCCCGGTGGGATGTCTACGCCGGAGTAGCAAAATTCATATCAAATTTCAGCTTCTAATAGCTTGGGCTGGGCTATGTTGAGTGTGTATTTAAGTCAGTAATGTTATTCTTTTATATGTTGAGATAAAAATCATTTGTATTAAGTAATACAAAATTATTTAAAAACTTATTTTTTACTTGATTACTATTAAAAGCCAATTTTGTATAAAAACCTTCAATAGTTAATAGCACTTAAAAAAAAGTATGTACGCAAAACTAATGGCATCGATAAACATAAAATGGGATTAATAAAAGTTAAGTAATTTAAAGTTTCAACATATTTTTTTTTTCAATTTGAGCGAACACAAACAAGTATTCGTTAAAAAGTAAAAAAAAAAAAAAAAATACTCAAGTAAAAATGTGAATTTAATGAAAGGAGAGGATGATTATAAAAAGTAGCATTATAAGTACATATTGATACATATTATAAAATCAGAAGAAGTATAAAAAAAAAGAAAGTTTAAGAAAATTGGCTCGAACAAAAAAAAAAAAAAAAATAGTAGGAGAAATTAAATGAACCCACTAATACACACCACTTAAAAACACAAAGTGCTAGATAAAAAATTGATGCTACACAAGAACAAACAACAACAACAACAACAACATAATCATCATAATCAGTCTCCCACCGCCAACACCAATCACACTTACCAGCATTAAATCCAAAATACTTGAACATAGAACAAATGCTGCCGACAGGAAATGCATCAAAATGATAAGAGTAAAGTTTGCTGTAAAATCCGTACATAAATCGATGATCGCGTTATGACGTCTTACAATTACTGTAAGTTGCATACGAATACGTTGATTTTGTGCCAAACTTGAAGTTTCACCTTAAAGTTTTATTTATTTTTTTTATCCGTAAATGTAAAATTTGAAAGGAGATAGAAAAAAGAAATGTAAAAGTTAAGATAGATTTGAGTTATGTAGAGAAATAATTTTGTAATATTAAATATTTAATATTTGTAATACCCTACAGTACAGATGGGTATACTAAAATAAGTTTTTGTTTATAACAAAAGTAGCTCAATAAATTTGAATTTTTGAAAATTTTAGAAACGTCTAAGCTTTTGCTTTAAGTTTTTATTATTGAGATTCAGGGGGAAGGGGGCAAACATAACACGTTTCTGATATTTTATCATATGTTGTATAATTTAATTAGTTAAAAAAATCAAAATTTGGCCCTCTTGAATCTTAAGAACAAGAAAAAGACAGATTCCCAATGTTGACTATCAGTGATATTTTCCTATCTATAATATTATTTCATTGAAATAAACTATTTTCGTGATTTTTACAACATTCTTACGAGATCCTTAAAATATCCCTGAATATTTGCCGATGGTCAATTATTTAAGGCCGCGTCTATAAAAGGAAGTAGGTCAAGTGATTTAGACCTATTTTTTTCCTCTGTCAGCTGGGTTAAGCACGCCGGAAGTAGGGATCATCAATATCAGTGTTTTAGAGTAAAAAAGTTGCTTCTAGACGTTATAAAACTTAATTCATTTATTCAGACTATGGCTATAAGATTAACCACGAACGTAGCTGTGTTATACCGTCGGATGCACTGCAGGGCATCCGACACAAAACTTTGGGTGTTACTGGACGACCTGTCGATGATATCGGACGTGCGATTGGATAATCATATCCGTTATTTCAAGCTTTCGGGTTGGGTCTAGTTCTCCAGATATCAGCTCACTACATCTAGAAAACCAGCTCGTCCTGACTACTGCATTTATTGCTAATCGCATGGTTCAGTTGAGGCAACTAAATTTTTCAGCTGTAAATAACGAATTGGTATTAAAACAAACTAAATCCAGTTGTTGCAATCAAATTACTTTTGTCTCAATGTGTTTTCTGTTGTCAGAACCGAAAAATGCGGTTACCACAACCTAAACATTCTATTGACAACAAATTCAGTTGACATCACTAATCTGTTTTTACTGTATACGTGAGGTGAGGTCTTTCTATACTCTATTTTATGCTATCGAGGGTGTGAGCAGCCACTTGTACCAACCAACTAGGCGAGGACAGCAATCTTGAATGGCACGATACCTCTGTTGACTTCGATTAGGGGAGAACATCGACCTCTGTTGAGCTTCGTTTAACGAAGAGAAGTGAATTGGAACGGCACGCTCCCTCTGTTGACTTGGATTAGGAGAGGTCAGCGACTTGGATCGGTGCGCTTGCTTTGTTGAGCTGAATTTAGAGGGGAGAGCAGTGACCAATGACGGGGCGATCCCTTTGTTGATTTTGATCAGGAATGACAAAAATCTTGGACGGCAGGTTTCGTCCATATAGCTGCGCCAAAGTAAGGACTGCGACCTGGAACGGCACGCTTCTTCTGTTGGCTTAAAGGATGTTCTCATGACCTTAAAGGATATCCGAACGACATTCAAGGATATCCGCAGAATTCTCAAGGACATTCGCAGGACCTTTAAGGATATTCGCAGGACCTTCAAAGATATTTAAGGAACATCTAAAGATATTTACAGGACCTTCTATAATATTCGCAGAACTTTTCATTATCTTTGCAGGACCTTCAAGGTTTTTCGTGGGACCTTCAAGGTTATCCGTAGGTCCTACAAAATTATTCACAGGACTTTTAAGTATATTTGCAGGATCTTCAAAGGATATTTGAGGGCCTTCAAGGATATCGTCAAGAGCTAGAGAGGAATATTAGGGGAAAATGACCTTGTGGTCACGTTCATGGCTGCTGGATACTGACCTAGATTTCTGCGATCTTGTGCTTTATGCACCCTCAGAGTGTGCCGAAGAATGTCTGAGGATTATAAGGTTAAATTGTGAGGTGTGTTTGAGACGCAGTTTTAACTTGAAACGGTCTCATTTTTAACGTTACAGGTTTTGTTAATCTGATACAGAAACAATATAAAAATCATAAATATCCGATATTAATTTCCGATCAGATCTGCTCAGATTTAATTATATATGGTTGAACGTAATAGATCTGATGCTAGACTTTATCAGATATCTTAAGGTATGGTATATGTGAAACACTTTATGGTCAAATCTGATCATATATAAAGGGATCTGGAAAATTTGGTCATTTATGTGGCTATATATGAACAGATGTGGTCATATATGATTGTATCTGGTGTCATATCTGTTTATATCTGATACCAGATCTAATACCAAATCTTAGCCATTTGATCTGTTTTTTTATTGAATCTGATTAGATATAACATGTCTACATTAAATAGGATCTGATTATATATGGTGCGCCAGATCTGTCTAGATTAAAACAGATCAATCTTGACTTCAAATTTTTTCCCAATTTTGAGATCTAATTATATCTGTTACAATTAGATCTAATGAGATCTGGTCAGTTGTAATATTTTTTACACGCTAAATTAAAAAAATAAAATTCTACTGACTGGTTTAAGTATTGGCGAAAAGAATTCTGGCAAAGATCTTTCCGCATGCTATTGGCAAATCACAAGTTTTACAAACAAAACAGTGTTTTGCTTATACAAATAATGTAACTTTGGTTATTTATTTCCCGATAAGTTTTACAAGGAAAATAGTGTGTTGCCTGTATTATTTTTTGGAGAATTTCTGTTGCAAAATTTTCCTTTTAAATTTAACACTTTAAGTTTTTAAGTTAATCGTTAAATTATCGAATAATCCGATAACCGGAAAAGTAAAATTAAAAGTTAGAAAAGTTTTTTCAAAGTGTGTAGAAGAATGTTATTATTTTGTAAGCTTGTGTTACCGGTAATATTTGTTGGTTTCAAGAAAACTTCTGAGTGCTGTAATGTATTAAAAAGTCGTTCATAATTTTAAAATATGATTTTAATACATTATTTGTAGCGTTATAAGCAGCAGAATTAAGTAAGAAAACTTTGTTATTTTTTTTTCTCTCATGGTCCATCTTTTTATTTTAATGCGAAAGTCAATTGGCAGCACGTTACATCATGTTTGTATTTGTTGAACACAATTGAGTTTGAATAAAA